>JAHHFK020002640.1:50000-100757 GCA_024533555.2 Aedes koreicus
CTTTTGTTTACTTGTTTGTGCGGTTCAAATTCTGCGTTTTCAAAATGTCGCGTATTGAAAAGGAAGTGAAAATTAAGGTTCTGGACACATGGCTAAGTGAGAAGGGTTTTACTATGCGAAAATTGGCGAAGCGGTTTCGAATTTATCATGCGAGTGTTAAAACCATCATTAATAAGTTTTTGGAACACTATTCTTTGGATGAGCTACCAGGAAGAGGCAGAAAACCCGAAACTGGAGCAGAAAGTGGTATCTCTAATCATGAAGAACAAATCAATGTCAATACGTGATTTGGCCAAAAAAGCAGGAACGAGTGTCGGAATGATCCAGCGTATCAAGAGGCGAAACCACCTGCAGACCTACAAGAAGCAGCAAATCTCGAAACAAAGTGCAGAACAGAAGAAGCGAGCAGCGTCCGGATGCATGCGTTTTGATGGATGATGAGACCTATGTAAAGGAGGACTCAAAAACCCTTCCAGGTCCACAATACTTTACTGCCGTCGTTGGGGAGGATGTGAGCGATGCGGACAGGTCGATTCAAGTGGAGAAATTCGGTCGAAAGGTACTGGTATGGCAAGCAATATGTTCCTGTGGTTTGAAGTCAACCATTTTTTACACTACCGGAACTATAAATGCGGAAATCTATCGACCTGAGTGTCTCCAGAAGAGATTGTTGCCTTTATATAAGAAGCATAGTACACCTCCACTGTTTTGGCCGGATTTAGCGTCGGCTCACTATGCCAAAACTACTCTCAATTGGCTTGCGGAAAAGGGTATAGATTTCGTTGAGAAAAATATCAATCCACCAAATTTCCCTCAGCTTCGACCCATCGAACGTTACTGGGCAATCGTGAAGAGGGTCTTCAAGAAGACTGGTAAGGCAGCTGGGAACATGCAGGAGTTCAAAACAATTTGGGCTCAAGCGTCCAAAAATGCGATGCAACACTTGTCCGGAACTTGATAAAGAGCATTCGATCCAAAGTTCGAAAATTCGTGAAGGAATAACTTAAATTTCATCCGGTCTTCATTATGTTCAAGTTTAACCTCGTACAATAAAGGATCAATTTTTTGTATGAATAAAATATCGGTTTTCAACAAAATTTGAAAGAAAGTTTGTGGATAGCTTATTTTCGATACACTCCTTATAATGATGGTTTGTGTTATAGTTCCGCCTGTAATTGTTCACTTCGGATTTTTTTTTCCTCTGTTCGGGACATAAACCACTGCGACCAGTAATTTGATCTATTGTAGTATATCCCGTATCCTTTGTTTAGTGCATGTCGAGTTACTTCATCATTATTGAGAAATTATGAAGTATTCGGTGTTGTTACAGTAGTCATTCTTTGTTTTGTCGGCAATGAATCGAGTTTTATGGAAAGTTTCCGCTATTTAAACACTTTGTGAGCGACAGTACTCTTCAAAGGCGCGCCCCTTTATCCGTCAAAACCGGATTCATTGCAAACAAAACAAACAATGACTCGGATACTGACCATGCATCCGAACCCTAGTCATAACCAATTCAAACTATAGAACATCAAATAGAAAAATGAGAATTCACATAAATGAATACTAACCATGTTTCCCTTATTCCAAGCTCATCCTCGGTGGCTCAATCCGAGTATCGTCACTTTTCACAAGACATAAAATGTAATAAGGACTAATATATGTTCCTTTGATTACAAAAACAAATATGTTCCCTAGTTTGAATTAATTCAGACTAGGGTTCGGTGGTAGATCTGATACCCCGTAACGCACCACGAAAAGGTGATCTACCAGCGTTACGGGTCAAATAGTCAGATATCAACTGAATTGATTAGGCATATAATATATTTACAAACCTATTAAACGGCGCTTATAAGGACCACAAAATAACTACAAAAGAGTTATATTTACAATAAACTAATGAAACAACTAAAATCGTTATGTTATAAAACGTACGCTATGCGATCGTGTATTGTGCATAACCCCTCTAATTATGTCTTCTTGTGTATATAATACAGTTCAACTTTGTTTACTTACCTACCCAGAATGCACAATATTTGTTTCATCCAATTACCTGGAAAAAAATGCAATGAAAATTGAATTATCAAAGGGCTAGTTGTTTTTAAGCTCCAATACAGCAAAAAATACTGAATCCAACATAAAATATTTACTCTCCCTACTGAAACAAAGTCAGAAAAAAAAATTAACAAAACAAGAATGTTCAGCAAATTCAATGTTGTCCTTCAAAATGAACCAAATACTTCCTACAACACTGGATTTACGTTTTACGCGGTGGATATGAGTCGCGTTCATTCCGGAAACCGAACCAGTTGAAACCCCTCCTCAATTCAAAAAATCTCCTTAATTTCCATAGCCGGCTTCACTCAAAACTTAACCTCATTGTACTAAACAAATGTTCTAGGATTTAAAACAATGCAAAGGCCATTATTCCATCGGAACAAAATACAACACCCACCAACATATTTCATCCCAAATCCCAATCGCTAATAACTGACCCGCGATAAACCCACTTACGACTCGACGCCGGATTCTATCGCTCACTGCAGAAGAATTAAACTTTCCCCCCCAACAACAAACCGAACTCGTGTGCATCAGCAGACAAAGGATTTTCAGGACAGGAGCACGGCTTCGCACGCAAAGCGGTATGTGTTTATTTGAAGCCCTGCAACCGTTTTTCTCCTATTTTTTGTAAATCCTCATCCCGGCAACCCCATCCGGATGTTGAGTTTTAATTTAAATAAAACTGACCAAAGCTAATTTCCCGTACACAGCGAAAGCCATAAACATGATTTATTGTTTAATTAAATTTAACTTTTGAACATATTTTGCCCGGATCCCCTTTTCAGTGCTCGATGTGACGGCTCCTTGCTGACCCAAACAACAACCAACGTTCGCCGGTCAACCAGCCAGTCAGAATCTGCAACAACCCTATGCCAGTGAAAGGCTTCCCGACGATGAATGCTCGCCACGACCACCGCCGGCCGACAGAGCAAACGTTGCAATGCGCAGCGGCTTTCTGGGAAATCCTGAGATTGCTTGACGTCAGCGAAACGAGGCTGAAGTAGCGGAACTCTGCCCGGATGCACGTGAATGCGTCCGGACGACGGTGAAAATGGGTTTGCCCATTACTGTACCCTTCCAGTTAAGGAAGAGAAAAAATGGTTGCTTTCATGGTTCATTCATTTCGAGTTTGATATTCATATTTTGGTTGGGTATTAATCTTTGATTTTCGAACCCCAAAGTCACGTCTTCCATTGTCTTCCGATTCGAATGCCTTCATAGCATCATTGTCAACTGGAACAATCTCTTTAGGAACCAGCTCGTGTCGGTAAACATCCCCAAAATGTGTACCGACAAAGTACAATGCAACGTAACAATGTTTATACCACAAACACAATCTACCCAAGAAGCGCCACCTAACAGCGGTATGTCAGCACACTCGTTTTGCGTCACGTTTCGCAATGTTTGGTAACTGGCACGACCACCGATGAGGCGAGACACTTCAACCGTAACAGACATAACATAACATCCACAATAACTGCTGGGACCAAGATGTTTTTTTTTTTGCTGGCTACATATTACAGCAGACAAGAACATCTTACAACATCGAATTTCCTGATATCTACTTCCAACGCGCGATGAATGGAACTGGAACCGGAAACGAGTGAAAAATCGAAAAACCGATCATGAAATATTTATTGAGACGAATTTCCGCCACTGATTTGCTTCGATCCGAACTGAAACATCTTCTTTCTTAGAGTTGCCATATGCGATGCTCTTCGTTCGACATCCGCCAACTGACAGCAGCTGGTTGCCCTAGCCATCTAAGATTGCCTGCCAGGAAGAGAAACTCGAGCACGATTGTCGAAACTTGGCAGCAGCGCCGGCGAAGACGACGATTTAAGGTACAAAATGGCTTAAGCCGGTAGTGCATTAGCAAGATTTGTTACAGACAGCAAATCCCCTAGCGGAAAATCTCTCTCACACACTCGCACCTCCGGGTGGAAAGATGGGTTACGATACTCAGCAGATAGCAGTTCCTTCCGCTGACTTGAGTGGGCAAATGTTTTCGTTGCGTCTCGAGATGGAGAAATCGGAATCAGCTGCCCACTCCTGTGCGAGAATGTTGAATCGGGGTATTGTCGTTGGACGGCGTTTCCATTGGATGATAGCCGTCAGCTGGCAGAGGCAGACCAAGTGGAATATGATAGCAGGCTGTGACTGACTGTTCGAGTGCTAAAGAAAGGGTGTTCAATTTTCTTTCTGCAGTAATTGAGTAACTTTTTTTTTGTTTTCCATGCTGAATTAACAACATTCTTTCAACACCGCCGAGAATTTCGAATCTTCGAATCCTTTTCAGGATTTAAAAAAAAATGGTTTTTAGGTGTTACTTTTTCCAACTAATAGGTTCAATTAAAACCTCTTATAATGAGGTTAAATTATTCTCACTAAATTTCAAATTTATTCTAAACTATTACTACCTACATCTACAGTCAAAAGTATCGACTCACTTCGTAAAGTATTGCAACACAAACTTGAATATTGCATCAAAAGTATGGACTCACCTAGAATAGCAGAATTTTTGACACTATATCTTAAAACATTGTTTACCTGCAAAAATATTGACTTCAACAAAGTTGTTCAGAAGATGAAAAACTTCGGGAAGATGAAAAATATGGTTGGGAGAACGGTCACTAAGTCACTTTGTGCGATGTCACATGTAAAAGAGAGCATTTTTGACGTAGGACTTACCTCTCTCTTTTCTATTCCTGTATAGGGGCGCCGTTCTAAAAATTCTGAAGTCGCAAGCGTTACGCGGGTTTGGAGACTTTGAACAATAATATCTCCTCTCTGGCCCTCAGAAATTTAACGATAAGTATTTCATTCGAAAGGTAGAACATCAAAGCTGGATCCCGGTTGATAACTAAATTCATTACATTTGTTTAAACTAATTAAAAAGTGCTTTAATGAAAAATGTTTAAATGCACAAAGCTATTGGTCGAAAACGACATCATATTTGTGCCACGCTCTGATTGGTTAATACTGCCACGGTTACCGTGCCAGCGATTATAAAACATGTGGGGACGTCCGACCAACCATCAGTTCTCGCTGTGCATCCGTAAGGACAAGCGCATTCACCGTCTGCTCTGGAAGGGCAACTAAACAGAGCGCGTTATTACCGGTGCCCTCGTCTACCTCGCTGCAGTTTTGGAATACCCGATTACTCGGAGTGACGAGGAGCTGAATAAACTTCTCCGGTTTGACCATTTCACAGGGTGGTGTGCTGCTAAACACCCAGGCCCTCCTGCAGCCCAAGAAGACCGACAAGACAAATTCAATAGTGAACCGTGTTTCCTCCGTAAACAAATAAAAAGCGTCCTTTTCAGGACGACCAAATGAATTTGTCAACTAAAGAGTATGTTTGATTGAATTTTCTCTTGAGCTCATCGAAATTTTCATTACCGGCTCAACATAGCGATGCTTGAAATGCCGCGAACGGAGAAAATGGCCTAAAATCTTGCTTAGTATCCATATATAAATCCCTATTCACCATGTTAACACTAGCAAGCTCGTTGGAATTCAATAATCGAAATAGTATTAACAATTAAGTCGAGCCGCACTGCAAAACGGCTGACCGCAACAACTATGGCCCATCCCCTTTGGTAAAATTTGATTCCCATTGCCTTCGTTGATACCCCCTTCCTGCCATGCAATGGTACCCAATGCCATTGTATAAAACGGGGCCGACAGTGCGAGCAGCTATAGAAAAGGCAAGCGGAAGAAGCCCGACGTCGACGCCGACGTGAATCAGCAGCTGCTGAGTAGCAACGCCTTTAGCGCGCTTGCTAACGAATCCCAACCGATTGTCTCCACACCGGAAAGTAATCGGACACCCAGGCAACCACCTCTGGTGGTGAAAAACGCCGATTTCGCGACGCTGGCTACGAAAATGGAGCCCTGCAAGGCTCGATTAACGTATAAAATCACCAGGTTTGACACAAGGATCCACTGCACCACCACCGACGACTACATTAAAGTGCGCAAGTATCTCGAAGCTCTGGGATTCGAGTACTACACGCATGACAAGCCATCCGATCGACCCTACCGAGTGGTTCTACGAGGTCTTCCACTGGTGGCACCCGAAATTCTCGTCAATCGTTTGAAGGAGGAACACGACCTGGATGCTAAAGCGGTGCATGTCATCCGACGGAAGGGTGAATTCGCAACCCTAGATGAGGCATTTTATCTGGTACACTTCGCCAAAGCATACACGAACCTTACCAAACTGCGCGAGGTCAGGCAGGTTGGACAGATCCTGGTACGTTGGGAGGCGTACCAAAATAAGCGCGTGAATATTACGCAATGTATGCGTTGCCTGTACCACGGTCAAGGCACCCAGAACTGTCACCTTAGGACAAGGTGCAACAACTGCGGTGGAACCCACGACACTGAAAAGTGCCCGTCGAAAGATTCTCCAGCCAAACGGTGCGCCAACTGTGGCGGTGCCCACCCACCTACGGACCGTAGCTGCCCGAAACGAGCCGAGTTTCTTCGAATTCGACAACAATCTTCGGCCAACCAGAAGGGCCGAAAGCAAACCAAAAAGACCACACCAGCTCCTGTCCTGAGTGATGAAAATTACCCTGCGCTGCCGAACAGTTCGGCATCTGCCGAAATTCCAAGGTTCGTGGCTCCACAGTACACCCCCGGGATAAATAAACACAAACGCACCGACCCTCGAACCAAAACTGGTGTGGCCGCTGCTCCAACCGACTCCCCTTCCGAGGAAAATAATGATGCGCTCTATAGCTCAGCCGAGCTGTGGACCATCTTTACGGAATTCCGTGGAAGACTTCTGCGGTGCAGGACAAAATCGGACCAGGTGAAGGTCCTAGGATATATGGTATGCCAGTATGGGGTCAACTGAGCCCCGCACTATCCGTGTATCCAACTGGAATGCTCGCTCTGTAAGGGCGAAAAAGATTGAGCTGGAAAACTTCCTTTCCCAGCAAAACATCGACGTGGGAGTGATTTCGGGGACACGGCTAAACCCGAAAATCAATTTTTCGCTCTCGGAACACAGCACCGTCCGGCTGGATCGTCCCAACGCGGTGTGGCAGTGGTTATCAGAAAAGGCATCCGGTACGAGATACTACCGCACCCAAAGACCAACGTCATTGAAGCCATCGGCGTGAAAATCATCGGCCACCTTGGAGACATCACGTTCTTTGCCGTCAACATGCCTCGGCAGTGTGTGTGGACAGCGATGGCACCTCATAACTCTTCGTGGAAGACCTTGAGAAGCTTACCATCAACCGATCTCGCTTCATAGTGGCCGGTGATCTCAATGCTCGCCACACCCTGTGGAGAAATCATTCGGCCAACAGGAACGGTAACCTTCTGGCTAACCACCTTAAATCAGATACGTGTATTATCCACTTCCCAGACGATCCGACCTTTCTATCCCCAGCTGGGAGAACATCCACCTTAGATGTGTTTCTGTCCGACTTGGCACTGTCGAAACCGGCCACACATCACGAGCTAAACTATCGATGAGACGGGATTACCACCGAGTCAACTGGGTGGATTTCAGTTGCCGGGTGGACTCTCGTCTTCCTGATGACCCGGACGTATCGTCAGTCGATACCATCGACAACCAACTCGGTCTATTCGAGGAAGCCGTCCACACCGCAGGGGAAGCCTGTATTCGATGGGTACCAGTGAGGAAACAATACTCGAAGATCGATTGCTACACTCGACGACTCATCCAGCAACGGAGCACAGTTCGTCGACAGTTTCAACGTACCGGATGCCTGATCAAGAAGGAAGAGCTCTCCATCCTCAGCCATCAAATTAGTGGTCGAATGTCGGCCATTAGGAACCAGCAGTTTTCCAACAGCATCGCCCAAATGAACGACCATTCGAGACCATGCTGGAAGGTGGCAAAGGTTCTAAAACAGAAACCGAAAGGAATCCCGCCACTGAAGGATCGTACTGGAGACATCATAGTAACCCCGTCGGAGAAGGCCAACGCAATCGCCAACAAACTCGTGGAGGCCCACAACCTTGGTGCCGGTATGGTATGGTATGGTATTATATATATAATTAGTAAAAGAAGACCTGGAAAGAGTAATAGCGCATGCAACATTATTCTACGTAAATGGTCAAACAGATTTAACAAAATGCCTGCAGGTCATAAATGAAATGGCCAAGAATACAAATAATACATTTTTTTGACGTAGGACTTACGTCTTTTTTTTCTATTCCTGTATAGGGGGGTCGTTCTAAAATTTCTGAAATCGCAAGCGTTACGCGGGTTTGGAGACTTTGAACGATAATATCTCCTCTTTGGCCCTCAGAAATTTTACGATAAGTATTTCATTCGAAAGGTAGAACATCAAAGCTGGATCCCGGTTGATAACACAATTCATTACATTTGTTCAAACTAATTAAAAAGTACTTTAAAGAAAAATGTTTAAACGCACAAAGCTATTGGTAGAAAATGACATCATATTTGTGCCACTCTCTGATTGGTACTCCTCGCTCTCGTTGTTCGTAGTTCGGTTACGCAATCTTCGCGCCGTGTTCCAAAGAGTACTCATCGACGTTTCGCGCGATAGCCCGTGCACGAATCTTCGCCACTATCCGCGTTTCTTGGCCTTGATGAGGCTCTTAAGTACGCGTTCGAGAGCCGTGTATACTTCGAAGTGCTCAGGTGTTCCACGTCTACGGAAAACTTTAAACGCGTCGGACTTTTTACGGTAAACCTCGGTGCATTGCTGATCCCACCATGGAGAAGGAGGTTTCCTGCGAAATGACGTCCCTGGAAATGGTCGAGTTTGAGCTTGAAGCGCGCTGTCTAAGATCAGGTTGGAGAGGAAGTTATATTCCTCCAGCGGTGGAAGCTCTTCTACCGTCGTTACGGCTTCATCTACTGCTGTCCTGAACTTTGTCCAATCGATGTGACGGGTAAGATCATACGTGACGTTGACAGATTTCGACGGATTGAACCCGGTGGCAACCAAAATTTTTATGGGCAAGTGATCACTACCGTGGGGATCTTGAATCACATTCCATGTGCAATCCAGCAATAATGAATTCGAACAAAGTGTGAGGTCTAATCCACTGCCAATTGAGGATGGGCCAGCCAAACGTGTTACTTCTCCATTGTTAAGAACTGTCATATTGAAGTTGTCACAGAGGTCATATAACAAGGAAGACCGGTTGTCATCGTACAGTTCTCCCCAGCCTGTACCGTGAGAGTTAAAATCACCCATGATCAACCGTGGAGAAGGAAGGACCGAACAAATATCTGAAAGTTGTTTTCGGTTGATTGAGGCTCTAGGAGGAATATACACAGAAACAATGCAAAGGTTTTTATTTTTAATAACAGCCTGACAAGCGACAACTTCAATACCTGGTATTGTAGGAAAATTCACTCTATAGAAGGAGTAGCACTTTTTGATCCCCAAAAGTACTCCCCCTCCACGCGAATCCTCACGATCAAGACGAATAATATTGAAATCATGAAAAGGAAGATCGATTTTGGAAGCGAGCCATGTTTCCCAAAGAGCGAATGCAGCACAATCGGTAGTGTGAGCCAAAAATTTGAATGATTCCAATTTAGGAATCAAACTTCGACAAATCCACTGTAGAATAGTGATCAAATCCCCGACTTTTTTTGGAAAATTATCCATCGAAGGAAATGATTGCTGCAAGGAGGGGCCACTTTAATGTTAATTGCTTCAAGAAAGCTTTCACTGTGGGAAGCAATGCCAAAACAATGCTTTTGAGAGGGTCAGAAATTTCGAGGTACTTGAAGATACCTTCGGCAATGTCATCAAATGAGAACAGCCCACTTGAGGAGGGGGCTTCTGTTCTTAAAAGAGGGGCGTCAGGGGTTTTGGATGTCCCCGGAAGAGATGGAAAGTCCTGGGAGTAGTTAGTGCTACGAAAACCAGGTGGAATTGGATTTTCCTTTTTTCCACCTTTCCTTGAAATGGGCAAACTGGTCTCGGGCTTCTTTTCAGCAACTTTCCGTGGGCGGACGCGTCTTCGCTTCCTTGAAGCACCTTCCGGAAAAGTGAACGATGTTCGCTCTTCAGCCGAATCAAAGTCAGACTCGTCATCTGACAGAGGAGCAAAGGGATTTGTATTGGCATCGGGTGATGGTGAGGCTTTTTTCACCATTTCGGCGAAAGATTGCCTGGAACGCTGTCTTAGCGAGCGTTCTAATTTTTCCCCGCGTTGTTTGTACGCCGGGCACGACGAGAGAGCATGAGGAGGAGAATTCTTACAGAAAGCGCATTTTGGTGTGCTATCTGCGCAGGCGCCATCCTCATGTTTCTCCTTACTGCCGCAATGGGAGGTCGTATGCCCCATCTGCTGGCATTTATGGCAGATCATGACCCGAGGTACAAACAGGGCTTCAAATGGTGAGTTGACAACTTCGAAGGAGGGTGCGACCGACCTCTCGTCCTCACAAGTTCCTACCTCACGCCTCCACGAGTCATATGATCACAAAAGACTGCCAGCTGTAACATGGAGACTCTGGTTGGCGTAGCCTGGGCAATGTTGTCAATCTGACAATAGCGAAGTGAGGGGGTGCGACTAAAGATCGTGTACCTTTAAATCATATTGTTTATTTCCCATTCTCATTTTATCAATAATTTCAGCACGCTTTGGAATCATTTTTGCAATCCAAAACCATGTAAGAGCCGGGAGCAACATGCCAGGCATCAAAGGCGGAATTTGTATCTCAGCATTTCAGCATTCCATTTTATTTAAAATTGCACTTCTGAACTTCAACTATTATATTCATAAAAGGCTGGCATGTGCTTATACGTAATGTAGGATTATATTTTAATGTTGTGTTTGTGATATTATGGTAAGATAAGCCATTTCTTTCAGAAAATATCCAACCGGACTCTCCAATTGCTATCTTTGAAATGTTGCTAGAACAGTATAAAGAAAAATATTACAAATATTACAGTGTCTTACAAAATAATATCTTTTATTGAAATTTTATCTTTTATACATCGAATGATCTATTCTGTTTTCAGCTTTCCCAGGACTAGTAGGATATTGATACATATCTAACTTTTATTTATTTTTCAGTAACAATCCATTCAAGTTTGAAATTTGTATAAATTAGCATTTTTGTCTATAATGATATCTTAATTTGTTGTGTACAAAATATATTACATATTAAATAACATATAACGGGGAAAGGTAGGGACCATCAGTCAATATCAACTTGACGTATTTCTTTCAATTTTGCATTTAAAAAACCTGAACACCCCTCATTTTGAAGGTGTGTGTGTGTAGAATGTTGCTCCTATTTTGATTTTGGAATTCACTCTTCAGTTGTCAAAATACCGTCCAAGCAAGAAGAGCAGCGTATCAAAATTTTGCTCGCGCATCGCGAAAATCCGAGCTACTCGCACGCAAAGTTGACAAAATCGCTAAAAGTTGCCAAATCAACCGTAACAAATGTAATTAAAGTGTTTGGGGAACGTTTGTCGACAGCCAGGAAGTCTGGATCGGGGGGAAATCGAAAACCGGAAGCCGCTGAGACGACAAAGAGAGTTGCCGGTAGTTTCAAGCGAAACCCTAACCTATCTCTCCGAGATGCCGCAAATAAGCTGGGTGTATCGTCTACAACCGTGCATCGAGCCAAAAAACGAGCCGGACTATCGACTTACAAGAAGGTAGTGACTCCAAATCGCGATGATAAACAAAATACGACGGCCAAAGCGCGATCCCGGAGGCTGTACACGACGATGCTGACGAAGTTTGACTGCGTGGTAATGGACGACGAAACCTACGTCAAAGCCGACTACAAGCAGCTTCCGGGACAGGAGTTTTATACGGCAAAAGGAAGGGGAAAGGTAGCAGATATTTTCAAGCACACGAAACTGTCAAAGTTCGCAAAGAAATATCTGGTTTGGCAAGCCATCTGTACCTGTGGATTGAAAAGCAGCATTTTCATAGCTTCCGGGACTGTCAACCAAGAAATTTACGTGAAAGAGTGTTTGAATAAACGTCTGCTGCCTTTCCTGAAGAAACACGGTTGTTCCGTACTGTTTTGGCCGGATTTGGCATCTTGCCATTACGGTAAAAAGGCCATGGAGTGGTACGCCGCCAACAACGTGCAGGTGGTTCCCAAGGACAAGAACCCTCCCAACACGCCAGAGCTCCGCCCAATTGAGAAATACTGGGCTATTGTCAAGCGGAACCTAAAGAAAACCAAAAAAACTGCTAAGGACGAGCAGCAGTTCAAGGCAAACTGGCTTTCTGCGGCGAAGAAGGTGGACAAGGTGGCTGTACAAAATCTGATGGCAGGGGTCAAGCGTAAGGCCCGGCAATTCGGATTTGGAAAAGCTGAAGCCTAACTGAATATTTTTCCTGAATTTTATACTAATTGAACTTGAAAAAGAAATTTAATTTGATTTTTTAAATAAACGATTTCACCGATTTACACGCGTTTTCCCTTGACCAAATTTTGACCGTATCACCCTTTAACGTGATTATTTTGAATGCCTTTATTATATACAATTAACATCTTTTCTAAAGACAGCACCTTCCTATAGCACGATTTGGCAATTTAGATTGCTACGCCATATTTGCGGCGTAATTTGAAGCTAATCTGATAATGTCAAGTGACTATATTTTACATTCTCAATTAACTTTACTGAGAACGGCAACTCTCTAAAGCTTCATTTGGAAAAGATATTTTTTACGCGGAGGGCCCGCTTAGGAAACACCATTCTGAGAAATAGAATAGACTTTCCCAAGTAGTTTGTATTAGTAACAGTGTTCACGTTAGTCATTTTCTTTATCAAAGGATCATTGTTTTCACATTAATTTCCTTGTATTGCCTTTTTTTTTTCTTATCAGGTTAATTTCATGCACATGAGGTTGAAATTTTGTTTAACCGTTGTGTGTTCGACAGGGTACCCGGGTACCATTTTGGATTTCAATTCGCGATATTTCAATGATTTTTAATCGTAGGAAGTTGAAACTCTGCCAGATCCAAGAGAATGAATAGAAATATGATTCAATATATACTACTATATATATAATTGAGAAATCTTCTTTCATTTGGTAAAGTAACAATTACTTGAAACTTTATTCATTTCCTTGAATAGAAAATGGTCTTTTTTGAGAAACCCACTTTTAAATCACTTGGTTCAAGCTCCAAAGACGGTATTAGCTTAGCTTAGACTTACTGACGTTTCAATGGTTGCTACTCCGTGATTGATCAGAATCAGTGAAATTGCACAATGAATCAATTGAATTGATCCTTCTTTCCGTTTATCGATCTTTCAAACTGACGTTTCTCTACGAACTGTCAACCGTGAATTAAAAGGGCGTCACCGGCACACACTTGGTAGCTGGCGGCAACTGCCCAGTGGGCTTGCCAACAAACTATTAGCCCCATCCCGCAGGAATCGGTCTTTCTTTCAGCCTCCTTCCTTCTGAAATTTTTCTGGCTACTCAAAGCCCCACGGGAACCTGTTCCGGAATAATCAGTCCGGGGACAAATCATCAAATGGTCACAAAACGTTGACAAATAACCTACTGAAGAAATTTCACGAAATTTGACACCCATATTGTCAGGGTTTACTTCAGAAAATGTTTTTGACCACTCCAGGTCTCACGGGAACCTGTTTCGGAATGACCGGTTAAGGGACAAACGGACACTCCGAGGCCTACTTGTCTGATGAACTCAGGATTACAAGGAACAAACGCTTGAGAAAATTTCAAGTAGTTCGATACACATATTGTTATGGTTCCATTGAAAAATGCCTATGACCAGCCACGGACCCTTGGGGAACCTACTCCGGACTGGCCACTTTCATACATCCGATGGACCCAAAACAAGAAAAGTCAATCTGCTGAAGAAATTTTAAGAAGTTTGATACCCATATTGCTGGATTTCTACCAAAATCCACGATCAGTATCATTACATCAGGACATGCCCGTGAAAATCCGGATTTTCTAGAATTCAGAGTGTTCGAAATGGTCCATCGTGATAATAACTTGATAGAAAAGGAAATTTTCAATCCAAGGAGTCCAAATCTGTTGTAATCGGTTGAAAATTGCCGGAGATGTAGGCATTTTAGTTTTGTAGGTACCCGGGTACCCTTTCGGCCTTTTAAGGGGTAAAAAATGTTGGAACCCCTCCCCCCCTTCCTTCATGCCCGAAAATTCTGTTTATCCCTGCAATCAATTTTGACCGCCATTCTCTTGGATCTGGCAGAGTTTCAACTTCCTACGATTAAAAATCATTGAAATATCGCGAATTGAAATCCAAAATGGTACCCGAGTACCCTGTCGGACACACAACGGTTAAACAAAATTTCAACCTCATGTGCATGAAATTAACCTGATAAGAAAAAAAATAGGCAATACAAGGAAATTAATGTGAAAACAATGATCCTTTGATAAGGAAAATGACTGACGTTAACACTGTTACTAATACAAACTACTTGGGAAAGTCTATTCTATTTCTCAAAATGGTGTTTCCTAAGCGGCCCTCCGCGTAAAAAAAATATCTTTTCCAAATGAAGCTTTAGAGAGTTGCCGTTCTCAGTAAAGTTGGTAGAGAATGTAAAATATAGTCACTTGACATTATCAGATTAGCTCCAAATTACGCCGCAAATATGGCGCCGCAATCTAAATTGCCAAATCGTGCTATAGGAAGGTGCTGTCTTTAGAAAAGATGTTAATTGTATATAATAAAGGCATTCAAAATAATCACGTTAGATCCAGATCGTACTTCAGAGATGGCGCTGCCATATTTACGGCATAATTTAGAACTAATATGACAATGTCAAAAGACGACGAATGACATACTGAGAAATTTTGCAACGGACAGTAACTCTCTAGCAATGCATTTGGAAAAGATAATCTGCATCGCCATCTCTACAGTATACATAATGTGGAACTAATATAACAATGTCAAACGACGACAAACAACATACTGAGAAAGTTAGCCTAAGACGGCATTTGTCTAGCGCCTCATTTAGAAAAGATAGACTGCAGTGCCATCTATGCGGCATGATGTGGAACTAATATGACAATGTCAAACGACGACAAACAACATACTGAGAAACTTTGCCGAAGACGGCATTTCTCTAGCGCCTCATTTAGAAAAGATAGACTGCAGCGCCATCTCTGCGGCATGATGTGAAACTAATATGATAACGTCAAAAGACGACGAATGACACCCTGAGAAATGTTGCCGAAGACGACAACTCTCTATAACTACTCTGGACTGTTTTGCTCACACATTGAATTAACAACCTCTATCCATTTGTAGCAGATTCCCGGTGGCCAATGTAACTGGAACCATGTTTTTCCATCACCAATACATTTTTATGACCATATACTTTCAATATGAATATGAAATATAATTTTTATTTCCTTGACTTTTTTCCGTCGATATTTGAAATAACGCGATTTTTTTACGTCGTTTTTTGAAATAACGCGGTTTTTTTTTACGCGGCCGCGTAAAAAAACCGCGTAAAAAAAACTTCAGTGTATTCAGCAGAGAGAAAAACAAAAACTTATCTTATATGTATTACTGATCTGCTGGAGCCGGCGACGAATGTACTGCTGCTGCCGAGTGACGATGTGTGGCCGCGTGTACCGGCTAAACGTTGAGCTGGTCGATGATGATGATGATACTGGTCGGTGGTGGTTAGCAGATGAACGAATGCACGCTTCACACGATGGACTGCTGGTGTGCGTGCCGTATATATGCGGAGCAATAGGGCTTTTAGATCGTGGCAATATTGCTAATTGCACTTTATGACGTTGTTGCAGTGCTTAACACACAACGTTTTCTTCTTCAGAAACTGAATTTCACTCGCGATCGAGAAAAAAAAATAGAACTGAAGACTTGAAACGCCTAGAAAAAAAAAACTTCCAAAGCAACGGAGAGCGGACCGAACGAACTGCACCGTTTGCTTGTTCACTGGGCAATGAGACTGAAGAATAAACTACTAATATTTAAACAAATTTTTAGACCGGCCATGCTTTATGCTGTTCCAATATGGTCTAGTTGTTGTGCTACCAGGAAAATAACACTTCAAAGGATTCGGAACAAAGTTCTGAAGATGATTTTGAAGCTGCCTTCCTGGCACAGTACTAACGAAGTACATAGAATTTCGAATGTTGAGACTTTAGCACAAATGTTTTAGTTTGTTTTTAGTTTTAAGATTATTATTGTAGTACTGACACGCAGGAATAAAAACCTGTTTATAATACTGAACTGCTAAGGCATGAACAATGTAAACAAAATTAGGTACATATTTTAACAATTAAGGTTGATACCCCAGGTAACCAATAAGCAGTTCCAAAGCGTCTTAACGGCAGCCTATCAAGCAATTAAGTCACCTTAAATGCAACATAAATGCCGCTTTTGACCCAATATACGGCTGCTTTACTGCAATGCTCTGATAATGCTTCATTAATGCTATTTTGCATTCGATATGCTTATTACAGGCTACAAGCATTTACATAGCATTCGAAATTCAACTTTACAACAGATAGCATTCAAGATGCTGATAAAATGCTAATTTAATGCTTGTAGCATCTGAAATGCAGATTTAGGGTTGATATACGGCATATGCTAATGCTTATTGGTTACCCTGGACGTTACAGTAGTAGTTGGAAGACGGAACGTGAAGGAGGCAAATGAACCACGAATTGAATTAGTTGCTGGGAGAACCTCCCATCGTACATACCGCTAAAACCGGTCGACTACATGTCGCATGTCGTAAGAATGTCGGACGACAGCCCAGTTAAAATGATTCTCGAAAACAAACCGACGGGCATAAGAAGAAGAGACACACAACGAGCAAGGGAAGTAGACTTCGTCTATTAAACATGGTCAGTTTTTCATAAACAATCATTCAAGAAAGCCCGAAGCTCACAATAAGGAGGATCAGTTCTGAGTTTATTGATTCCTCTTGCATTGAACGTCTCATTTCCAGGAATAACCACCCCCTCCCGTAGTTTTCTCCTTTTCGGACTACTTTCTCACTGATGGATGTGCATCGAGCAAGCAACCAACCAACTTACCAGTCTTTGATTGAGTCGATTCCTGGAAAGGAAACACACATATGTGAGCTGTTCGGAACTGGCAGGATGTCCTTTTACCTATAGAAGTACGGCTTTATCCATACTTTCATCTATGTCTTCGAAACGCTTCGCACCGGATTTGGATAGTAAGAGTGCGGATGTTGACGTGTGGATTTCCGGTTGCTTAACTCCACCGTAGTCAGAAGTGATTTGCTGTCTTTCCTTCCAGGATTGAAGAAGTACTTTCAATATTAACACATATGTTTATTTGTAATACCCGTCTAGTCTCTGACATCATACGATAATTGTTGTTGTTCTACGTCACAAAATTCCTTGGTTATACGCATGGAATGGTCTCCACTCGAATCGCATTTCTCTTCACGATGACCGTAATGAATGTGCGAGGTGTATATGAGAAAAATGTCACCATTTATCACCAAAGTGAGAAATGGGAACTCACACCCGACGTGCACCTAGAACAATAGAATGACGCAGTGCGATCCTCCCACTGACGCTGTTTCCGGTGTTGTAGAGAAAAAAAAGTGTGACCAGAATAGCGACCACCCAGCGGAACAAAATACGGCAGCTCAGCACCTCGGGAAGAAAGTGCAATTTGACGCTAGCAGCAGCTGTGTGAGGAAGAAAATTGAACAGCATGCAAATTGTTACATGAAAACTTGTGCGCTTCCCACGAATAGAAGAGTATGACTCATTTTTATTGCGGAAGGAATCCTTCAGTGAGTGATGGGATGGAATTTCGTGGACACATTGTGGTTGGGTTCTTCACAAGGATACATTGGAAACATTGTATCGACCTCAAAGCATAAAAAATCTCAATCTAAGCAGGCTGTTTTCAATCTTGATGTTTCAGAAAATTCCCTATTGAAATTCATTTCAACGTCAAACACTTTTCACCCTGCACATAAAACGATGCTCTTGCCGTTCGTCAAAAGCTGCGAAATATGAAACTCATCATCATCCTACGCCCAAGGTAAACGGATCATGAAATTATTCAAACCTCGTCGATTCGCTAATTGAAAAATAAAACCTTGAACGAGCTTCATACTCCAGAGGAAAACTATCCAAGCCCACCATCCTTCCTCGCTGAGCGGGGTAGCTTTCATTTCAACAATTGCTGCTGGAATAATTTCCCTTTTGAGTCGGCTACAGTTATGGCTTACACTGATGTATTGCAACGTTCTGGATTTTAACCGTCTCACCGGAACTCATGCTTTACTCTCCAACGATGGGCGCTTTCGCCACCCGAAAAGATCCCCTGCTTTACAAATACGACTAATCGGAGTCCCCCCCTCCCCTTTCCCCCTTCCCTTGTTTTTCTTCAGCCATCAGAATGTGTATAAATAGATTGGAATGAAGACCGCATGAGCGAAAATTCAATTTGTTCCACTTATGGTTCTGCGTTCCTCCGGAGCTTCCAAGTGCAGGAGGCGAATTTAGAATTGATGTTGTTGCAGCGAAAGCAGCTCTGCTCGTAGCGATAAGGTACAATATTTTTACATCGTCCGGTAAACAGAGCCCTGGATGCTGGAAAGATGAGCGCATCGTTTATTGCGCTTGTGCTGCTGGAGAGCTGGAGAACGTTCCTTCCAATTCCGAAACGGGAGGAACAGGGTTTTTACGGAACTATCAAGTTGCGAACTGAATGCATGATAGGAACCAACTTGATGAAATGAATGGGTGCAGCGGACGGGTTTCTGATGCGATGTGAGAAACTAACAGACGTTTGGAGTGTTTTGAAATATGATACAGAATTGGCTGGAATTCGCCGGATTAGGATTCGATGTTGAGAATAGTAATAAACTAGGGTATTAGGGAGTTTTTCTCGTACGCAAGAGGTACCGAAAAAGTTTCAAGTACGGGTGGTGGAAACTAAGTGGGGGAGACTTACTCGAAATGGTTGTTTGGCTGAATTCAACGTCTAAAACCAGGCTTACTTCTTTTAGGTTAGGAAGGAGTATAACTGCCAGGAGGGTAAAACTAGTGTATAGAGTATCTCAGTCAGTCTAAGCACGTTTTGTAAATATCAAAACGAGCTCGGTTTTTAAGTAAATTGAGGTTTTATTGCACTTTTTTGTTCTCTAGAATATTCTTCTACAGTTCAACGTGACGTTTCCGAGATCCATTTAATCGTACGCCAACGAGCGGACTTTTGATCTAACACTGCTCATTAGCTTCAGCACCGACTGTTTGCCAATGATTTTTGGTACTTTTTACCAGTCAATAGTTTTGATGGAATCCGCTGCCTTAATATGTTTGCGCAAATATGCCTTTGTCAGAGCCCAAAAAGTTTCAATTAGTCTTGCCTGGGGACAGTTTGGAGGATTCATCTACTTGGGTACAAATTCGACTCCGTTGGCTTTGTTCCTGATTACCGTGTCCTTCCGTAATGCACTGAAGCCAAATCCGGCCAAAACAGTACTGGAATATTATGCTTCCGGATCATGGGGAGCAGGTGCCGCTCCAAGTATTCCCGAACGTTAACATCAGCAGTCATCGTATCGATTGTAAGGATTGCATTTAAAAGCACTGACCACTGACTGCATGCCAAACCATTGCTTTTTAACCGAATTTTTCGGTAAAAATTGACATGTCGGCATCGTCAATAGTTTGACCAGCACGGACCGTGTAGAACTGGTCACCCTAAAGCGTCTTATAATCAAATTTCACATAGGATTTATCCATTATTACGCATGCTGATTTTTCAAACAAGAGTTTATCGTATAATTTACGGACCCTTGGTTTGACAGATGCTGCTAGTTTTTAACATCGTTTAAGCTACTTCTGCTTCTTGTAAGTCCTTCGTCCATTTCGTGTCTTTGCTCGGTCAACGTTTATCTTCGAAGTTCCCAGCTTTTTGGCTACATCTTAAAGGGAAGTACCCTTTTACGGGCGAAAGCTTGCGTGATTTTCCGGTCCACGTTTTGATCCAATCCAAATCCAATCCAAATCCAATCCAAATCCAATCCAAATCCAATCCAAATCCAATCCAAATCCAATCCAAATCCAATCCAAATCCAATCCAATCCAAATCCAATCCAAATCCAATCCAAATCCAATCCAAATCCAATCCAAATCCAATCCAAATCCAATCCAAATCCAATCCAAATCCAATCCAAATCCAATCCAAATCCAATCCAAATCCAATCCAAATCCAATCCAAATCCAATCCAAATCCAATCCAAATCCAATCCAAATCCAATCCAAATCCAATCCAAATCCAATCCAAATCCAATCCAAATCCAATCCAAATCCAATCCAAATCCAATCCAAATCCAATCCAAATCCAATCCAAATCCAATCCAAATCCAATCCAAATCCAATCCAAATCCAATCCAAATCCAATCCAAATCCAATCCAAATCCAATCCAAATCCAATCCAAATCCAATCCAAATCCAATCCAAATCCAATCCAAATCCAATCCAAATCCAATCCAAATCCAATCCAAATCCAATCCAAATCCAATCCAAATCCAATCCAAATCCAATCCAAATCCAATCCAAATCCAATCCAAATCAACTTTCATGGATTTGTTAAATCCTTAGAACTTGAAACCATTGAACTTTTATGGGAGAATACTTTTTTTTTATGTTATAAGCTGTTTGTTTTTCTAATTTCAAATCTCGTGTTTTGCCAACAGTTCAGAGAGATCTTAATATTTCTTTTAATCATGGCGACTTGAAGCGATGAATTATTTGGGGCATTTTCCTTCCAATCATAAAGTTTGTATTAAAAAAAATGGACTAAAATTGCCGAATTTTCATGGGTTTACCTTCACCCGCACTGACAAAACTACCCATGCAGCATCAATCATAGTAACCCATGAGTTAGCAGACAAAATTTGACAGCTCTATCAGTCGAACTCTAACCGTGATGGCAAAAACAGTTCAAAGAACTGCACCCCGCCGCGTCGAAAACGGACATCGTGCGGCACTTTGTGGATGCGGGATACGCCCGTTCCGGCATCTACAACATCTTAACAATATTAGTCAACAATCAGAGCATCGAAAGAAAGCCCGGTTCCGGACGGCCGACGACCCTGAGCGACAAGAAGCTCCAAAGGATGTTGAAGAGGAAGACCGAGGGAAAAGTGGCGTCATCGCTGCGTGCGCTTGGCCGGGAGGTCGGTTCTACAGTGAAAAAGTACCTGGCGAACATACATGTCAGGAAGCGGAAGTCACGTCCACTGGTTTCGGAGCTGCAGGCAATGATGCAGTGGCAGCGGCTGAATAAGACGGGCAACTCGATTTTCCGGCGAATCGCGACGTGGCGGTGGTGATGGACGACGAGACCTATCTCACCCTGGATGGCAACGACTGGCAGGGCACTTCCTATTTTACTTCCCCCACAAAGGAAGCGAGCTCCGCGGTGAAGTTTATTTCACACACCAAGTTCCCCAAGAAGGTGCTGTGGCTGACAATCAGCGAGAAAGAGATGTCAAAGCCGCTCTCCTTTCGCTCCGCACTGGCTGTGAACGGGGAAATTTATAGTACGAAAAGCCTGCCGGAATTTGCGTCGTTCATCAAGAAACATCACAAGGGCGAAGACGCGGTGTTCTGGCCGGATCTGACGTCGGCCCACTACTCGAAGCGATCGTTGGAGGAGATTGAGTGGCTGAATAACGATGTGGTACCCATGTCGGCGAACCCGCCCAACGTCCCCCAGCTGCGTCCCATCGAGAATTTCTGGGCCAACCTGAAGCGTAAGAGTTACTCTAACAATTTTGTCGCGAAAACTGAGGAGGAATTGATAAATAAAACGAAGAAAGAACTCAAAAGCATGCCTACACGCATGTTTTTTTAATGCAAACGTTACTGAAAAAGTCAAAATCCTATTCGAAACTTCAAGTCGATAGCAATCAAGCTAAACGATTATTAAAATATCTGAAACTTTTCACGGATGGTTTTTGGAACATTTCCTACCATAATTCACTATGTACGTTCGTCTATTCAATTTTTGTTTTATTTTTATAAATCTACACAGCTTAATGTTTCACAGTTCTGCTTTAGCGACATATGTTATGTTTTTTGGAATTGATACTGTCCAAATAGGAAGAGCTGCTACTGAATCCGTTGTTCATCCAGTAAATCCGTGGAAGTCTAGTACAAAATTTATTAATTTTAATCTCGGAACCATATTTGCGCAAATTTGCCCAGATTTTCGGAAAGCTGGCAATTTTTTTTCCAAAATAAGCCTTTTGTGGAGTATGTGCACATGTGTGCTCATATTTGAAAACTTTGTTGAAGTTTTTTACCGATTCTACATTTATTTTATATGGGAGAAGAAAAAACACGACCATGTAAAATCTTTACTTTGAAAAATTGTGGAGAGCGCAATTTTCATCCAATCTTCATGAAATTTTGGAAAAAGAAATTTCAAATAGTGTACAAAAATACAAAAATATATTTATTGTAAAATGAGGAAGTTGATTTTTCGACTTTTTTCCGCCTTGGAATCACTGTGCGTCAGGTCCCTGGCATAAAGTGAACATTGGTAGCGAGCGCATGACGCGTTTTTGCTCATTCAGGCGGATTGGTAAAGTAAACTGGCAACCTCTTCACCAATTCGCACTCGGGGTTTCCTGGAATCATTTTCGTCATCATCTGTTGTTACTTTTTACATTCGCATTACTAGCTTGTCTGTTATCATCACTAGATCAAGGTTGTTGTGGATCAATGCAGTTGTTGAAGTTAATAAATCAAAAATCATTATTGAAGGTACACAACGTAAGACAAAATACAATCAACCAGCTTTCATCCTTAGGCTGGTTTACCATCGGAGGGAGGAACTTCCACCCTACATATCGCACTCATCAACACATGAGTCGCGACCTACGGATTTACTTACCTTCCGAAAGAAGACGTGACCAGAGATTTTTTCACCTCAGAAAAATCTCACCGACCTCGGCTGTGATTGAACCTAGCACTAGCCAAGTAGCAGTTCCGCCTACTACTACACAACCGGCGCCGGCTACAATCAACCTTTATCTCAAAGATTTCTCATTCGACAATGTTCATCTCGACTTTCCCTATTAGCCAGAATTTTCCAAAACAATGAAAAAAAAACCACCTTGAATGAAAACGAAATGCAACCCAATCCGGAGAATTATCCTGGCCTTCAAAAACAATACCCATTAGCCGATGAGCTGAATGCTTCCATCAAGGCTTCAATCAAACCGATATCCTATTGTAGGAACGTCAATGCCATTGGCGCCGCTCGGTCTGCAAGCTGCAACCAAAAGACTCAAGTCTCTGTCACCGCCAACACCAACCACCCATCCATCGACCCACTCACCTATTGGATGCGACTCAAAGATCCGTTCATTCTCTGACAGCTAGCTGTGGCTGCAACTGACAAACAGAACAGCCAGTGTGACGCCAAAAGCACAACACAGCAAGCCAGTGCAGAAAAGGGTAGCCCTCAATGTCATCACCATCCCAAGACCTAGACGACGACGGCGGCTTAGCTTGTCGCATTAGAGAGGGATATTCTGTCTCTTCTCTGGTTCTAACCTCAAATCTGGCATCTTCCACCCCTGTCGTCTTCTTGCTGCAACCTCTCGCAGCCATAAAAGGGGGGAAAGGGAAGCTCTGAATCTGATGTTTTATGGGATAAATGAATGTTAGTATCATGTTCTGTCGTTTTTCTTCATAGTCTTTTCATGGCCTGGTTATTGCGATGATTTTTCTCCCAACAGCGCACTTCCGCCGGGCCTCTTCTTCGTGTAGCATTTTACCGCCCCATTCACGGCGGAAGTGAACGAGGATTAAGAGGGGTACTCTGGCATCCGAAGAACTTCGCTTCCTAGTCATCGTCGTCGCCGATGCTCGCTCGCTCTCCACTCGGCTTGATATGGCATGCGGCGCTCTGCATGCAGATTGGCATTTTAAATTAAAATTAAATGCTGTTTTCTCATATTATTTTATATATCTACGGGATTTTCTCTTGGCTGCTTCGGCTGCTTTGGGCGCTCACTCAACACGCGGCTTGGATTCTTGTTTTCGTTTTTTTTCCTTTTCCAAGCTTTTCTTTGTCGCCTCTAGCGTTTGTTGCTGCTGCATATATTTACCAGTGTGTTTATGTGTGTATGTGTATTGGAAGCTTAGCCAGCCGGTAAAGATTGATTTATCTTGCAGCGATTGACAGCCGACATTGCTTTCGGGCAAAACGATAAATTCTGGTGGTGATTTGGTTGTCGAAGTTTTTCTCTCCGCCATTCTTTTGACATTCTGATCAGGACAAAGACCGACCAGTGATGCATATGAATGAGCAATTGAAAAGCGGTTGTAGTTTGAAGAAAAAAAAGCTACACTTCTCGAGTAATTCATGATAAGGGCCTAAAAGCCAATTGTAAACAATGGCTTTAAACGTCGATTTCTCATGAATCTAAAATCACTCTCGTGAATTGAAAGCAACATCTGTAAGAGGAATGTTAGTTCTTCCATATAGAGTAGTTAGATATCGTGGAATTCTCGTGATTCGTGAGAGATCAACGTTTAAAGTCATTGTTTACCATTGGCTTTTAGGCCCTAATCATGAATTACTCGAGACTTTCAATATTTCGGAGTTAAGGACTGTTCATTAAAGAGAGTGGACACCTGTTTATCAATGGTTTAGGGTTAAAACTTAACGAAACATTGTAAATTTTCGCGCTCAATGGGTAAAAACATTGTTTACAATGTGGCAACACACCTGACAAACCAAAAAAAAAGTGAAAAATTTCGAACGGTGTGTCGGATCAAATTACGAACTCACAGATTAGTTCTGCATAAATTGTTTTCCGAAAAGTTGTCGTTTCGAGAATTGGCAAAAAGCATGAAGTGCACTAAATCAGCAGTTTTCCAGATTGTTAAGAAGTTTGAAGAAACTTGTTCTCTTGAAAATTTGTCGAAATATGGACGCAAAAAGGAGCTGGCAGCGCAAAAACCGTGTTCCGTTCGTGAAATTGTCAAAAAAGTGGACATTATCGGAACTCGGATCGGATCGGAACTGTGCAGAGTATCAAAAAGCGTAACAATATCAGGGGCAGCAGAAAGCACCCAAAAGGACGGATTCACAGAAAGCTTTTTCGAAAGTACGGTCACAGAACTAGTATGACGTTCTCTTCCAAAAACCGAACCAATGTATTTTGATGGAGGACGAGACGTACGTCAAATTCGATAACAGTGAACTTCCGAGGCCGCAATTTTTCTACGCTGAGCTGAACCGAAAAATTGGGGAAAAAGGTTTTGGTGTGGCAAACCATTTGCTCCTGTGGTTTGAAGAGTTCTTCATATTTCACAACGGGAACAATCAATGGGGAATATTACAGAAAATAATGCATCAAAAAACGACTTCAACTCATCTAACGAAAGCATACGGATCCTCTATTATTTTGTTCATGTATGAAGTTTTATATGTTCTACCACCCATTGCAGCACGGAAACTAAGTCCGACAGCAATGGGCTGTCCTATCTGTTAGACTTGATCAAGCTTTAATAACCACTGATTATCCTAATCATGCCGTTGTATGAAGGGCCAAAAAGGAGTTGGGTGGTTCGATATGTAACTTCACTTATACGTATCCACAGGGATATAATAAATCTCCTTCCAACAACAAGACTGAACAATTGGTCATAAGATCGAGCTATCTAACACGAGGATGCCCCAATGGGCGAAGAGAAGAGCCCACCCTCTATTCACAAACTGTTAGCAATGGGGAGTTGGCATTCCCACTCTCCTCACCCAGAGTGCTTCAATCGGGTGCCTTACAACACGTGTTAAAGTGTAGAGTTCTGTGGTTCCGCGCTTAAGCACCCCAAGTAACAATTTTAGTTTTATTCCAGCCCTATAACACTTCTCCCGGCTTTGTTGATAAAACTACAATCAAAACTGTTTTGTCTACCAACACCTCCTCTATGCTTCTTTAAAGCCGAAATTTGTACAAAATGGCCCACTCTATAGACGGTGGTGAAAACAAGTTAATAAAACTTATATAAGAACATAAAAATTTTGAAAATGTTCTAGTGAAAGATGTTATTACCACTTGAGAACCTTCATAACACCTTTTGGCTGCCATGAAAACCAGAATGTGGCCAAATGGCCACAACTGTCAAACATCACTGTGTAATCGAGGTTGGTGTTTGTTGTTTTGCTTTGTTCGATTCTCTGCTCTTCTGATTAATTTAGCAGGAAAAAAGAGGTCTAGTGTTGAAATTTTGTTTGAAAGCAAAATATCCAAAACAAATTGTATTTTCTACAGCGTATTATGCTCCAAATTCTATGCGCAATTATTTTTATGGTGAATATTGGCGCGATAAAAACCGAAAATTCATGCGCCTAGGAAATTATGCGAATTTACAACAACATAAATCAAATTAAAACAAATATATTTGATAAATTAATCATGAATTTCCTGAAAAGTGCTTGGAATTGGATGAGATCATCTAAAAGAATGCCGAAATAAGTCTCCGATCTACAGTTTATTTGCATACCATTGAAAATTTGATGCATTTATTTTTCCACATTTCAATTATTTCTTATATTTCAATATGGCGATTGGAAAAAAATCACAGTTTTGTCATAAAGCCAATTTTTCTTCGCAATGACTATTATAAAACTATTTGGTATTATGTTGACTTTTTTCAATGCCAATTTGCCGTTTCATGCATTTATTGGAGGCAAAATGGTTTTAAAATGCTTTTTAAACTGACCTTAATAAGATAATATGAATGAATCCTAAAACGGCATTTCAATACAGCATTTTACGAGTTCATAAAGTCGAAATAAAACCTTTGATAGGAGTAAAAGGAATTTGAGAAACAAGGTTTTAAGATCGTTGTAAACAAGCTGTGTAGGTTCTCATAAACCTGACTAAAATATGAAACCTATTGGCACCTCTTGGTGCCATAATAAAAACCAAATTGATTTCAAGTGGCTTTCATAAAACATTTATAAAACTTAATAAAGCATGTCCGAAGACGTGAACGAGCAAGTTCTGGAAGAAATAAAACAATCTCCTTTATTCGCAATTCAACTCGATGAATCCACTGACGTCAGGTCTTGTGCGCAGCTGTTGGTGTTTGTGAAGTACGTATGCTCTGCTGGCGATTTAGAGGAGGAGTTTCTTTTCTGTTGTGACTTGGAAACTACTACCAAAAGTGATAATATCATGGCTAAAATCAAGGCGTTTTTTGAATCTGGTGACTTGCAGTGGAAAAAACTTTGTGGGGTTTGCACCGATGGAGCTCCTGCAATGCTAGGCAAGAAATCTGGATTTCAGAAGAAGGTCAAGGAGCTTGCATGATCCATCGATATGCTCTTGTCAGCAAGACGTTGACGGAAGGGTTATTGAAAGTACTGGAATTGGTCATAAAGATTGTTAACTATGTTAAGTCTGGAGCCCTGAATACACGTTTATTCAAGGAACTCTGCAGGGAAATGAACTCAGATCATGAGGTTCTTCTTTTCTACACTTCCGTACGCTGGTTGTCAAAGGGTAATGTACTCAACCGTGTTTTCGAGTTGAAGGATGAGATCCAAACGTTTTTGAAAGCTCAAGGGAAAAATGATTTCCAAGCACATTTTAATGCAGGAGACTTTCAGAAGCGTCTCGCTTACTTAGCTGATGTTTTTGAGCATCCGAATTTGCTGAATTTGAAACTTCAGGGCAAACAATCCAATCTTGTTCACTTCCAGGATCATCTTCATGCATTCGCGGAAGAACTAAAAAATTGGCGCCGAAAAGTTAAGATGGGAAATGTTGCCATGTTCGATCGTCTGTGCAATATGCCCGATAAAGGAGCAAGCGAGCTGACTTCGGCTCTCCAAACAGAAATTATTGCACATTTGGATTCACTGGAGCATCAATTTGAGATGTATTTCCCCGAGTTGAAGCAAGAAGTAGCTGCTTTAGTACGCAACCCGTTTGCATCTTCATTGGATGTGGCTAGCCTTCCAGATGAGATACAGGATGAATACTTGGACCTGAAAAACGATTCTTCATCTTGCGATTTGTTTCATGAAAAGGAGCTGAGCCAGTTCTGGTGTGCTATGTATGGCTCGTACCCCAAAGTTTGCATGGAGGCATTGAAGATCTTAATCCCATTCTTGTCAACATACCTTTGTGAAAGCGGATTTTCAACTCTACTTCAAATCAAAACGAAGACAAGAAACAGACTGAACGTTGAGGATGACATGAGATTGGCGTTGTCTCAAACACAGCCCCGAATTTCAAATCTAGTGTCCCAAATCCAGGCGCAGCAATTACACTGAGAGTGTTTTTCCCTGGTTATAACATAAAATGTCGTAATAAATCAAAAAGATCGTAAATTGATGTATTTCTTTATTTTTTATCGCAACATAATCACATTAGTTTTCCATGGGGGTCGCGGGCCATTACTGATTCAAAAAGGGGGTCGTGAGCCCAAAAAGGTTGGGAACCACTATCATAAGAGGAGAAGAAACCCAAGTAACAAATTCAATTTTAAGGTACACTTGAAGAAGTTCTCAAGACTCATTTGATAAAACCACGCATAAAACTAGATATTCTACATAACATCGAAAAAACAGCCATAAAACCCTCATAAGTTCAATAAGGCCCATACTACAGGAGGTTCTCAAGACTATTTCCCAAGATTCGTTTAAAACTTGATAGTTTTATCGGTACATACTTGTAATGACATGCAGGACATGCTTAAAACTATGATAAAACTACCACAAGTTTTGGTAGTTTTATGATTTTCCTCTCTAAGAACACTTCCAGTCCATCACAAATATGTTTCGAAGATTTCATTTTTGAATTCGTTATGCTGAATGGGGACTTTTTTAAGAGAAAAAAATAACATCGATATACACGGTGTTCAATAAGTTCGGATACACTTTCAAAATTTGTTAAAAAAATGAAAACATGTTTTTTTATTTTTTGGATTTATGTTATTGAAAGCTATGTTTACAAGGAACGTTTACAACATTTCTCTTGGAATGACCCCCCCTTTGTACTCCTTAACGAGCTTCAAACGTTTCTCGAACGCGTCGCAGGCGGCACGCACGGACTGCATGGGCATTTCGTCCCAGATTTTGAGAATTACCGTCTTGAAATGATCCAAAGTGCTGACCTTGTATTCGTTCAGCTTCGCCATCATATAGGACCAAACAAAAAAGTCGAGAGGATTCAAGTCCGGGGAGCTGGGAGGCCACAAAGTTTTGTCCAGAAAGTCGGTTAAATTGTCCCGACACCAGGCTTGAACCACATTTGCCGTATGGGCTGGTGCACCGTCCTGCTGGAACACGTAGTGCTCATCGCCGTAGAGGCTTCGGAGACTGGGGGCAACAACCTTTTCCAAAACCTCAGTTTTGTAGTACGCCGCGTTGATTTTGACGTTTTTTTCAATAAACACCAAGGGTAGCTTACCACGTTTGCATACTGCCCCCCAAACCATCACCGACGCGGCACTTTGGAACCGAGGGATGTTTATATTGGATTCAGGAATGCTGTCCCTCGATGGCGCCCACACCCGGTCATTTTGCACATTGTGCGGCTGCTGCAGCACGAACAGTTTCTCGTCCGAAAAAACAAACTCCTGACCAGCGTGCCGAGAGAGGATCCTCTTAGCTCGATCCAACCGCTTTTTGCTGGTAGCCTCCGAAACGCCATGGACCTTACGTTTTTTGTAAGGCCTGAAACCAAGGTCCTTGGTGAGTATGGTGTGAGCGGCTCCAATGGAAACGTTGAGATCTGCAGCCGTTTTCCGGATTGAGCGGTTCTTTTTGCGCCGAATTCGCTCCCTCACGATCTTGATGACCCGTGGCGTCCTCGCTGAACGCGGCCGACCGGATCTCGCACGGTCATTGGTCGAGGACGTCTCCCGGTATCGCCTGATGGTCGTGTAGACAAAGTTCCGCTTGACCCCATGCGATTTCAGCAGCCGGAATATATCGCCGGGTCGCTCACCGTTCAAAAAACGCTTAATTACGAAGTCCCGATACTCTTTCATCGCGCGTAACAAACAAACAACAACTAACAGAATGTCAACACCGCGCACATTCGGTAGCGTATGAATGAAGCTAAAGCTGACACCAATACCAATGCAGAATATGTACATGGCGCATACCTACGCAATGATGAAAACTTGTATTCGAACTTATTGAACACCGTGTACATATGATGTTTCTTTTCCAAAGTGGATACGTATGTAAATTAATTGTAAAATTGACCATAAATGCATGAGTTTTTTGCCTGCAATCGATAAATTTTTCATGCGACGTTCAGTTTATTGGTGTTTTATAACATAAAAGTTCGAAAATTTTAATGCGCCACGGAATCATTGCTAGACCATTGATATATTTGAAAAATAAAAAATACTTGAAAATTCAACAATTAGGTGACAAGGCTGATAAATTGTTAGATCTTGAATAAATTGTGTCTACAATCCATTTTAAGTTTCAAAATGTATTTTAAACAGCATTGTTTGTTCGTAGCATTGGAAAAACGGGAGTTTTTTTTTTGCATACATATGTAAATGGCTACCATTCCGAGGGAATCCAGAATAGCCACGCTCGCCATTTTTTCAATGGTTTTATCTAAAACTACCATAAAACGCATATAAAACTATTATTTCTTGCACAAGACTAACAAGATTTTTTTAGGAGCACGATAAGTTCATCTTTACTTGTTCTATTCTTGAAAAAGAGGAGTAACGCTTGCATAAAACTTGTTTGAATTGCTCAAGGTAAACAACTCTTTCGTAAGATAGCCATAAAATCAGTGTGGAGAAGGCACATCATAAACAAAGAAAATGTGAACGTTCAAATCAAAAGTGCCTGTGCATAATTTTTGTTCATCATTACAGCTTATAATTTATTATTTTTAATCACCAGCGTAAGGCGATTGAAAGACTTTGGATAAAACGTGCGGATCATGGGAAAAATCGATTTTCACTCAGATGATGTACTAATTTTTACCTGCAACGAGTAAATATTGTGTAGCCTATTGGGAACTGAAATGCACGACTCGGGAGAATTCAACATTAACATAACATTTTACAATCGTAGTGCACATTGAACCTTACGTCAAAAGTACTGCGCTGTATTTCCACGGTGGTGCGCCATATAACGCACTACCTGAGACGTTAGGTTTAACTTGCATAACTGGCATAAAATCAAATATCATGAGTTATGCATTTCGGTTTTCAACTGGCGACACATTGCACCATTTTATTTTATTCGTTTTACGCATAACGCATGGACCCTTTTGATAAGTTAGTCTCAGTAGGCTGCGAATCCAATGGAATGGTCAAAAAAAAATTGTAGTTGGTGGCTGAGATGGAGGAGTGTTCAATATACTGGATAGGTTTTTATTGAATTTCCGCTTGAACGATCCGCTAGTTTTTAATTTCTTCCACCTGTGGGCGTCCATTGTGACAGTTTGTTTATTTTTCAAATAATGTTCTTTCTCAAGAATATGTGCTCTTATTTAAAATCAAATGGTTCTAAGAGAGTTTTATGGCAGCATTTCCAAGATACATTCATCTTAAAGAAGAATGTCATAAAACTTTCATCAGGTTTTATGCAAGTTGCGAAACGATGTCTTGAGAGGGGGATCAAGTATCTTATAAAACTACTGATAAGGTTAATTACACTTATAAATGATGTAGTTTTATGGAGGTTTCTTCAAGTGTTCTTTAATCACTCTTAAGAACTGTTAATGAATTAAAACCACCTTAACTTGGCCTTAACACCTTAACTAATGCCCTGATAAAACCGGATGAACTCCATATTGCTTTGATAAAACTACCATAAAACATGAATAAAACCAATTTGCATTTGAATTGCTACTTGGGAAGGATCAAAATGATAATTGGACATATAAGATGTAATAATAAAAATAGCGTGAAATTTTTGTATGGAAGAGTTTTTCGGGCCGGAGAAGGTTCTTATGATAATTAGAGACCCCTCCCTTCTCTGAAAGGGGGGGGGGGGTCCCATACAAATGAAACGCCAAATGTCTACATAACTCGAGAACTAATCAAGCAAAGGAGACCAAATTTGGCATGTGGGAGTTTTTGAAGACAAAAAATGTTACTAAGGTGACTCGAGACCCCTCCTCTTTCTGAAAAGGACTGCTCCCATACAAATGAAACAAAAAATTTCTGCATAACTCTAAAACTAACCAAGCAAATGGAACCAAATTTGGCAGGTGGAGGTTTTTGAAGTACAGATATATATTTAAGACCTGTCGGCCCTCTGAAAGGGGGGGGGGACTCCCTTTGAAATGAAACACAAATTTCTGCATAAATCGAGAACTAATCAAGCAAATAAAACCAAATTTTGCATGTGGCGGTGTTTGAAGGCAAGACATGTTTGTATGGTGGGTTTATACCCATCCACCCTCTGTAAGGAGGGCTCTCATACAAATGAAACACACTTTTTTGCATAACTCGAGGACAAATCAAGCAAATAGAACCAAATTTCGCATGTAGAGGTTTTTGGAGGCAATAAATGTTTCTACGGTAGTTCAAGACCCCTCCCCCTCTTTAAGGGGGGGCTCTCATACAAATGAAACAAAATTTCTGCTTAACTCGAGAATTATTCATGCAAATGAAACCACATTTGGCATTTGGGGGTTTTTGGAGGCAGGATTTCTACATATATAAAAATGAATTTCTGTCTGTCTGTCTGACCCTAATAGACTTGGAAACTACAGAACTGATCGGCGTGAAAATGGTGGTTCTCCTCTTTAGAATGGGGGAAACACTAATTTCAACCAAACATGAGAAAACTGGTCCAAACTGGTACTGATAAGTGACCATGACATCCTGCTTGCTTCGGAGATTTTCCAGCGATACCTCAAGATGAATTGTGTAGTGCACAAAAAGGATGTGGCTGCGACAAGCAGAGTGGTACGGTCAAACAATAAAGCAGATGCTTTAGTTCCAAGTCTCAGCTGAATGTGGAGCTGAACAACGTCCTGCTTATCTACCATAAAATGATTCATCCATCCACCGGGAAGTCACCGTCGATGGTTGTATATGGTCGACAGATTCGATGAAGACTCGACCTATTGCTGACGAAGAATGAATCTTTGACCAAGGCTGGCATTGCTGTGCGTCAGTTCCAGGACGGTGACCGGGTGCGTGTGCGTGATTTCTTGTCGAGCAACAAGTGGAAGTTTGGCAGAATTGCCAAAAAAAAAAAGAGTGAAGCTGCGATAAGCTGTGAGATTGGACGATGGTCGAATTTGGGAGCGCCAAGTTGATCACATAGTCGGTGTAGGTGCTGATCTACCAGGAGTTTCGAACGACACTCCTAGAGAGGAGGAGATCATTGAACGCTATGAATCCACTAATTCTGCTACTGCTGCAACCATTCCTGTTGCTGCTTCGGTGGCTTCCCCAGCTGCTGCGAGTCCTGGTGTGGAAGCTTTTGGTCAGTTTATCGCTGCATGGCTGCGACGACCGAGACTTCGACATCGATATCTGCTGTTTACTTCGAGCTCTCTCCAGCTTCCCAGGCCGGCCAATCTGCCCTGTCCGAGTCTGTAGCAGCCTTCGACGATCTGGTCGGGTAATGAGAGCTCCCCAGAGGTTGGATTTGTAGTGAAGTTGATTTTTTTATACGAGGGAGAAAAGTGTCGAATCAACCGCAGGGTCTTCAATTAGTTATTCTCTATTGGCTTGGCTTCAAATGGTTGATTGGATACTAAAGAGATCCTCCGTGCTGTCAGCCAGGGTTCAAATCTCGGTGGCGACTCTTGGTCTGTTTTATTTTTTACACATATGAAACATCACGGATTCCGATAAAACACATTATTCTCGCATTCATCAACTGTTATCAGTGTATTACGGCACCACCGCAGACACACATTAAATGTGTCAACATAAATTGATGTGATGACTTTTGTGCCCCCAGATGGTTTATTTTTCTTCACGTTACAATCAATAACGAAAATAGAACCAAGTTCTTGCAAAATCGCAAGACAATCTTGCATTTTGCGATCACCACACTTTTTTATGCTGAAGCGGAATATGAACTTTTTGGCCTTTCAGTGCAAAACAAGAATCATGATGTAATACTTCTTACATAAGTACACAGAAAAAAAATAATGAATTTTAACAGGCGCGTAAAATTTCCCCTCGTTTAATCCCAAGCCAAAAGAGATACATTTTCGTTGTTTATTGGGATCACAATAAACAGCAAAATTGTTTGCAATCTTCATGCGCCGTACAACAATGTTTGCAATCTTTCATACAACAGGCTAGATTCAGGCGTTATCTGGCTTAAATTTACTTGAAATATCCCATTATTTTCTGCCAAATCTAGCATTCCCTTCATGTGCATTAGATAACGCAGAAAATTCAATGTTTCTTTCTATTTGTGTATACCTATGCCCCTTTTAGAATGATGATTCTAATGGAAGAAATACACAAATTTCCACATCCGAGAGAGACAATTTTAGCTAGCATCACTAAGGATACGATTGAGCAATTGAGGGGGTTTAAAGTGATAGTTATAGACGGTTGTATCAATATCCCTCTTTCCTCGTATTAATTCAACTATCATCACAATAAACCGTCGGCGACAGCATGTCCTTTCCCGTAGAAAACCTCTGCCAAAAATGATCGCTCAAGAACAGCACTCAACCCACTTGATTAACGTTTATCCCAATTCAAAATAACAAGTATGATAGCAACCAGGTACGGCGTAGGTACGCCAAGCCATGCAAAAGATAAACTTCTCCGGATCCGTCCGGAAAACGAAACCGGAGATGAAGTTGCCATACGGGAAGCCCGAATTCAGGCTGAAATTACCATTTTTATGGCAACCAATAACTCAACCACGTGCTCCAAACACCGGAGCCTACGACCGAGTCGAAAATGCCGTCACCATCATCGTTTTTGGCTCTTCCGAAAAACGCAGCCCCATAACAACAGCATACATAGTTGCGAGAAAAAGTACACGTTTTTAGATCAAAAGATAAACACGAGATTCCCGCACACGAAAAACTACCCCTCGATGAAGAAAGATGATAAACGAGGCCATCCAGCACAACTTGCCACGGTGGCATCTTGGTTGGTGGGCATGCTGCGGTGGAGCAGACAGTCTGCCGCCACAATTTCCCGCAAACTCACGCCGATAGATGCTCTATATATATTTCGCGCTGTCGAGTCTCCACTGAGTCTCGATGCCACTTTCTTGCGCTGCTGCTGGCCCACTGTTTCTGGAGATGATAGCTTTGGGAGCCACCATGGCTGCTCGTATCTAGGGCAGTAGTATTAAAATTTCATCCTTCCATCAGGCTTTGCGTTTTGAGAGAGAGAAAAGTCGCCATGCTAGCTAGCTAGCTAGCATTTCACGCCGAAAGTTTTTCATTTTATTTTAGCATTTTGCCTATCGTTAGGCGCACTTTCGCCACATCAGCATCAGCAATAACAACAATGTCGATAAAGACTTTTTTTTCGCTATGGGAGGGAACTTAGCGTCCGACTTTTTGTCGCGGTTGATGCTGAGCTCATGCTTTCGGTACATTTTTGGCATCGGTTCGGGGAGCCTTAGGAACGGATGCAGTGCGTCGAATGAATTGGAATAATGGCAATGTCGGCATCGGATGTTAATGTTATTGAAATGTTGTGGGAATTTGGCCCGGCGGCGACAGGCATTCGGACGCCCAGCCATGCAGGATTCTTGATGGAGTGTCTGTTTGGATTGCGCGGTGAATTTCATCCGTAGCTGGGACTCGATTTGATTTGGGAGTTTAGAAGAATTCTGAATAAATGGATTAGAGACACGTAGAGGTGATTTGTTATTGGTGCGCAAATTAGTTCAAGTTTTCGGATATTGAGTGATGTCACGAGACTGGACACTTTTTCGACAATAGAAATTTAGTTCCCATTAATATAGTTAATTTTGTACTTGAAGGCAATTTTTTGCTCAACTTGGGGGTATTTTCTTCATTACTTCGTTGTAGTACAAGATATGTTTATTAAAATAAAATTATCCAAATTTAGGTCATTCGAAGATGGTGAAGACAATCTTTCAGCTTAACCAGTGGAATCATGTCACCTAAAAATTTATGGAAAACATATTTCGCATCGACTATGTGAATGTGCTGAAGAAGCCGTTGTCAGAAGCGGTTCACCAGTTTGATGTTGCAACGAGGGAAAAGATACGCGAGGAAGTAGTGAGGAGCCGCAACCTCGGAATTGCTTTCATCAAGACCAGCCTAGAAGTGGCACAGAAACCGTCAAAGAGCACGACGAAAAGCACGTTTTGACGGTGGACGTGAAGACGTACAAGCTTTACTTGGAGATGAATGACGGGGCGGTCGATGTAAAATTTATCAACCTTTCTAAGGATGTAACACAGGACGTACATATTTCCCAAGTAACAATTGAACGGAATACCCCAGTTCATTCCCAGGCGATTCATTTGGTTGTTTTCGAAGACCTGATTCGGAAGGTTCCGGATTTGATCGTGACGCTGTTCGGAGCCCTTCCGGAAGCTGATGATCCGTTTATCACGGCACTCGAGAATCAAGGCGACGAAGATTTTAAATTTGACATCGTGAAGCAACGGTTTTTGGCAGAGGAGGTGAAGTAGCGATACCGGCAGCAAGATGTGGTGGAGAAGTCAACGACGTTCATCGGCGAAAAGGTAAAGTCAAAACGAAAACTTTCAAGGGCAAGTGGAAGCAGTGCTGTATGCTTTATGATCAAGCGACCATTTAGTTAATGATGCCAGGGTATTTTCGTTGTCTTTAAGACTGGCTAATCCGATTGTCATTCAAGTTGCCAAGGACGGCAAAACCCCCGTGGCGAAAGCAAAGGTCGTGATTGATGGCTGCAGGAACATAGGTGTTCGGATAAATATCAACGATGTGCTGTTTATCCCTAACCTGTGGGACAACCTGATGTGCGTTAAACGATTGGCAAACGCTGAATTTTTCACCCGAAGACAACACCAGTCTGCCTACGTTAAAAAGTCATTGTAATCGAATGACTAAAATTATCATGGCCAGAATGGTAGACCTCAGATATAACGATCCCCTGTGCTCACATCCCGAGTAGTAATTTTAGTTTTATTGCAGCCGTATAGCACTCCTCCGGCTTTGTTGATAAAACTACATTCAAAACTGTTTTGTCTGCCAAAACCTCCTCTATGCTTCTTATAAGCCGAAATTTGTACAAAATGGCCCACTCTATAGACGGTTGCGAAAACAAGTTAATAAAACCTTTATAAGAACATAAAGATTTTGAAAATGTTCTAGTGAAAGATGTTATGACCACTTGAGAACCTTCATAAAACCTATTGGCTGCCATGAAAACCAGCATACGGCCAAATGACCACAGCTGTCAAACTTAACTGTGAAATCGTGGTTGGTTTTTGTTGTTCTGCTTTGATCGATTCTCTTGCTATTCTGATTCATTTAGCAGTCAAAACAAAAGGTCTAGTGTTGTGCAAAATTTTGTTTCATAGCAAAATATCCAAAAGAAATTGTGTTTTCTACAGCGTATTATGCTCCAAATTCTATGCGCAATTATTGTTATGGTGAATATTGGCACGATAAGAGCCAAAAACTAATGCGCCTCGAAAATTATGTGAATTTACAAATCAAATTAAAACATATATATTCGATAAATTAATCATGAATTTCCTGAAAAGTGCTTGGAATTGGATGAGATGATTAAAATAATGCCGAAATTAGTCTCTGATCTACAGTTTATTTGCAAACCATTGAAAATTTGATGCATTTATTTTTCCACATTTCAATTATTTCTTATATTTCAATATGGCAATTGGAATAAAATCACAGATTTGCCATAAAGCCAATTTTTCTTCCCAATGACTATTATAAAGCTATTTGGTCTTGCTTTAATGCCAATTTGCCGTTTAATGCATTTACTGGAGGCAAAATGGTTTTAAAATGCTTTTTCAACTGACCTAAGATTAAATCAATGAGTTCTAAAACGGCATTTCAACACAGCATTTTACGAGTTCATAAAGTCGGAATAAAACCTTTGATAGGAGTAAAAGGAATTCGAGAAACAAGGTTTTAAGATCGTTGTAAACAAACTGTGTGGGTTCTCATAAACCTGACTAAAATATGAAACCCATAGGCACCTCTTGGTGTCATAATAAAACCAAATTGATTTCTAGTGGCTTTCATAAAACCTTTAATAAAACTTTATAAAGCACACATGTTGCCATTCTGTTGAGATAACATAAATATGACTTGCTAAGTCCTAATCAAGTTATTGTAACTAATTATGATCGTAGTATGCTACTTGGGTTTACTCGTAAAGGCGCGCGACCGGAACTTGTGAGGACCGAAAGTTACACCCTACTTCCAGGTCGTCAACTAACCATTTGAAGCCCACCAAAAAATAAAAATTATACACAAAAAAAGTTTTCAAAAGGGGGGAGGGGGACACAGAAGGAAAAAAAGGAAAGAAATAACAGGTCATCCGTTGCTGTGGTTATAAAATCGAGCAACCAGAGCAGGTCCGCGTGTCCTCCAGATTACATTCTGTCCTTGAAGAGTTCGCTCCAAGACCATGAAGCAAACATCTCCGAGTGACGCGGCTGAGCACGAGCTCCTCCTACCGCAAGGCTGTATGTCCTGAATTCCGTTTCCAGCGAGGACGCTTTGTTTTCACACCAGACAAGCCTCGTAGTGGACCGCAAGCAACTCTTTGGTAACCGAATCATCATCAAAATAAAAAGTTTAGCACTACTCTATACACTTGTAAAATCTCATACAACATTAAAAATAAAACGGGACAAAATGACAGAGCAAAAATTTTCACGTCTTACTTCGAGCACCGCATACTACGATCCTCAAACACCTCGGGTTTTGCCTGTAACGCCAAAACTCACGAGTTCGAATGTCACCCCCGAACAAGTTTAGAAAATACCCAAAAGGTACTACGACAGGGCTGAAAATCTCGATAATCAACGGATTTACAAAATTAACCTCGGGTTGGACGATCGAGAGGGAGTGTAATTGAAGACAGCGTTGAACAACGAAGACAACTATGAACGACGATCGTTAGCAACCTGTTATTATTCTCTATTAAGCCTTCAAGAAGAGCAGTCACGTTTGTTCCATTGATCACAATAAACGTTATTTGTTCGTGTTCATTTCACTCCTTGAGTTCCGGATTCCCTGACCAAAATGAGCAAAAGGAAACGACTGTACTCTGGCGTGAAGCGAAAGTGTCGAGAACTTAACCAAACAACATCCAAAAATTGATCTAATGTTTGTAAGCTGAGCTTAATCGAAGACTATATTTATCAAGAAGACTGGCAACTTTGCCAAAATCCAGGCGACAGTAACTGCAACGCCATTTCCGAGAAAAGGTAGAACCACTCTATGAATGTGTGCGTGTCAGTTCATCAGTACACGCACACAAAGAGGTACAGCAGTTGTCAATATTTTTTTCACCCTTCACTTGTGCGTCACCTTGTAATTCGATTTCGCATTTGATAGAAATTGATTGACTAAATATTGAGATCGGCTACAAAAGCCGATCGTAGGTAATTGTGGACGCGTTTTTAATTTACTGCCGGTTCCGTGCGCGTATTCGATTCTATTTATTTTCATTTACTCGGTATATTCTTGTTGACTCAGTAGTTTTACTTTTGCATACGCTATGAACCTGGAAATTTGTACTTTTGACGCTTCCATCGATTCGGTTATGTGGACGTGTGCCGGTTGTCCACGGAAATTTCACGCTGCCTGCATTGGAGTGACCGTTCAACGTGGCTCGCTACGGAGGAGAGACAAAACCCTGGTGGATGTGAATTCCTATGTACTACCATGCTGCTACTCGTGCCAGGAGCTGTTACAGGCTAAGCTTGACTTCAATGGGCTGGTTGAGCAACAGAAACGCCTTGAAAAAACTGCATCCCAACACAAGCCTGACGCCGTTCATGAAGCGTTTGAAAGCATGAAAAAAGGATTTGAAACTCTGCTCACCAGTGTAAAAAAAGAGCTTTCCGCGATCAACGATGGTTGTACAAAAAAACTGTCTAAGAACAAGTTGTGACCCAATGTGTGAAGATTGTGAAAAAAATATACACCGAGAAAAAAAATGATATCGATGAGTAACCACACAACCCCTTTCCGGAGCTTCAACCATCTACATCAAGGTACGCTATGGAAGAAATACCTTCGGCTACATCCATCACATCATCTTCTCAAAAAAAGCTTGCAACAGGAATTTTCCAGAGCGCATAATATCGAGTTGTTTAACAAAGGTATAGCTGGAATCAACGTTTTCCTAGTATCATCATCAAAACTGAAGCAGGTTCACTATCCTCGGAGAAAATATTTGAATAATACTGACGGTTTAAACAAATAACAAATGCAAAAGAATTATATGATTGGGCCAAACAGCAAAATGATGATTGCTTAACGAAAATTTCATTTAGTTAGGAGCTGTACGTAATGACGGTTGACATTTCGACATGGAGTTTTCATAAGGGCCAATGTCGCAAACGTAAACAATTACTTCTTCCGCAAATTTCTTGAAAATGCAAACTCGCTCAAGTAAACTACCACTTCTATTGTAAAGGGGAACTCCTCTTCTGTACAATCATCGTGGTAATTCACTATCATTACGTTAGCATTCTCGAGAAATTTGCGGAAGAAACTATTGTTTACGTTTGCGACATTGGCCCTTCTGAAAACTCCATGTCCATTTGTATGGGAAACGCGAAGAGCTGCCAGTCTTCCTGATAAAGTAGTCTTCGGCTTAATACATGTAAAAGCTAGCCCTGCAAATTTAGTTTTTATCCGATAAATACATGAGATTTTATAATAAATTCAACTGTGCTCAACATTTACGATAGTTAAATAAAGATAGAAAACCTAAATCAGATTAGTATTTATGATTTGCGTCTCGTTGGCAGGTAAACCACAATCTTGTACAACTAATACATCGCTATGTCACAAAACACGTTTTGCCGAACGTGGTTGGTATAATATTATTGCATCTGTATTTTAAACTATCTATAAAATCTTGTCCTGTATATATTTTATAAATTTATGGAACGATGTGCTAAGGAACAGCTTTAAAGAATAAATAACTTGCAGCAGAGCGGTTCCATATCAGTTCAGCAACGAGTAATTTTCATATTTTTTTATTTGCATGAAAACTTGCATACAAGTTTTTGGGGAAGAAAAACGCCGTTTTGCATACTTGGTTCGCCATTTTGAATCTAACCTTACTTATGAGAAGGGCCTAAGAAAAAAGCACATGATATCTTCAAAAAATTGTATCTCGGAAACGGTTTGTCCGATTGGTTTGGTGTCTTGTATCAGTAATGTCTTCTAAACGGTGCATCTTAAAAAAAATGTTATCGAAGTACTTTTTGCTTGCAAATTTGATGTACTTTCATAAAATTAGGGTGACAAACTTTTTTGACTTTTCTTAATAGCTTTTTTGAAAATTGTAATTTTTTTTTTAATTTTTTTTTTCATTGTAACCTTTTTTTCTCCAGAACAACCCACTGTGCACAAGATAGCATTTTCAGTCAGCTATATGATAAGAATAATTAAAAAAATATTGACATGTAACTTTTAAGGGAAAATCTATATTTTAGTTCAAAACACAAGAACCAAACTTTTTTTTACCGTGCATATTTTCTCCATATAGCACCAACAATTGTCTAAAACTTCGCCGAAGACACCAAACCAATCGGACAAACCGTTTCCGAGATACAATTTTTTGAAGATATCATGTGCATTTTTCATAGGCCCTTCTCATAAGTAAGGTTAGATTCAAAATGGCGAACCAAGTATGCAAAACGGCGTTTTTCTTCCCCGAAAACTTGTATGCAAGGTTTCATGCAAATCAAAAAATACAAAAAATAAAAACTGGAAAAATTTCCCACTTGTTCGTGGAATCGCTCAGCAGTGAAAAACGCATGTTCATCTCAATCGTTAGTCAGAGCGAACGGATTTGGCTCATCGGTCATTTAAAATAAGAGAGATTCAAAACGCTCAGAAAATATACTTTGAGTGTTGCTTGAGAATATTAATTAACGCTGTTGATCCCGGAAACCAGCATACAAAATTTTCTCTACTCACGATTGCATGAATTTCGTTTGGTATTATAAACTTGAGGACTCCCCAAGCTAGACTCACCAGGGTCACCTTCCTGCAAATTCCTCCTCCTCCATGATTGATGAGCTTCTGCCAGTTTAGTTTCAGTAGCGAGTTCTTATAATTGGTATTCCAATGGACCATTTGGCCATGCATTCTTCATCAGTGCAGCACTAAACGAGACAGCACTGACTGGTAGGCAAACGGGAAAAGTCTAGTTTAGTCTAGACAAATTACATATCTTCCGACCGTTTTCCGGTGTAGTAACAGTGGTAAGCGGAAACTCAAGGAACGTAAACATCACCACCCGAGACCCACAGATAAACACCAGCACGATGCACTACCAGAAGAGCTTTAGATAGAGCTATCGTCCTAGTGCTCAGGCCAACGGAGATGTGGGTGGGGGTGGAAGGGCGTTGAAACTAAATGCATGTTCTCGCCTTCGCATTACTCCTGCAGATTGGAAGCGGAAACTGTAAGAGGCGTCATCGGCGTCGCCGTCCTGTCTTTTGGGATAGTAAATTCCACAATTTTCTACACGGGGATTCCAGAGTGAACGCTGCGCTGCCGTGGCGACCCAGATTCAAGAGGCAAAAGCTGGCTAGCTGCCACGATTCATCGCAGTTTGCCATGTGCGGAATAGGGAAAATTAATGCAGCGAGAAAATTGTTTTGTCCAGTCCGAGTTCGGCTGGTCTTGTTGTCGGTTTTGTTGGTGAAATTCTCCAAAGGCGTGCATGGGATGTAAAGGGTGTATTCGATAAAAATGGCACACAGAAAATCTTCTGTAACTTTTGAATCGTATGAGTAAAAAACCTAGAAATTTGAGTAGATCTTATCCATAGTGTATTATTTACATCTGCCAAGTTGCATAGTTATACATTCAGTAGTTCCAGTCATGTCGTCGAAACAAGAAATTGTCCGTGAGAAAATTTTGTGCACTCACAATCAAAATCCAGGGGCGTCCCACCGGTGGATTGCTAAAAGGCTTGGAATTGCAAATACAACTGTGTCTCGTGTAATGAGAACCTTCAAGGAGCGTCTGAGTGTCCAAAGGAAGGAAAGGAGTGGTCGTAAAAGTGGTCCAATGGACAGTAAAATGGCCAGGAAAGTCGTACAACAATTCAAGAACCGTCCAAACATGTCAATTCGAGATGTCGCTAAAAAGTCTAAGGTGTCAGTCGGTTTTGTGCAGAAAACCATGAAGCGTGCTGGGTTACATGTTTACAAAGTGCAAAAAGCCCCAAACCGGAATGAAAAACGAAACATCACTGCGAAAACCCGCGCCCGGAAACTTTAAACGAAGCTACTCACCAAATCCGGTTGCATCGTGATGGATGACGAAACATACGTCAAGGCCGACTTCCGTCAACTTCCTGGGCAAGAATATTTCGTTGCCAAGTCGAAGTTCGATGTTCCGGAGGATGTTCGAAAGAAGAAACTATCGAAATTTGCAAAGAAGTTTCTAATCTGGCAGGCGATTTGCGGATGTGGTGAAATAAGTGCTCCCTTCATCACTTCCGGAACAATAAACGGTGCGATTTACACGGAAGAGTGCCTTAAGAAGCGTCTCTTGCCATTCATTAAGAAGCACAAAGGATCAACTCTGTTTTGGCCTGATCTAGCATCCTGCCACTACGCTCGAAACGTTTTGGAGTGGTACCGAGCCAACGGAGTCAATTTTGTGCCAAAGGATATGAACCCACCAAATTAACCGGAACTTCGTCCAATTGAAAAATTCTGGGCAATTATGAAAACGGAACTTAGCAAACATCCCAAAACTATAAAAACAGAGCTAGAATTGGGTAAAAACAACAAAAACACTGGGAAAATCGGTTGTACAAAATTTGATGGGTGGAGTGAAAAGAAAGGTGCGGGCATTCGGGATGGGAGACGAAATTGAATAAAACAAATGTTGTAAATCAAAACTCATTAGTAGTTCTTCATTCCCTGAAAATTTCAAGAAAATCCGATAATCAGTTTAATTTTGCTGAGTATATATGTGTGTGCCATTTTTATCGAATACACCCTTTAGAACGGAAATGTATGATTTGAATTCCCCTCCTGGCGCACCGATGAAATCATTGTTCACTGCGGGACGGCCCGGAAAAAACATTGCTGTTGTTTGTGTAATTAGAGGTTTCGAAAATGGGGGTAATATTCCATAATTGAATATGGAATTCAATTAGCCGCACCGCGGTTGCTGGGATTCGGACTTAGATTCAACCCGAGTGGTGTCGGTTAGCCAGATTTTAATTATTCTACATGCAACTAAATGAAACATTGTCGAACCACTCAGAGAGCAAATCGCTTGATTTAAAGTGGTTTTCAACATTTTCCCGACGAGGAGCAGCGGTGGCTGTCAATTTTCTCCCGGCAATTGATTACTGATCTCCGTTGCCTTCGCTTTCCATTTGATGAAACCACTCCAGGCAATAGAGTCTCAGTTTCCTCCGCCGTCTGATAGTGCTCATTTCATTTTTTCATCAGCATCATCATCGGTCGCTTCATTCATCCACCGCCTCACCGACAGGTAAATATTCCCACTTGAGCTTCGTCACGCGCAATTTTCCATGTCGCGCTTTTCATTTTTCTCCCGAACCAATCTCGAGTGGCCAGTGGCAACAACAACAACAACAACGAAAGGCGATGGTGCTCGTTTCCGCATCTATTGTGCGTCATTTGCAACAACGGAAATCCATCCTCCTCGAAAGAGACCAGCAGCAGCCAGAAATGAGGAAGCATTTTCCAGTTCCCAGCTTCGATACACCACTCATCACGGAAAGGAGAGTCAATTTCCCACGGGAAGCAATGAAAAACCTCGGCAATTTAAATTGTGTTTTATAAAATAATAAATAACGGTCAGCGAGCGATAGGAGATTGATATGACTCGAAGGAGAAGGCAAACAGTGTGAGGAGACGTCGAGAGCATCGGAGCACTGATGGAGTGGTTTGTTCGAAGGAGCGTGCTAGAAATTTATTGGTTCAATCGAAAATCAAGTGGCCGGAAAAGTGTTTTGAAACTTTGAGAGGAATTGCAACAACGGGAAGAGCGAAATCCCGTTCAGGTTGATTCGTAATGCCATCGGCAGATCTAGAGAACTAGTTATCTGAGCTGTTATAGACTGAGGAACAAAACAAAAACTTGAACTTTTATTTCGGAATTTTCGACATATCAATTTGTCTGGACCTGAGAGTTGTTCGAAATTGAATTGATTTCAATAGGAATATATTCCTGGGAAATTGAACATATGAACTAATCAAAACTTAGTGGATTTCCTGGAAATTGTGTAAACTTGTCAAAAGTGTAGTGCATTACTCGAATCAATCGTAGAACTTATTCTCAAAAATCTATTGAGGCCATTCAAAACGATCTCATATCTTCCAAGAAGAATCGTTGAAAAATTTAAACTTATACGCTGTTTTGAACGATACGCTGAATTCTTGTCTATCTCTGTTTTCAGATTATTTGCCATTCAGTTGGTTTTAAGGAGCAGCACTAATATATATTCAAACATTAGTACCAATTTAAACCAACAGTAAGGATGCTGTATAGACCACTCAGAGAGTGTGGTGATGCATGTTCCATGAGAAAACAAGGTAATTTAACAACATTTAAAAGCCATATGTAGGTGCGAAAATCAGGGTCGATGTCCTACCCGTGATCGACACCGATCTAAAACCATTGGCGCTCACAGACTACGTCGACTGACCAATACATGAATAACTTTATAGTAAATTGTCCTTATTATGAAATGAAAGATCGGATAACCAACCAATCGGGACCTTGGTCATATGCTGGCAGGAAAGAGAGGCTACTCTCTTCGAAGGGTACGAAGGTCTATCTCTTCCAGGAATTAACCACTGGGTAAACCTTTTAAGACAATCTTGAACAGACGTTCAGCTTTTTTTTGTGAAAAAAAAATATGATTCTTCTGAGTAAGATACTTAACGTTTCCCTCCAACGTTTCTGCAAGCAAACGGCATTCACCTCGTCTGGAAATTTGAAGAAAATACACTAAGCTCTGATAACTCCAGAACGGAACAATTTATCGACCTAATTCCAATCACTTTTTTTTTGTTTTGGGCAACAAGTAATCATATGACAGTTTTTCAAAAAATCACAATTTTTGGAGTAAATACTCAATATTTTCAAAACAGTATTTTGATCAACTCATTATAGTCTTTTTTTTTACGCGGTTTCACTACCTTCATAACCTTCAACAAATTTTATGATTTCCTTGCGAAAACCGTGAAAATCCGAAATCGTCACCACAATAAGGGGAATTTTTTGCTTTTTCAATCGAGTAATTTTATTCAAATTTTGGGTAGATGATGAACCACTCTCATCATCGGAGGCATTTCAAGCATCTTCAGTATTGATCCTGATCGACTATTTTTTTTTCAAGTTAAAAAATCGTTTATTTTGTTTTGTACATGTACATAAATATCAAACGCAAGTAAAAGACTTTATACAATGTCTAATTCAGCTAATTCTATTATTAACATTACAATTAACAAAGTAAATGTATTTTATTATCGATTTGAGACTATTTACAATTTAACTGAAACTTTGCAAGCTTCTTCCTTTCTTTAAAGGATGCCACTTTGCCATAGTAGTACCTCATTTTAAATCAAGACTACGTTTCCAAAACGGCCTGTGTAAAAATGGTATTGATAGTGGAAAAAAAATTGTAAAACCAGTACGATTATTGATTGACATCATTCTTTGGCAAAGTTGTAGATAATAATTTGACCATTCTGAAAAAATGTATACACTGTAAAACAATTTTTTTTAAATAATTAAAAAACAACTAAAAAGGGACAGCCCAATGAAGTAGAACGCAAAGGTGACTTCCCAAGCAAACAAAAGTTCGAATTTTACTTGAGATGAGAACTCAGTTCACATTTAGTTGAAATTTAGTTCCATGGAACTTTTTTGCTGAATAACAAGGCACTTCACGTATAGGCAGAACTTAATTTTCTTTAAAGTGTCTATAACATTTAAAGCAACTTGAAAGTTCAAGAAAAGTTTTTTGATGCCATTCAACCAACCTTCATGTTCATATGTTGTAAGTTGAGAACTTGCTTTGAACTTCCAAAAATCTCTAACACAAAGTTCAATCAAAGTACTATCAGCGCAAAAGTTTACAATATATCTATGCTGAACTACTTTCCTACTTTTTGAAGTACACGTAAAGTTCTGAGTAACACTTTAAAAATATGTCAAAAAGCTTATTTACATTTGAAGAGTGCTCCAAGTTTGACGAGATACAAGAGCAAAAAAAATGATTTTTCAAAAACCATCGTAAAAAAACTGTAAGCTTAATGGGTTTCGGAAAATAAAGCTGTCACTCAACAAGGTAAACTTAATTAATTTGTAGTTCAGATTGAGTTTAAGATGAATTAATCAGAGACTTTTAGGTTCAGATAAGATTATAGGGAACAAAAAGTACTAATGCATGGAATCAACGCTTCGAGTAAAATCAAAGCATAACCCATCTCGTTCATATGGTACAGTGGTAAATATTCCAATTTTAAAGACGAGGACTCGAGTTGGAGACTAGGTAGTAAGTATTTATGAAAAATTTCATTTACTTAAGAAAAAATCATCAAATTGAACTCAATCATCATTTCACTACATAGCAATCTGAAAATAAATTGGCGGCAGGATTAGAGAAGAATAAAAATTTCAAATATAAATATCTTTTGTTTTTTTTTTTGTTTTGTTCAGTTCGTTTGAGGTACTTTTTGAGCTGAATAGCATTCTCTACAACCTCTTGAACGATCCTTTCGTGAACTTTAAAGTTCTTTAGAAGTTGATAAGAATGCTGATAGAAGCCTAAACATTGAATGCGAATTAAAGGGTGATACGGTCAAAATTTGGTCAAGGGAAAACGCGTGTAAATCGGTGAAATCGTTTATTTAAAAAATCAAATTAAATTTCTTTTTCAAGTTCAATTAGTATAAAATTCAGGAAAAATATTCAGTTAGGCTTCCGCTTTTCCAAATCCGAATTGCCGGGCCTTACGCTTGACCCCTGCCATCAGATTTTGTACAGCCACCTTGTCCACCTTCTTCGCCGCAGAAAGCCAGTTTGCCTTGAACTGCTGCTCGTCCTTAGCAGTTTTTTTGGTCTTCTTTAGGTTCCGCTTGACAATAGCCCAGTATTTCTCAATTGGGCGGAGCTCTGGCGTGTTGGGAGGGTTCTTGTCCTTGGGAACCACCTGCATGTTGTTGGCGGCGTACCACTCCATGGCCTTTTTACCGTAATGGCAAGATGCCAAATCCGGCCAAAACAGTACGGAACAACCGTGTTTCTTCAGGAAAGGCAGCAGACGTTTATTCAAACACTCTTTCACGTAAATTTCTTGGTTGACAGTCCCGGCAGCTATGAAAATGCTGCTTTTCAAGCCACAGGTACAGATGGCTTGCCAAACCAGATATTTCTTTGCGAACTTTGACAGTTTCGTGTGCTTGAAAATATCTGCTACCTTTCCCCTTCCTTTTGCCGTATAAAACTCCTGTCCCGGAAGCTGCTTGTAGTCGGCTTTGACGTAGGTTTCGTCGTCCATTACCACGCAGTCAAACTTCGTCAGCATCGTCGTGTACAGCCTCCGGGATCGCGCTTTGGCCGTCGTATTTTGTTTATCATCGCGATTTGGAGTCACTACCTTCTTGTAAGTCGATAGTCCGGCTCGTTTTTTGGCTCGATGCACGGTTGTAGACGATACACCCAGCTTATTTGCGGCATCTCGGAGAGATAGGTTAGGGTTTCGCTTGAAACTACCGGCAACTCTCTTTGTCGTCTCAGCGGCTTCCGGTTTTCGATTTTCCCCCGATCCAGACTTCCTGGCTGTCGACAAACGTTCCCCAAACACTTTAATTACATTTGTAACGGTTGATTTGGCAACTTTTAGCGATTTTGCCAACTTTGCGTGCGAGTAGCTCGGATTTTCGCGATGCGCGAGCAAAATTTTGATACGCTGCTCTTCTTGCTTGGACGGCATTTTGACAACTGAAGAGTGAATTCCAAAATCAAAATAGGAGCAACATTCTACACACACACCTTCAAAATGAGGGGTGTTCAGGTTTTTTAAATGCAAAATTGAAAGAAATACGTCAAGTTGATATTGACCAAATTTTGACCGTATCGCCCTTTAGAATGTTCGATTAGTTACTTAAAAAAGTAATTGGTACTAATATGCTCAAAAAAGTTTTTTTAAATAGTGTGTTTTTTTAAGTAAAGGTTAAAAAGTAAGCGGAATAGAATTCTCATCATAATCCTTCAATTTCGGGGTAAACCAAAAAAACTTTTTATCAAAAACTGGGGGGTGGGGGGTGGGGGACGTAGGGGTTACGTTATTTCTTGTGTTGGTGGCCTTTGTTTGCAAAATCAGATACGTCTGTTTGAAAAAGTACTCGAAATTTGTAACTTTTCTATTTGACATGCTGCTCTTGGCATAAGCTTGCTTTATATTTGCGCTTCGGAGTAATATAGAGACTGTTTAAATTCCCAAGCCGTGTTTGAAATTGTACAAAAGATTTGAGATTTGTGGCAAAGGGAAAGCTGAAACTTTTTTAGCCACCGCTGGCTTCCAATAGACAAGAATTCGGAACGGTATGTTAGGTATATTCCAATCCATACAATCTCTTTAACTGGGAAAATCAAATTGGTCGTCCTAAAAAGGAAGGATTTTAAATGGTCCATGTTTGATCGATCTCTTTTGGGCCTGACGTATGGCCCATTCACATTTTTAATAATATTGTGTGCCAATTCAATACTAGCGTCATATTTTCTACAGTTGTTAGCAGATAATTAAAATCACTTGTAACTGGTAGTAGCAAATGTTACTAGTTAATGCGTTTTCTACACACATTAGCGTTGACGATGGTGGCTGGCTTCTACCGTTTATACCACTAAACTTTGCTTCATACCAAAAGATGGCTGCCAACTAGATCACACTTAAAGCCTGTCCACGTTAAATTTCGGCCATCAAAGTAATAGCAGCAAACAAATTTTACACATAATTCAACAAAACCGATTGTTTATTTCACAATAATAGAGTTATGTCTACATTGGAAACAGTTGATTAAGATATTAATCCTTTTTCTGTAAAATTTTCGAATGTTGTGGTACACATCACCATCAGGTTCCGTACGGTATCCTCAGATACGCCCGCCGTGACGATTCTCCATCTTCCCTTGGAATCATCGGTACCATTTGCTTTCTTCTTAGTTTCGAAGAGGTTCCGCTTACCTAGAGCCCAGTACTTCTCTATTGGGCACAGTTTGGTGGATAGGCTGTTTTTGGCACGTATTTGACCTCTTGTGCCTTATACCATTCCAGGACGGATTTCGCATAGTAACAAGAAGCCAAATCAGGCCAAAACAGAGGAGAGTTGTGGCTTCTGATAAACGGTAGCAACCGCTTTTGCAGACATTCTTTCTCGTACACATCCTTATTGATAATGCCGGTAGAGACAAAACTTTTAGATTTTCGACCACAACTACATATGGCCTGCCATATCAAATACTTCTTCGGGAATTTAGACACCGTC
>JAHHFK020002641.1:0-185579 GCA_024533555.2 Aedes koreicus
AGAGCTCTTGAGATTTAGCGATCTGGAATTTATGTTACACCATGAAAGCTTACACGAAAGCTTGAGATAAGTTTGTCTTGAGGATCGTACAACATGATGGACTCACATCGTTGTATAAGTGCCACAAGGAGTCAACAAAACTACCAGCACAAAGAAGTTGATTCGTATGCGTCTGAAAAGGAAACCAGCAAACTGCAATCAAGGGGTCTATCGGCAGTGATGCAGCTGCACACGCTGCGTAAGACCTTGATAGGGCAACGATCTAACGACGTTGAGGTGTGGGAGTTTTGCCGGTTACTGTGGGAAAGTTCGGCTCATTCGATCAACAATGGATTTAAATTGAGGTTTTAGATTTTACTGGGCTTAATTCTACTGACGTCAATCTGATCAGAGCGACATAGAATGGAAAATTCCCTTCATGTCATTAGCTGCGCCAGTTTTGTGTGAGATCAATCATTTGCGAAGGGTATCATTTGCACGCCAATTTTCCAATCATACCGATTAACGAAGCTGACACGTTTGGGGGTATTTAATTTGATATCAGCGTGTATAAATAAGCCTTCTTGCAAATAAATTGTAATTTCTTTCGCAATGTATAGCGTCTATTAATTTTGCTAGGCTTTTTTTCGGTTGCGCTTGGTTATCAGTGGTTCATGGGCAATTATTTTTTAATTCGTTTGTCTCCAGCAATGTTTTGTAAAATGATTCATTAGGAATTCAAATTTGTACAGCTAAAAAAAACAACCAGAACCAGAACTGAAAACCCATTAAAAGTTTACGAAATAAATCTTAAGACTACCATTGATTTATTAATTTTCTCGATAATAAATCTTATATATTTGTGTATTGAATTCTGTTGTTATAATAATATTTGTCTAATTTTATTGTTAAAACTTATCATAAGTTATTTGAAGTTTGAAAAATGCTAAGCTACTAAGTTGTAAACTAAATGACTAATCGTGAGATTTACAACAATTTTAAATAAATTATAAATGAATCGGAACTTAAACATATAAATAGAAACAAAAAATCATGCAACTAAAAGCTTTTGTTTTTCATATACATATGGCTGAGACAATAACGATGACCCTCGGCAGAAAATATACAACCGCTACAATAGAAAGATAATCGATTAATCTTGCTCTTAAAAAAAAACATCATTGGGCCAGCTGTGCCAACTGTAGCCCCTTCGCTAACCGTCCCATAGAGGTAATAATCCGCTTTCAAACGTGGAATACTTACCGAAACAGACAATTGGTGAACGTCCGACCATCATCTTGGAGAAACTCATTTAACAAAAGAATTCTTCCGAAATCCAGCGCACACAACCCCTCCCGAAAAGTAACATATGTAGGTACGCAAGAGTGCGCAACGCAAAACCATCAACCCAAAATATATCACATCACCATGCCCAGACAAAAGTGCGCAATTTCCTGACAAGATTGGGTTGCTTCTTTGCTCCGGACCCTCTGGGAAGGGTGTTTTCAAAGCTTCCCCCAACTACGCGTCCATTAAGGATTCACCGTTTTCCATCCAAAGACGAAGGAGGTTGCCGGTATTGTTCTTTTTTCCCCCGGATATAACAGAAGGAAATAATTTTCCCTCCTTTCAAATGCTGGGTCGTAAGACACGGATGAAAAGACTCTCGATTGGAACCGGAGAAACTGGTTCCTCTCTGTTTACCTGCAGGAACCGGATTTTCAAATAAATCGACCCCTCCGGGGATTGAAAATTTTCATCCTGATTGAATACGCTTGTTTTTTCTTACAATTCGCTAAGACCCCGGTTTATGAAACCTGAACGAATTGAAGGAATATAATGAGTGAATTTTGGTGCGAGGGTAACCTGTAGGTAAACGCACTTTGAAGCACCCTCCGAAGGAAGGTGAAATGTTGCTGGGTTGTCCCTCGGTTTCCATTTGGGTGGTGTGGGTTAAGCTTGGTTTGTTTGATTGTGTGGCGTAGTAAGTAACGCAAACGTCCTAATGGTTTGAGCGGGAGAGCAGTTGAGCTTTGGATCGTTGCTATTCGCATTGCATCTCGAGAGCTATTTGTTGTTATGATGAAAAAAATACTGAATGTGTTTATCGAATTAAGTAATGGTTTTACAAAAAAGTGGATGACATTTGCTTTGTAATCGTTTTAAGAGCAACGCAAAAATTTCTCCGTTGACCAGATGGCCTAGGAAGGAGTAACTTACTTAAAAAATCTCTATATGCTGTTTGTTTCATGCACCTTTTCGTAAATTGATTTGAAAATTCATACGTAGTAGGTAGGTAGAAGAAATATTGACTGTGTTTAAATTAACCATAGAGAAATTATGTGAACCATCCAAAAATCTAGCGGCAAAGAGTAAAATGTGTAAACTTTAACATTCTTGTCTTTTCTGTGGAGTAAGACGAAAGGGAATCACAAAACGTTCTTCGATCGTAGAATTAAATCTCAAATGAAAAAAAAAATAGTTAACGTGGAAAAAAACTATATTTTTTCTACAATGATGAAAGTTTCAGCATCATAAACTTATTGCTGCTTTATTGATAAGTGATCATTGTCACGAGATTGGTTTTTGCTATAGAAAACTTTCTGTGAAAAAAAGACCTTTTTTACAAGCATATCGAGCTTGATGCTAACCTGGTCTTGTTCAAAATGCATTTTCACATTTATCTATTGGACGACTTATTTAGTATGAGCTTGACTCGTTTACCGGTAATTTAAAAAATGATGTATGGTGAACATGTAGCGCATGTTCAAGCTTTTTAAATGTGCACCTGACAAAGTCAAAGTCAAACTCATACTAAGTGAGTCGTCTCATCCTTGTTGAGGACCTATACCGTTTAAGCATTAGTATGAAGGTAAACTTTAAAAAACATTTTGTTGTTACATGAAGCACGTAATCAATTATAATGTTTGAATGGAAATATTCTTCTTATCAACATGCAACCCTAGGACAGAAATTTCTGCTAGAACCAAAAATATGACGCAAAAGTAGAAGAGATGTAAGAAGTACGAAGTAAGAAAGGTAGAGCACGGCAGGTTGGGAAATTGAATAAAAGTAGTTGAAATTGAGCGTAGGGCATGTTTGAAAGGTGGTATCCGATCGAGTGCACAGTGCGCGGAAGGCAAGGGGTAGAGAATCTTTGGTTCTAGCAGAAATTGCTGTCCACTCCTAGGGTTGCATGTCTTTAAGAAGGATATTTCCATTTCAAACATTCGGAGTAAGTTATTTGCAACTTACTGGTATTAAATTATAAAATTTGTCAAGAAAATAAATGTTTGCTTTAAGTTTATCTTTTGTTGCCCGTTTATAATATTTTTTTTAAATCTATGTACATTTCAAACTCTCAAAAAGACTGATTTTTATATTTTATTTGTAATCACAAATGCCCATAATGTGGAATAAAAGACATTGCGTCATGTCCTAGGAAGTAAGTAAGTAAGTAAGTAATAACTAAAAGCCCCAATATTATGGAAGGATGAAAAATTTTAACCGTGGAATTTGAGATCGATTTCAATCAAAAGTTTCCGCATCAGAGATTGTTTTATTGTAGCTCAGAAAACAATTATGAAGAAGTTTCAAAAGATGCGAAGTAAAAAAGAAAATAGTTTCAAATTCAAATTTTGAAAATAAACAAATCAAATGGATTATACTCTTTTGCATATTACAGCGCTCCTAGTGGACGTTTTCGAGACTTTTTGACGTCTATTTGTTGGCTGTTACAATAAAAATAAGAGTGTATTTTTCAGTTCATAAAACGCTCCTGTTTTGGAGACAGTCACTATGCAAGAGGAGTGTGGAAAAAAACCCGTGCACAGTCACCTGGAGAATCCATTGTGGTTCGCGTCCAAGCTTGCTAAATATGTACTTGAATATGGCTAGAAACATCGTATGGTGCGTGCACAAAACGTACAGGAAACCTTGACGACGACTCGAAAGCTTCAATGTAAACGCCGGATCAGGGCTGGCAAATGTAATATTATATGAAAAATTTCATACGATGTTCACGACATTTTACTTAAAATGTTAATTGTTTTTTTTTCTTTGTCATGATAGAACGTGACTCTGTTTTGGTCATCGCAATTACAAGCACGTTTATTGATATTATTGTTACTTTCGACGCAAACCCTGACTTTATTGTTTCACTCTAAAGATTATATATGTTTGCTTGGCTGATTTAATAGAGACCAGTTTGAAATTTTGGAGGCAAAATCTTATGATCAAAAATCCCATAACTGTATGATGGTTGAATAGTGACAAAGAAGCTCATGATAGTTCGTTTCTTCTCATGAGTTTTTCATTGTTGCATGACGGCCGTGAGATTTACCAGCGCTGCGTCGGAGTTGTTGTTGTTGTTTTTTCGTATTTACGTGACCTGCAGCCTGACGCTAGTTCGTAACGCCAGGGAGATATCCTGGATCCGAAATATCGAACCCACCAACGCATGAGCCGGGACCAACGGCTTTACTTCCCTTCCGATGCAAGACATGTGCACAGATATTTCATTTAAGAGAATTGCAACGGCGCCGACTGGAATTGATACCATACCGACTAGTCGGTGAAGCATCCACGCATCCCAAGTAAAAATTTTAGTTTTATTCCAGCCGTATAACACTTCTCCCGACTTTGTTGATAAAACTACAATCAAAAATGTTTTGTCTACCAACACCTCCTCTATACTTCTTTAAAGCCGAAATTTGTACAAAATAGCCCACTCTATAGACGGTTGTGAAAACAAGTTAATAAAACCTTTATAAGAACAGAAAGATTTTGAAAATTTCTAGTGAAAGATGTTATGACCACTTGAGAACCTTCATAAAACCTATTGGCTGCCAAGAAAACCAGAATGCGGCCAAATGGCTGTCAAACTTCACTGTGATATCGAGGTTGTTTTTTGTTATTCTGCATTGTTCGATTCTCTGCTCTTCTGATTAATTTAGCAATAAAAAAGAGGTCCAGTGTTGCGGGAAATTTTGTTTGATTGCAAAATATCCAAAACAAATTGTGTTTTCTGCAGCGTATTATGCTTCAAATTATATAGGCATTTATTTTTATGTTGAATATTGGCACGATAAGGGACGAAGATTAATGCGCCTCGGAAATTATGCGAATTTAAAACAACATAAATCAAATTTTAAAAAATACATTCGATAAATTAATCATGAATTTCCTGAGAAGTGCTTGGATTTGGATGAGATTATCTAAAAGACTGCCGAAATAAGTCTCCGATCTACAGTTTATTTGCATACCATTGAAAATTTGATGCATTTATTTTTCCACATTTCAATTATTTCTTATATTTCAATATGGCGATTGGAAAATAATCACAGTTTTGCCATAAAGCCAATTTTTCTTCGCAATGACTATTATAAAACTATTTGGTCTTATGGGGACTTCCTTCAATGCCAATTTGCCGTTTAATGCATTTACTGGAGGCAAAATGGTTTTAAAATGCTTTTTCAACTGACCATAATAAGATAATATCAATGAGTCCTAAAACGGCATTTCAATACAGCATTTTACGAGTTCATAAAGTCGAAATAAAACCTTTGATAGGAGTAAAAGGAATTTGAGAAACAAGGTTTTAAGATCGTTGTAAACAAGCTGTGTAGGTTCTCATAAACCTGATTAAAATATAAAACCTATTGGCACCTCTTGGTGCCATAATAAAACCAAATTGATTTCATAAGTGGCTTTCATAAAACTTTAATAAAACTTAATAAAGCAGGATGGTGTTAGCAATGTTACTTGGGATACCACTACACCACCGGCGCCTCCTATGCACCGGAGTGGAACTACCAACCGTCAGCTTCATGGACAGGTCGTGAGGTCTATCAAAAACAACCCAGGTATGTCCGATCGCGATTTGAGTTAAAAGTATGTTGGGGATGCCGCCCGTAGAACAGCGAAAATCCGAAGGCTTACAGCCATACCGTGCTAGTAGGCAATTCAATCGATCACTCAAGCAGAAAAACTGTGTGATAACCTGCTAACCAAATCCAGTGGATTCATACTTATGATGTAGCCTATGTAAAAGCCAACTTCAGACAACTTCCCGGACCAAAATTTTACAAGGCGAATGCTCTAAAGCCCGATTCAAAGTAAATTTGGACGCATTCAAGTGATCATAACTCAAGAATTTTACAACAAACACTGTTGATCAAAACCTAAAACTAAAGGGTATTTATTCAGTTTTCAAATATATAACAAGTTATAAAATTCTACCGTTTCGAACGAACTGTCGTACTTTGCTTGTGATCGATGCCATCATGACACTGTATCGGTGAACTTATTCCACTTTAAGCGCATTTGTCACTTCTTTACCGCATCCTCAATGTTTTCGCTTGACAATTGCCGAATATTTTTCGATCGGTCTGAACTCAGGGCAATTCGGAGGATTAATCTCTTTGGCGACGAAATTAACATTGTTTGCAGCATACCATTCTAGTACCTCCTTAGAGTAATGGCAGCTGGCTAGATCCGGCCAAAACATAACGTTGGTTTTGTGTTGTCGAATGAAGGGTAAAATCCGCTTTTTCAGACACTCTTTAATGTAAACCTTTGACGTCATTGTGTGAGATGTGAAGAAAACACTTGGTGTTTAGGCCACAACTGCAGATTCCTTGCCAAATCATTAGTTTTCGAGCAAATTTATCAGCAAAAACAAATTTATACCTGAAAGGGGCAACCCCAGGACCAGTTTTCAGGTTAAATTTTCGTCAGGGGATTTGTTGATAATCCATTTAGATATGTTTCGTCATCCATTAAAATACAGCCGTCAAATTTCGTCAAAACTCGTTCGTGCAGTTATCGTGCTCGCTTTTTGGCCACTAAAAGACTTATATGCTTCTCTTACGCACGGTGAAAAAGTTGGAATCGTATTTCTTTGCCAAATCATGTATGGAGACACCTGGGTTGCCTTTCACGTACCTCAACACCTTTCTCCTCAGCTCTTTGTCCCTAGTGCTACTTTTATAATAGATGCGCTGTGCTCTATCCACACTCAGAGTATCCTTGTAACGTTTGAGTACAAGACACACCGTTGACTTTGGGAATTTTAACACTTTTGCTATTTTTGAGGCAGACCACGAAGGATTCTTTAGATGTTTGTGCAAAATTAATTTTCTTTTCTCAAGTTCCATGATCCGTAAATTCAAGATGCGTCAATCAATCGAGAAAAACTTATCACCAATTTCTTTGTCAATAAAACATTCACAAATGCCTGTCAAACATTTTTTGTTCCAACCATCAGGGACGCGGTGGTGTATTAAACCATGCGTCCAGATTAACTTTGAATCGAGTTTTATTATGACGTTATGCCATGAAAATAAATGATAAACAGGTGGCTTTGGCGACGTCGTTGAGGAAAAAAATGGTACTTTTGACTATTAAATCGCAAGAGGTCGCAAAGTTCACGCATCTTTGGCCATTGTCGTTCGATGTGGCATGTAGGATGCTTGACCCAATGACCGGTCAGAACATTTCCTCTCGTCCTTACCAATCGTTCATGTTTCCTCGTCGAGTTTCCCTTTGTGTGGGCAGTACCCGTTGACACTGCTATAGATGAAGTAACGGGCCGTGATCCCCATGTTAAACATTCATTGATCGAAAATCATCCAATAACACGTTGGTGCATTCTAAATATCATTTACGAGCACCACAACTCGTTGGTGGTGCCATGGCTCTGGTATAAAGTAGTCGCTCAATGTCCGCTTTTCATACCTTCAGTTTTGTCCGGAAAAGTTCCTGCAGTGCAGTGCAGTGCAGACTTCAAAATCATATGATCGAAGCTCATCGGAAGCTGTCTATGTTGCAGAGCAACTTGTAATGCCATGTACCGAGTTTCCAATTATACTCCATATTTCGTCGCCTAGGTCTTTATTTCAGTTTTGTTTGCAACTCGTGTTTTTTTTTTTGGGGTGGCTTGTGGGGCCATTTTTCCGGAAGACCAACGTGCACAGCACTGTTTAGAGTCTCGAGCTGGCACGAGAATGATGATCAGCCGCTCATTATATGGAGTATTTACATATACACTGTCTCGAATCTCCTCTGACATGAAAAACCGATGCTAAGGCAGGCCATCCTTCCATGGGAGCAGCTCTCCTCCTTCCGCCTCTTTTATCTGTTAGCATACGACCAAGGTCCCACCGGGGTTTGTTACCGGATCTTTCCTATGGTTACCAGTACCCCAGTTGGCACCACATGCGGGTAGAGACAAGAGACTTAGGACAATAGTGAGGTCTATTTCATACCTGGATATACACGATATACCAATATTTTTCATTGTCAAACGGACGCCTGTTATTCGATCACGCTCAGTATGGCCTGTATACGATGCAGTTTCCGGATGAACTGACTTTCATCTCTCCGGCGGGAAATCCTTCCACGCTGGATCTTTTCCAGTCGAACATAAGATTATCGAAGCCGGTGATGCTCAGACGATCTAGACGATCTCAGCTCCGACCACCAACCAGTGATTGCTGAAGTCAGTGTCAACGTGTCAGTGTCAGTGTCAGTATCAATGTATTACCACCACGACTGGATCCAGTTTGGGCGCTTGGTGGATAGAAAATCCGCCAATCGACACCGCAGAGGACATCGACCAAGCGTTGGACGGAATTCACAGAGCCATAAGCGTGGCTGAAGAGGCGTGCGTTAGACGAGTTCCTGTGAGGGGTAAGTTTACTGCCATTGATTTCTACAACCAATTTTTGATTCGCTCGAGAAATGTTTGCAGACGCCATTTTCAGAGGACCGGGGATCCGAGCAAAAAATATGGAATGGCCGAGCAGATTGCTTCCAGAATGGTCTCAATCCGAAACAAAAGTTTCGGAAAAGCTGTTCAAAACTTGGATTTGCGTTCCAGACCATTCTGGAAGGTAGCCAAAGTGCTGAAAACCCATCCCAAACCTGTTCCTCCTCTAAAGATTGACGATTCGCTTCTCATGACCACATTCGAGAAAGCAAATGGGATCGGTGATCATATCGCTTCATCGCATTTGCTTGGCTCGAAAATCCAAATTCCGCTGGAAGGTCGGGTTGCGCAATACGTCCACAATTTAGATGCCTCCCCTTGTGTTGTGCCTCTAGAAGACAGAATTACGGCTGAACGAATTTGCTCAGCGCTGAAGTATACCAAAAAAATGAAAGCTCCCGGTTTTGATGGGGTTTTCAACTTAATCTTTAAAAAGCTCAACAACAACGTCTATGCATTACTGAGTGCTATCTGATGGAAGGAAGCCAAAATCATACCCACCAACTACTACGGGTGATATATAACATTCAAAGTAACAAAGCTGTAATCAAGTCCCCAGCCATGGCATTTTTAGACATTTAAAAAGCGTTTGACAATGTCTGGCATGACGGGCTTGTATTGAAGCTTTGTAAGTTCAGCTTAATTTTGCATCTTGCAAAAATCCCCCGTAACTACCTTCAGATGCGTGTTTTTCCTGTTCGCAGATGATACCGCAATTGCCGTCAAGGAAAGGATGCCTCGTGAAATTACAAACAAACTTCAATGATGCCTTAACACCTTTGCTGATTATGCAAGGACATGGAAAATTGAGATCGATGCTTCCAAAACGCAAACAATAATGTTCCTCCATAGTTAATCACCCAAACTAAAACTAGCTCCCTCTTGTACTGCGGTTATTGATGGCATAAGGGTTGAGCGCTCCACCGAAGTAACGTATCTAGGACTGTTATTTGACAAAAAACTTCTCTTCAGATCGCATGTTGAGAGAACGTTAGTCAAGTGTTCCGCCTTAGTTAGGAGGCGTTTAGCATATATCCGCTTATTTGTCGAAGATCCCACCTCTCTAGGGTAAATAAATTGGCTGTCTACTAACAAACCATAGCATCTGCAATTTTCTATGCAGCACCAGTGTAGGAATCATGTGTACAGACTCATAGGAACAAATTGCAAGTCACGAGGAACAGAACGCTGAGGATGATCCATGATCGCCCATTTGACACCAGGACATCTGACCTTCACTTGGAGGCGAACATTGCAAAAATAGATTTGAAAATTGCGGAAATTAGGAACAAATTTCTACAGAAATACATCATATCAGATCATGATTTGATAAACAATTTGTATATAGTAGGTTAGTTGTAAATAGTAGATAAGGTTAGTTGTAGGTTGTATATAATAGTTTTAGGTTAGTTGTAGGTAGTTATTTTTTTTTTTTTTTTTTAATTTTTAAACCACCAAGGTGGTTCCTCTCAGAACAAGTCTGGTAAGACTAGAATACATTAATACTATTACCAAATTTAAACAAAAAAACAATGCTTAAAAGAGAAATCTGTGTCAATTAAAAATAGTATGTATGGAACAGAAAAATAAACATAATTTTCATGACCGGTAAAAAAAAAGTATCGGTTCAGTCGTTCGGTGATCTTAAAGAAGGTCATCAGCCAACTTTGGGTTCATAGCTGGGAGTGGTAAGCACTCTGGAGGGTGCACTGACAAGCAGTCGTTGGCTAGATAGGTGTTGGTGCATTTGGCTGTTGCTAGCAAGCGCCTAGCTAGGCAGCCATTGGTTTGTGGCCTTGATTAATGGTTTCGAGAAGGGCAATTTTTTTCCAAACTAAAGGATCTGGTGCATTGGTTCGAAGACTGCGGCCAAGAAACCAAAGACCTCGTAGCCGAAAAAGACCACCACATAACCACACACCTAGAACAGTCCCTTTTAGGGCTACCAATACTGATTTCTATCAAGAGTTATTTTTCAAGTATTTTCGCAATCATCGAAACAATCAAAATTAGTGTTGAACTACGACTGAGAGCTCTTGCGATGCCTCAACCATCATCAATGCATGAATTTATATTTGGTGGGGCAAGTACAGAGAAACCCTCCGGGCTGCCACCATCTACCGTTACACAGTACATGGCTCTTAAAGAAGTTCAGCTTATTATTGTCTAGTGGTCTGGAAACAAAATCCAAGGCATTTTCAGACCTACTGTAGCATTCAAAAGTTACTTAGGATACTACCGTTCAATAATGCCCTCCGCTCGTTTGCAAACTTGATCTTTCAATTTTCAAAGCCTGCCGTTGCCCTATACGGAACTATCAATACACTTTCTCTTCATGTCTATTTCGTTCTAGCAATAAATTACCGTCCACTCCTAGCGCTTCGCATGGAGATAATAAATTATCTACTTCTGACAAACTTCATCATTCAAAAGTTGCTGACTGCTGCTACAAGTTAGTAGAATGTTATCTTCTTCTTAAGTCCTATTTTATTTATTACAATCAGGGTTGTTCATTCATTTTCGTGGATCTGCTTCTTTGACTTTCTGAATGTTTTGGGGGATTCATTGCATTGCCGGTAAGTTTTTGAATTCCTCAACCTAAACTAACTACTACTACTTCTTAACCTAACCGTATTGGTGTCATATTTGAGATTTTTCTATGGACTTTTGCACTTAATGTTTTTCTGTAGTTCGAATTTCACCTAACTTGTAAATAATAGGGATTTTAGTGAATAAAATCCTTATCGAATTTGAGCTCTAATTTTTCTGACCAATATTAACTAACTATGACTATTTCGCAGTTTCTAGAGGCAACGTTCAAAATTAAGTGCGCCCATATCTCAACTCCCTTTAGATGGGGTTTTGTGGCCCTAAAAAGGGCCGTTTTTCTGTTGCCTGAGTTGAGAAGATGTGAATTTAACCTTCGAAACCATACAGCGTTAGCCCCTGTCGCACTAATGACAATTAGTTATTTCATTTCTACGCTGGTGTCTGGCGCAACAACTGAGGCCCATCCCCTTTTGTAAATTTTTTTTCGCATTGCTTTCGGTGCTACACTCTTTTTTTCATGCAATGGTACCCGAAGCTATTATATAAAAGAGGCCCAGCATAGCGGACAGCTATCAGTGATACATATCAGCTCTCAGCTGCGCATCGTCATATCGTCCAGTACACGTTACTAACTAGCAACATGTCTGGCTGTGGCAAAGGAGGAAAGGTTAAGGGAAAGATAAAATTCCGCTCGAATTGCGCCGGATTACAATTCCCAGTCAGTTGCATTCACCGTCTGCTCCGTAGCCGCCGTCTACCTTGGTGAGGTTATGGAACACCTGGCCGCTGATATCTTCGAGTTGGCAGGAAACGCCGCCCGTAACAACAAGAAGACCAGAATCATCCCGCGTCATCATTGCACAGGGTGGTGTGCTGGCAAACATCCCGGCCGTCTGCTGCCCAAAAAGACCGAGAAGAAAGCCTAGGTTCAATCGCGAACCAACTACAACTACAACCCGTCCTTTTCAGGACGACCAAACGAGATGTTCAGCGTTGTCGATAATTTTGGGGACATTTGTACAGCTAAGATATCAGTAATTGATACTGAAGTTCTGCTGGTTGTTGTGTACAGGATCAATTACCAAGAATGTGATGATATTCTTGGTTTGCAAGTTTTTCAGGTAAGCTGTACAAGAAACGCCATTTGTGTTGACTAGAGACTTTAGTCAAAAAGTTTTGAAAGCGGAAATGAAAACATTTTTTTTTTTTTTTGGGAAATCACTTTTATTGCTCAGTAAAGTCCCCCGCTAACACTTTCTTGGCCCATTTCTGGACACGAACTCGCTTCGGAGCTGAAGTGCCTGGTTCACACCACACCTTAGCCTTTTGTTTTGATTCAGGATAATGGTGGTAGATTCAAGTCTCATCCATAGTGATGAATCGACGCAGAAAATCATTTTGCTCTAAATGTTCCTCAGAAAGTCGCATTCGAACGTGTTTTTGTTGCATTGTTAACAAATGCGGCACCCATTGTGCATATAGTTTTTTGGAACCAAAAACTTCAACCAAAATATACCATGTTGTTTCATGTGAGATGCCTATGTTGTCAGCTATCACATCCACAGTCGATCGATGATCTTCCAAAACCTTATCCTGTATTTTAGCTATGATATCTGGGGTTGATGTACATTTTGGACGTCCTAAGCGTGGATCGTCTTCAACGCTTATGCGGCCACGCTTAAACTCCAAAACCCTTCGGCGAACGGTTCGAAATGAAGGAGAAGACTCCTCTAATACTTTCACCATCTTTCCATGGATCTCAGTAGCCGATAATCCTACCAAAACAAAGAATTTAATCACTAAACGATACTCGGATTGTTAAAAAATACACTGACATGTCAACTTCAAATGGCATGTAAACAAAGAGCGAATTAACAAGTCGAAATGAAATTTTGAGTACGTTCTTATGAACGATGAAATATTAAAATGGCGTAGATTATTAGAATGTTTTTTCTACTGCTCCATAGATTTCGCTTTCAACACTTTTCGACGAACGTAGTGATATTGATGTTTCCAAACATCAATGTTTTCAATTCATTTTCTAAATTGTATGCAAAGAAATTTTTAATTTACTTTAGCTAACCTTCGGAATGAAACAACCACACCTGAAGGTTCTTGCATATATTTAACGCTTGTTGGAAATATCGGCGTAGAGTGCAAACGTTATTGTTCACAATTATCATATGATAGACCTATGACCTCTGTACACGCTATCGAAGCACCCGCACCATTAATCCAGCAGGAAGAAGATAGCGAGGAACATGAACCGGACTGACAGCATCTTCCCATTCGACAACCCACGATCACCTAGCGCTTGACGATTGTCGGTACTACTCGGACCACTCCAGGAACACCGAATAACGAAACACCAAGCGGTCCTTTTGAGGATCATTTCAAGAGTTATAAAGAGTTGAGTTCCATTGTTTTCTCGGAGAAATTATTGTAAAGCCACATACCCGAATAGCATAGGGTTTCATGGTACTATAGACTGAATAAAATATAGTAGAAATATATTAATTCGATGACACTAATTTCTTCACATCAACAAGGAGTCCTACGTCAACTTTGCTGTTATGTCACTGACATAACTCATCCTTTAGTTTTTTCGTTAGATTTTTTTTTTTTAAATATTAGACCGATTGTCATCAATAACGGGTGAGTCATATGTAGCGGGACTGAATTCATTTAACGTTTGCCGCCACACGCCTTAGAGAGAGACAAACAGCATATGTTACGTGTGTTTGTTCTCCTCATTTTTGGCGTTGATTGTACTCAGTGTGTTTTCGGTTTGTTTACGATGATGGTTGCGAAACAGAATTTTCCGGCAGCGCGTCTTTTTGGAAAATTAGGCAGAATCTGAAATTGAAGGTGGCGTGGCACTTTTTGACGGAGGGTCACAATAAATCCACGATTTATAACATGATCGCTGGAGGACAACAACAAAAAAACCGAACCCACGGAGCTGGATAAGCGCCACCAAGAACAAGATTGGCGCCAGCAGCAGGAAGCTGACCAAGAAGTTCGACACGTCCCAGAGCACGGCGGTCGGAACCCTGAAGGCGGAGGGCGTGAAACGTTACGAGCGAGCATCCCGACCGAAGTTCACGGAGAAGCTACTATACGTTCTCGAACAGTTTGACCGCTGGTAACATGGGGTTCTATACCGAAGAGTTGGACACTACACCCGATAAGGTAAAATATGCCAGAAAAGCCAAGTTTGAGCCCAAGATATTGGTGTAGGCGATAATTTGACCGATGGCATATCTAACCTTTACGTACAGACGAGTAGCGGTAGTAGCGGTCAATACACAAGTCTACACGAAGAACCGTTAGCAAAAATTGATTGCTTGTGAAAAAAAGCAGATGAAGATATTGTGTTCTGGTCGAACCTTGCAGCGTGCCACTCTAGAATGGTTGACCGCCCATAACATACCGTTTGTACGTAAGGAAGATAATCCATCAAAAAGTGAACCTCAAGGTGGTCCAAATTATGATGGCGAGAGCTCCGGGAATCTTGAGGAAGATTGGAGATAAAGGTCCACTGTCTGTCTAAGGACTGTATTGAAAGTAAGTAATCTTTCTTTCAGATCATATAAAAAAATATGTTTCATTCAAACAAATCGATGATTCGGGATTAAACTTGAACATTGTGATGACCAGATGAAATTGATATTATTCTTTCAGGAATTTGCGAATTTTTGATAGAATATTTTTCATCGAGTTCCGGACAACTGTTTCATCACATATTTTGGACGCCTTAGCCCAAATTGTTTTTGAACTCCTGCATATTATGATCTGCCTTACCAGTCTTTTTGAAGATCCTCTTCACAATCACTCAATAGCGTTCGATGGGCCGAAGCTGAGGGCAGTTTGGCGGATTGATGTCTTTCTCAACGAAATCTATACCCTCTTTCTTGATCCAATTGAAAGTGGTTTTGGCGTAATGCGCCAGAGCTAAATCCAGCCAAAATAGTGGAGGGGTACTATGCTGCTGATATAAAGGCAGAAACCTCTTCTGCAGACACTCAGATTGATAGATTTCTGCAATGATTGTTCCGATAGTGTAAAAAATGGTAGACTTCATACCGCAGGAATATGCCAGCACTTTTCGACCAAACTTCTCCACTTGAATCGACTTGTCTGCATCCCTAACATCCTCCCCTACGACGGCAGTGTAATATTGTGGACCTGGAAGAGTTTTTGGGTCCTCTTTGACATAGGTCTCGTCGTCCATCAAAATACATTTATCCAGTGTCAGCAAAACTCGCAAATGCAATTTCTGGGCTTTGTTTGGTGATTTTCTGCTTCTTCTAGGTTTTCAGGTTTTTCCGATTCTGGATACGTTGAATCATTCCGACGCTGATTCCCGCTTTATTGGTCAAATCACGTATCGACATTGATTTGTTCTTCCGAATTATAACTATCACTTTCTGTTCCAACTTAGGGTTGGAAGATCCGGATTTTCTGCCTCTAAAGAACAGTGTTGCCCAAACTTGGTTATGATGCATTTTACCCTCGCTTCGCCAATTGATACTCGCTTCGCCAGCTGTCGGATAGTTTCACCCTTTTCACGAAGTAATGTGTCAAAACCCTTTATTTTCACGTCTTTTTCAATGCACGACATTTTGAAAACGAAGAATTTGAACCGTGCAAACAAGTAAACAAACGAAAGATGACAATTAAAAGCACAGCATGCTGTAATTAACACATTGAACCCATCACAAATACACGAGTACAACGCAAATGTACGTGGATAACTTATTTTCGATACATTCCTTTTTAAAAATATAATTGGAAAACTAGAAAACTTTCAACTAACTCTTCACATGATCACTTTTGAAGAAATAAAACATACTTTTTCAAACAATCACTAGTGAACGCCAGCAAATTCCTTTCAATTCCACTAGACAAAGCTTATCTTTTGACAGATAGGCCTATTTCGGCTGCAAGTTACAGACTTCTTCAATCTCAAGTGCTCGACTTCTGTCGAGCACTCGGCACTGAAGACGTCTGTAAGTTGCAGACAAAATAGGCCTATCTGTCAAAGCATAAGCTTTTTCTAGCGGAATTTAAAGTTATTGTCTGGTGTTTTCTAGTGATAATTTGTAAAAGTGTTTCAGTTTTTTATTGTTTTATTTTTTGAAAAAGTGATCAGGTGAAGGGCTATCTAAATTTTCCTAGTTTTGCGATTACAATCGTTCCTGTTTTGTAAAAAAGTAAAGGTATCAGTCAGATAGTTTCATGACTATGCTTTTGCGAACATATTTTTATCGGTTTCTTATGATCTAAGCCGCTCGAAGTTCACCCGTCCTAACGATAGCACGCTTTTCTCTCTATTTCTCTCCTATGTTACACCAACCTTCCAGCGGCAGTCACAGAGCTCCATCGTTCATAAGAAACGGACGGCAACGGCAGCATCGGTAGAGCGTATGTAGTAAGTTTACAAGAAGCTTCTCTCCTACCGTTCCGAGTCCAACATCGCTAACGTCGTCGGTCGGGCTCCTTCGCTACTGAGCGAGAGTGTGTGCAGAGCATGTGGGGGAATGCGTAGCATCAAACTTGTTTTCATGCCAGAACATCATCTTCGCCGTCTGTCTCTCCATACCCACACACATCGCGTTGTCGGCATCGACAGTGCTGCTAAGCATTATCAGAGTCTCGAGGTTGATCCTCTACAGCACCCTACTACCTACCTTCGTGGTCGGGAGCTGGAGGTGGTCGAATCACCACAGGGAGAGTATGTAGGCTATGCTGCGAAAACCTGTGTGGAGAGCCGAAACAAAACAAAAACAAAAGGCCGATGGGAAGTTGGTGTGCGTGAGCCGAATGGCGCCCGAAGCCGAATGCAGGAGGAGGTGCGCACAGGCACCTTTGCGCACGCAAGCAACATAAATCCGCAATACCATCCACTACGAGCGGAGGAGATAGTGAGAGAGTAAAGGGACCCGAAGGTCCTCGGATTGTCGTGTGAGATTTATGTTGGAGGTTTTTTTAATGGATTTCCTTACGAACTCTTTCTCTCGCTCTCTCGACCTTTGTTGTGCTTGTGTGTGTGATCGGTGGGTGAAGGAGACTTCGGATTGTGCGGGCTGATGACGACGCCTGCCAGTGTATGCTCTCAGCCACCGCCGCACGGCTTACACAAGCTAGTGTCGGTTTATACGCGAAGCCGGCTGGAAGCTATATCAGTTTTTATGTTGAACACACTCTCCTTCATTTTTTGATTAGTCAAGAGTCCTCCTTACGATTTTAGATTTTTGTGTATTCTTTTGTTTCAACCTTTGTTACACGCAACAAAGCATCGATTGTTTGTCGACGGTGACAAGTAAGAGGACATTGACACGCGAGTCTTGCTTGAATCCGGTTCCGGTGGGAAACGTCCACAGTTCCTGAGTTTAAGGATTAGGTGCGAATTGTCTATCACAGCAATTCTCTTTGCGAAGAGCACGTTTTTTCAATGAGTCGCACACCTACTCGCAACGTCGCATAAGGACTTCCAGGACGGAAGCAGTGATTCATAACAGTGTCCTGTTTACTTTGAGTTGTTTTCAACGTTCTGTTATCGTTAGGAGAAAAGCAATAAGTCGAAACGTAAGTTTGTTAAGTTTGGAACTGATCGAGAACACCAAACAGTGATAACCCAGAAAATACTCATTCATAAAAATAACCCGGTGCAGTACCGCTCAACGAGTAGCCGAAAGTGTGCATGTTCAAAGTGAACGAGTTTTCAAAAACATTTTTTTATCAGTTCGATTGGTAATTAATGCAAACGAAGGGAGAAAAACGAATTGTGATAATTGAACGTCAATGACCAATCGAACGAGAAGTACGGTTTAAGAATGAATTGATCATCCAAAAATGTCAATTCAGGAAGATACGTTCCCCAGAGACCGGAACAGTGAGCCGAATCGACTCAGGAGATCAATTCCGGCGTAAGAAAGAAACGCACCGGAGACTCGGCGACAGCAGCAGCTCCAGCGGCGGCAGTCTACAAAACATCACTCAGCAGCAAAATATTCGTGCTAATTTAAAGTTCCGCTGGCTCATCGACTGTAAAATCGAGCAATGAACAACAATTTTTCGATTAGCTACCCGTTTTAAAAGCTACATTTTTCCGCAAGTTTACTAATCAATTACAACGATTACAAGTTTATAAAAACCGCCAAAAGTTTATTCGCATTACGAGACAACGATTGCTGTTCAAGTGCTTTTTTCTCTAAAACAACAATTTTTACAATCTTTAAACGTCACTTTTTAACAAATTTTAAATCGTTGCAAAACAAAAAATATTCTAACAACCAATCGCTTCGTCAAACTCGCTATCGACTAAGGAAAACCGTTATTTCTACTTACAACTATAAGAATCGAGAAAAAGTGTCTTATTTACAACTAGAAAAAGTAGTCAAACCCTACAGATGTAAGAAGATTTAAAGTCTACAAAGTGATACTGAAAAAAAAAGTTAGTGTCCCTCCAGAAGCGAACGGAAGTCGACTCAAGTGACACAAAAATTATGAATTAGCACAGTGAAGAGCTGAAAAAAGCAAGTGAGCAGTGCCACACGTGATGGCGATGAAAATATGACATCAAGGTTGAGAAACTTATGCATAAAACTATTTCGTTTTGCACATTAGTTTGCAATAAACTAAGTTGAAGAAATTATAGTGGTTCTAAAAAAAATCGGCTGTCAAAAATCTAGAAAAAAAAATCGAATCGGAACACGTCCAGATCTATTCATCCCGTGCAAAGTGACACCAGCCGTACTGAAAAGAGCAGATAGAAGAAAACCCCTCAGTGAATCCATCCAAACATTCAAGCGGAAGAAATAAATTTGTCTCTTGTTTTTATATGGTAAGTGTTTCGTCATACTTTTATGCTTTTTTTTGTGTTCCGCACAATGCCGACAGTACTAGAAATGGATGGATCATCAGCTTTTTATTGTTGAAATGTTGAGCTGGACTCGTTGGGTGGACGTGTGGAACATGTGCGTACCCCCTGCATAGATCACGTGGTTTTCGATTCTTTATGGATTTATGGATCTGATTAAAGGATTGACGGGTCAAATATATAAGCTATTAAACAAGTTTTAACTTAGTCCTGCAACGACTAACTCATGCGTGTTGAATTATAACAACAAATTATTTCTTATATTGGAAGCTTTTGTAGATGATGTGAGATATATTCAAATTTGTTTATACTTCATCGTATATTGAAAAGGCATCCGTCCGCTAATTGATTCACTATTGTGCATGTAACAAGAGTGAATATTTAATCTTATGAACTCCTCAGAATACCAAATTCAATCACTGGGTATAAAGTCTAAGCCCCATCAGCTGAAGCGGGAATGGAACCCTCACTTTATTTCATTCAACATACACATGACGTGCAACGGCGCTAACCACATGACCACAAAGACCACACATACTTATCAATCCGACGTTTCAACAGATTAAGTTGTTCAAAAAGTCAAATTGAGCTTAGCGTAAAGAAATTTTTAAATTGAATTGTTCAAAATGCATGTAAAAACAAAAGTGCCTAAACATCATTTTGGCCAAGCATGATGCGCATGTTTGGTTGTCTGGTATTGTTCACATATCCTTTGACGGATTTTGAAAATCTAACCACATTTTCAAAGGATCTTGTTACCTAACACTAAAGTGAATGCTGCTTCCTCCTTTATTCAACTTTTGATGCGACTGAGTATGTGTTATTTTCTGAATGAGTTCTTGGCCACCACAGAATTAGGTCTGGATCATGATTTCAACTACATGCATAGTTCTTAACTATGGGCTCAATATTTCATGACAGTTTCTCTGCAGATGCCTAATTGCTACGAACAACGACTATTAATTATTCTTTTTGCACATGCAAGGTACGTTTTTCACTTGCCGACGGTGTTTGATGGAAAGGAGTTATATGACACACATTGCAATATTTATCGCTCCATGCGCTTGTCACAATAGTGTTCTAGGTTTTCAACGTTTCTGGAGTATATGATTTGTTTACAACGATCTTAAAACCTCCAATTCCTTTTAATCCTATCAAAAGTTTTATTTCGACTTAATGAACTCGTAAAATGCTGTTTTCAAATGCCGTTTTAGGACTCATTCATTTTATCTTATTATAGTCAGTTGAAAAAGCATTTTGAAACCATTTTGCCTCCAGTAAATGCATTAAACGGCAAACTAGTATTGCGGGAAGTAAATGTGGTTTCATAACGGCAAAAATAATGACAAAATAGCTTTATATTAGTCATTGTGAAGATAAACAGGCTTTTTATGATTTTTTTCCAATCGCCTTATTGAAATATAAGAAATAATTTAAATGTGGAAAAATAAATGCACCAAATTTTAAATGCAACACAAATGCACTGTAGATCGGAGAGCTTCTGTTAGATAACCTTATTGAATTCCATCAATTTTCAGAAAATTCATTATTAATTTATCGAATATATTTGTGTTAATTTTGTTTTTGTTGTTCGCATTTGTTCACATCATTTCCGAGGCGCATTAACTGTCTGCTCTTATCGTGCCAAAATTCACCATAAAATTAAATGCGCATATGATTTGGAGCACGATACGCTGTAAAAAAGAACTCAATTTGTTTTGAATCAAAAGAGCAGAGAATCGAACAAAGCAGAAGAACAACAAAAACCAACCACGATATCACAGTGACGTTTGATAGCTGTGGCCATTTGGCCGTATGCTGGTTTTCATGGCAGCCAATAGGTTTTATGAAGGTTCTCAAGTGTTCATAACATTTTTGACTTGAACAGTTCAAAATCTGTATGGTCTTATAAAAGTTTTATGAACTTGTTTTCGCAACCGTCCTTTTTGTACGAATTTCGACTTTAAAGAAGCATAGAGGAGGTGTTGGTAGACAAAACAGTTTTAAATGTAGTTTTATGAACATAGCCGGGAGGAGTGCTATACGGCTCGAATAAAACTAAATTTGTTACTTAGGAAGAGCTACAATTTCATTCCCCGTCATATTCATGAATACAGTTCCCGAAAAAAGTTACAGAAAATTAATCCACCTGAGTCGAAATGACTATGAATAACACTGCATTTTTCACTTATAATGTAAGAATTGTCACATAACAGTGACGTGATTCTTCTTGGAAAATCAAATGCAGCCTTATTTTGAGCGGTGAGTGAGGTGAGAAGACTTGTTGTCATCTACGATATGACAATTGTCAGGTTATGACTATTCATTTGATTTGCACGGAATGATTATTCTCACTTCGTAAATGACAACGAGCCGCCTCACCTCACACGCCTCTGATGGAGGGTCATGTCACTGCGATGCGACTTTTCTCACTTCACCACTTAAACTCTTGGAACAACTCCCATAATTTCAAATCAGTAGAAAATTTATCTCAGCTCTCATTCATTGACACTACTGGCATGAATTAACTCAAGTCTGGATTTGGCCAGCAAATAATGCTCGGGGTTCTTATTCATTTTTGACACATGGAAACCACTAAAATGACATTTTTTTGTAAGCTGATTCATGTCGTGTATCTTTCCCATCCTGTGCTTTTTGAAGCACAAAAATAACAATGAGCAATGCCCAAAGACGAAGCATAATTGGGAATGAAAACTCATCGATCGTTTTGAATCACAAACTCATCACGCATAGCTGATGTTTCACCAGGAAACACCTAAATTGGGAAAAATACAAATTTAAGACCCAACCCGCTTCCGTCTTCCGACGGGAGTATGAATTTGAAGAAAAAAGTAAAACTAGGACTATTGAATCTTGGTTAGTTGAAATATATGAAATAAGAATTTATATTGAACATAAATTAGGCTCTGGTTATCGGTAATCGTATTTTTCTTTTTGGTGTTATTTAATTCAACATTTCGTTTATCAAATTTTGAAGTCTGTTCTACTTTACAAATTGAAATCAAATATATTGCGATGAATGAATATTACCTGAGCAAGGCCCAACAAAGCTCCTAGTATCTATCTGGATCCTGTAGCATCATACGGAGGAAGATTTGTGATATTCTATTGGATAATTTCAGTGGTTGTTTACAATTCGGGTGAGTTCGTTCCATTTTATTGATCTTTTTTAAATTTGATTTTCTAGACGCTGTAGTCATAAATTGGCAAACGTCGACTTTTCACTTTTAAGACAAAAAAAATATTAGAGTGATGTAATCCTTGCTCCACGGAAATACTTTGAGTCTTAAACACTATTATGACTCAAAAGTATGTTCTATTTGATATGTTGTTAAATACTTATGTGAAATTCAGAATAATATATACTGGCACCCATGAAGCAACATTCTGGATGCTACATTTACAATAGCTTTTAGAAAATATTTGGTCACCTCAAATTCAAATCCGTGAAGGCGTTAAGAAATAGCAACTAGACTGAGTACTGGGATTTTAAATCTTTAAATTAAAGATTGCCGATAATTGTCTTTGATGTAATAAAAACATAAAACCTTTTTTAACGCAGTCGGTCCCACACTTCACAACAAGTTAAAATTCCCCATCTTTCTTGATAGATTATAAGACGATTACTTCATGTAACATAACATGGATAGAAGATAGAATTTCTAACTTTAAAGTCAAATGACGTTTCATAAGGAAACACTTAGATTGGGACAAATACAAATTTAAACCCAACCCGCTTCCGTCTTCTGACAGGAGTGTGAGTTTGCAATAAAAAAAAAGTTAAACTAGGACTATTGGATCTTGACAAGTTACAATATAAAAAATAAGAATTGATTTGGGTGATCCAGGAAGGCACTCGTTACCGAAAGATTTTTTTTTTCAATTCTATATTTCTTTTATCATTTTTATCATTTATAATTTTTTATGATCTGCTTTTATGGCCATTCAAGAAGCTAGATCTGAACTCAATTTGAAGCCAAATCAATTGCGATGAATGTATTCCACCAGAGAAGGGCTGAACAAGGCCTCTAAATCATGTAGCTATCATACGGAGGTGGATGTGTGATATTCTATTGCATAATTTCAGCGGCTGTCTTGACAATTCGAGAGCTCGTTCCATTGTGTTAATGTTTTTTTTAATGAATTTGAATTTGTAGACACTGTTCTCATAAATTACTTATTCTGCTCTGATGCACGATTCTGCTCTGATGCACGCACATTTTTTTCTTTTACATTTTCTGTTTTTGCTGGTAGCCAATAATGGCCCCATAACCTTATACCTACTCAAGTAACACACAAAACATCTTTTTACAATGATTAATAATTGTTTGTTTGGGTAGGCTTACCCAAGCCTCACAACCTGTAATAAACAAGTTGAAAGTACTGTTAAATGACAAATAAAGGTAATCAAAATAAGAGTATTACACTTTATTTCATACTTTAATATTTCGAAAAAAGCGCAAAACGTGAAGCCTTATAAAACTTATAAATTGAAAAAAAAACATTCTCATACAAACATATAACAACGCCAAGCGTGGGATTTGAACACTAGTCCTTGGCGTGATAGGTTTGTAGTTTCTTTGCTAAGCCAACTCCGCTTGTTTAAAAGTAAATTATGAGTATTTATGAAATGATTCCCGTTGGCAGTAAAACCACAATCTTTTACAACTAATTCATCTTTATGAGAAGAAGAACACGTTTTGCAAAACATGGTTGGCGTAGTGTAATTTCAACAGTATTCAGAACTAGCCATAAAATCTTGTCCTGTTCATGTTTTATAAATGTATGGAAAAATGTTTTTAAGAACAATCATAAAGTAGAAATCACTTCCAGCAGTGACAAAAGTATTTTTATCACAATCGTTAGTCAGGTTGATAAATAAAATACAAGAGATCCAACCAGATCCAAACTAGGCATGTTTTGAAATACATTTATAATACATTTATAAAACAAACAATTATTAATCATTGTAAAAAGATGTTTTGTGTGTAACTTGGGTAGAGTTAGTGCACATGTCCCGACCGATAGATGAGAAACGGAGCTTATTTAACATATCGAGAACAGAAACTTCCAACAACTAACCAAGCTCAAATAATTGAAACGGAAAAAGCAGCATGAGATGTCCAACTTCCATTAGTTGGATTCAGAGACATCTCCAATATACTTGACAGACAACAATGGCATCTTAAGTGCAACTTTGTTGATGCTGCCGATAACGAATTGATAGCCATGTTAGGCAAATATTGAAAATGTCCTGTACTTCCTTCGCTAACTTAGGAACTTTAAATTCACTTCCGCGAAAGCTAGCGCCACCACCATATGAGACATGATCCTTTGTGATGGTTGCACTAATTTGCAAGGAAGTACTAAAAATTTCGAGAAATTCACGTTTGAATCATTGTTTACCTTTTTGTTAACAAAACTCTGATACGTCATTTTGAATAAGCTGTCGAGATTTTTTCTGCTGCAATGAGTTTTCACATTACTCTTCTGGAACAGTAGATGAATTCCTACCTCCATACTGAGGTTTTCAATTAGAGGTTTTCAAATTTGAGACAGTCATGCTAGAAAACCTACTTGGATCAGAAAGCTAGTACGCATGGTCATCAATATGTAGTGTTCATAAAAGTGTTGGAGTGTTCATATGGGGAGAATTAATATCAAAATTTTCGACATTGCATAAAATGTGGTATGCAACTCGTTGCAAAACTCAAGTTTTTTAGTACTCATCGTATTTATCCAAGTTAGCAAGGGTAGAGGTAAAACTCATACTGAACAAAAATCTGTTGGTAACTTGTTGCATTAAATTTTAATTTTAAAATGCTGTATCAAAATTCTCATAACTGTCCATAAATGTTTCAAAACTCTTTCTCTTTCATCCTTTCCTCTTTTTCAAACATCGTGCCATTTGAACCACATGTTAACCTGCTATTCTATTACAGATGATTGGAGTATTTATTAAGTAATTAGTTATTAAGTAATCATGATCATGTATCGCATTGACTTACAATTTAGCCGTGTGCGTAAAGATTTGAAAATCATTACTCATCTTCTCAATGATACTAAAAGAAAAAAAAATCCACATCTGCTCTGCATTTACTGAAAATAGGCGTGAACAATTTTTTCGAATGACGGCTGCGGAACCAGCCAACCAACCATTAATGGAGATCTTTTTGAACATTTTTTTATCAGTTAAACAGGACGCTTGATAGTACTATGTGAAACGATTTCTGAAGGAATGAAGCAATATAAATTACGTACTGTAGTGTACTATTGATAAATTGAAAATCAAGCTCAATCACTATTTTATTCCATCCACTTCCTGTCCAGAGCAGGCAAATGTCATTTGCAATGAAAAATTTCATACGATGTTTATCGTAATACAACTCAAATCTCATAGGATTAGGAAACGACGATTGAGATTCTCCTCAAATTTTCATCATTTGTTCGTCATGATAGAACGCCACGACATCTTGAGGAGCCTCATCGTCGCCCAATAGTAACCACAACCTTCCGAGCCCTAACCACTAAGTTCTAGTGCTGGCGACAACTATTTTATGAGACTTCAGAATCCCATTTCCATGCTCCTCTGTCCAAGCCATCCTCAAAAAATGTCACCCATTTTAAGCCCGGGTAGACCGCGAGTAAACGGTCCAAGTCCTACTAATCGTAGTATTAAGTCATTATAAACAAAACAACGACGTATCGGCTCCGTAAAGCTAACAAGATTGAGCCAACCCAATAAATGAACTAGTTAAAAAAATGATAGAACGTGAATGTGGCAAACATGCTTGGCTAATTTAATGTAGATTGCCTGGAAATTCAGGAGTCAAAATCGTATGAGAAAAAATCTCATAACTACATGGTTGAAAAATGATTCGTGATAGTTCGTTTCTTCTCGGGATAGAGAGATGGCCTGTTGATTGTCTCATTGTCGCCCAACGGCTGTGAGATTTACCAGCGCTTGTCCTGTCACGTTATATGTATTTGTATCCCAATAAAGAAACTGACAGTCGAAAGTTAGGCTGATGTAGGTATCAACTAAATTTTCAGTTGAAAACCAAGCATGAATTTGATTTTCTGTCTGTACACTACTTTTGAAATAGTGGACTGCATTGCATCATAACTTTTCTGAATACGATTGTACAATTTGACTCTTCTTTGAATGAAAATTATTCATCTGCACCTAAACAATTGCAGCTCGCATAAAAATTTACTCAAATATGAGTAAACGCTGCTAAATTCGTTTTGATTTCTGAATGTCCCTAACTTACATTCGAGAAGATATTTTCCAAGCGATTTTTGCCTTATACGTAAAGCATTTATATCTATTGAGCAATCATAAAGAGTGTCCACGATGAAATTGCCACACACAAAATTGATTCGCAAAATTCGAGTTTTCATCCGATTGCCATCAAATTTTCAGGGATTGAGAAATAACTATTAAACTTCATTTTACCATTTTATTCGTATTTTATTTACAATCCATACGCAAATGCCCGCACCTTGGCGCCTTAACCCCGGCCATAAGATTCTGCACAACCTGTGAATCAACCGTTTTTTGCATGTAAACCCATACTTTCTTCAATTCCTCGACTGTCTTCACTACCTTAGGTCGTTTAAGAAGGTGCTGCTTCATAATCGCCCAGTACTTCTCGATGGGGCGGAGCTCCGGAGTGTTGGGAGGGTTGAACATTTTCGGCACGAAATTGACCTTATTGTCCGCATACCACTTCAGCACGTCCTTGGAGTAGTGGCATGAGGCCAAATCCGGCCAGAAGATTGTTGGAACGTTGTGGGCCTTCAGGAGAGGAAGCAGCCGCTTCTGGAGGCACTCTTTTATGTACACCTGTCCGTTCATCGTGTCCTGGGTCACGAAAGGTGCACTCCGCTTCCCGCACGTGCAGATGGCTTGCCAAACCAGGAATTTCTTCGCAAATTTGGACATCTTCTGAGTGCGGACATGCTCCGGAACGCTGAACTTATCCTTGGCCGTGAAAAACAGGTTGCCGGGGATCTGTTTGAAGTCGGCCTTCACATATGTTTCGTCGTCCATGATGCAGCATTCAACTTTCGTCAGCATGTTGAGGTACAACTTCCTGGCACGGGTTTTGGCGGACTTGTTCTGCTTCTCATCGCGATTAGGGGCCTTTTGTACCTTGAACGTTCGAAGCCCAGCCTTAGTTTTGGCCTTCTGGACAAAACTTCGGCTTAGGTGCAGCTTCTTAGCCACATCCCGAACGGAGGCGTTCGGATTTCGGTTGAAGGCCCCAACTACGCGGTTGTGATTTTTGGTGTTGTACGGAATACTTTTTCCTTCACTTCTGGGCTTCCGATCGGTGGTCAACCGTTCCTCGAACCGCTTAATCACTCGCGACACCGTGGAACTCGCGATTCCCAACGTTTTAGCGATGGAACGATGCGAGAGATCCTTGTTCTCGTGATGAATGCGCAACATTTTATCACGCACGAGCTGTTCTTTCGACTCCATTTCCGCGAGTTTTGATCACAGGACTTTAAAACTTGCAGGATGTAAATAATGCACTATGAATCCACCCAAATTTTCATTAAATTCTACCCAACGGTTAAAAAGTTGGAGCAATTTCATAGTGTGGCAATTTCATCGAGGGGACACCCTTTAAGTCTTTTGCACAATCTGCAGTTTATCATAGTTACTAAGAACGGTCACTAATAGAAACAATCAACGGTCATGCCAAAGTTGAAAACAGATCATAAACAAATGTTTTATCGATCACAATAACCACCGGCTTATAGTTGATGAAAATGTTTACTTATTACCTAAATCATGCTTTCGAATAAAGAGCACCAAATGAATGTCACCATAGATAATGATCCAATCAATTGCCTACTAGTCTCTTGCATTGGTTCAAAGACCAATTTCAAGATAAAAGTATTTATTTCTGTCAGTGATAAATGGTCACTCATCGAGAAAATAAACCTCCTAGTTTTGTTTTCATACTTGCTTACAAAAATATTGTAGACTTAAGGTTGACTGCAGTCATGAATTTGAAAACAAGCAAAAATACACCGTAAAATAAATCATATAATCATGAATTGGTTTACGTTTTTTAGGTAAAAATCATGCAAACGAGAACTAGCTCACAATCCGTTTTTTGTTACGGCAGCGTTTTTGTTATTCGTCTAGATATTTACACCCGTATCGGAATCTTAGGCATTAAATGAGCACGATACTAAAGGATTATCATAAAATAAAAATTTATTTTTAAACACGTTCATTGCTTCGATACAGTGCTCCCAGATCACACGACTGCTTCATCGAAGTCTATGTAACAATTTCACTGAATTATTTCCCCAAAAGGGATAGAATTAATTTATTTTTAAGCGTTTTCCGGTATGTTGTTTTAAAGCAACATTGCCCATTTAAGGGTTAGTTTTGCCAAGATAAGACGTAAATAAATAAGTATTGTCATACGAAGTGCTGTTCATTTAAATTAATTTTGACTCTTTAATCCTGCACAGAAAGGGACTTCCCGATAATTTAAATAGGTTTGAGAGACAATAATAAACACTTATACCAGAAATCTGTTCCAATACAATGACAATGACAATACAATGAATGACAATACTAAATTGAGTTGATATATTAACGAAACAATGCCTCTCAGTTTTGACATTCAAAATTTATTTTGCAAGCAAGTTTTAGTTATTATTTTGTTTTTTTTTGTTGGTATTTTACCTTTTTTATCATGCTCATCAATACCAATTTCAGCTATCATAAATATAAAAGATTAAGGCATATTTTTGATCGGAGTAACTAAGTTTCAAACTTAGAAATAAACATCTAATATTTATGCGTTATATAATGCACTACTATAGAATGCTAGATTTGCCATACATTCGAGGGATATTTCATGTAAAAATTGCAAACAAGTTCATTGTTCACGATTGCTTGGTTTTCAATCAAACGAGGGAAAACTTTGCACGTCGGTTAAAATTTATTATTTTTTAGTGCTAACATCAAAGTTGACGGTAATATCAGTGATATCTACGTTATTTTTTCTAGGCTTTTATATAAGTTCACGGTAAACATTCAGATCTGGAATCGAAGTACAGTTCGGTTGTGAAATCATTTTGGATTGAAAACTTCCTTACCTTTATGCCTAAGTGAAACATCGTTGTGCGTTCCAGATTTATTTGAGATGAGAAAAATATTAAAACGCTGTGAGTTGTGAAAAAGAGTCACATCTTTCGTTATATAAGTCTTCAATTGATAAACATTGGCAGCATCAGTATTGATCTAGTTACAATGATTTCAAACGCGTGTTACATTCCTGAACAGTCCCGGATAATAAACCCTACCCTCGCATACCAGAAACCTCGTACCTCTCGATGAAGAAACTCGTAAACTCCAAACAAATGCTAATTCTTCCCCACCGAGACGTGTTTGTACAGCGACCACCAAAGGGGGCAGGTGAAAGCTCCTTGCCACCAACGCACGCGGGGGTCCACCATCGCCCTCGAAACCCCCTGAAAAGGTCTTTTGTAAATCTGTTCCTTTGTTGCGTCCCGTTTACTTCTTATACGTAGTATCCATAGGTACATACATACCAGCCGGCCAGCCGTTCAATACATGCGTTCACGAGCACATGTCTATTTGGTCAATCAAAGCTCACAGGTCATCAATTTGAACTATACGGTCTACGTGCGGTCTTCCTATTCCAACACCGAACAAAAGCAACAGCAGCAGTGGAGGTGGCGGGGGTGAAGCCAATCGAATGCCTTAGCCGAAGCCTTCCCCGAAAATAAGGTACTTGCATAAAAAAAACAGACAGTCGATGAAAAATTATAATTGAAAATTACCTCAAGTGTGAGCCGCGTGGCACACAGGGGTGGTAGTGTTATATGTAAAAGAAGGTGTTAAAAAGTGCTGAACGTGCGCGCTTGATAGGACGTTGAAAAGCAAATGAAACAAAAACGGCGACGTTTACATACGGTAATAGAGCCAACCAGCGCCAGAATGCCTAAATGTGTGCTCATATGCCCCCCCATCATTGCAAATGAGCGATGGGCCAGAGGTGGGAGGTTGCGACAAGCGAGGGAGAGAGTGCGAGAATCCGCTTTGCTATTCATTTATTCTGCACTCGAATGAAATTAAAACCTTTTAAAAAACGTCACTCCAACGGCGAACAAGCGAGTGAAGGTGGGTGAAGGAGGTTCCTGCCTGTAGGGATCGAACCATCAACGATGGAAAAAGTTTATTAAATATGGATTTATGCAGGTATACCGTCGTCGTCGTCGTAGTCGTCGACGTAGAGTGTCATGTCACTTTTAATGTGTGATGTAATGGAAATCGGCGCATCAATGCGATTGGTAAACAGTTTAGAATTTGTTTTGCTGCGCTCTCCGACATGCGCTTGATTGTTGTGCTGGATTGCGTTGCGTGGTGTGCGATGCACTCCGAAACTGGAAGCGAAGACTGGAACGGAATGGGTTTAGGATTTGCCAAAATTATGTTAAATTATGCGCAGGAACTTCCTGCGAGTAGCTGCGGGGCTGGGAAACAGGAACTAGGTCATCAAAACAAGTTTAATTAATTCAACGGGAGAGAAGAGTTGGTTAGATAACGGAATGCTTGATCGGGGGATTCAAATTGAACAAGTCTGCCGGTTGGGAGTATCTTCACTTTAAAATGCTTCTAATGAGCAGGATGAGGGAAATCCGGAATTGGAATGAGATGAGACTGTAGGAGTTGTGTAAATGAAACTTTATACCACATTTTTCGTAGAGTAGAGAATTACTTTTGCCTAATCACCCGTTGCTAGTAAATCTTGAACATGAGCATGAGCATGATTGACCGCCCACGGATGCAATTCCGTTATTGCCAGATCAGCAGTATTTGCACAAAGAACCAACAGATGATGTTTGGGACAAACATACATCTTCAATGTGTAAAAACTGGTGACCCATTATAAAGCAATACCGGCGCCGGCCGTGCCCGAATGCTGGTCAAGTAGGGAATAGGAAGGAACGTGTTGACGTGATACTCGCTTTGAAGGAAGCCGAGAAATCCTCTGCACTTCCACGAGAAATCACTGGGATGTTGGATAGTTTGGGAAAGGTTAGCAGCAGGGTTCGTTTTGGTTAACGATACGCTGAAAGTACATACCTACACTATCCGCCAAAAGCAATAGACCGCTCCAATGTGACTGAAAATAGACAAGCATAACGAAAAACAAAACAAAACAAAATAGACAAAATAAAACAGGATATTAGATATTGTCTTCAAAATATGGTAGAGATAAATTATTTGTTGCTTTGCAAACCAGCTCTCCTTGATGTCCTAGATGGCCAAGTCCTGCTGGACTCACAGCTGCTGCCGTCGGCACTCGTCCACATCAACTCGACCGTCGCCGACGTGTCGGAAACCTTCCGTTAGTAACATGATATCTATTTCTAATACACTCTTCTTGCACCGATTAATTTACAAACTAAGCCTGCACACCGAATCAAATATCACTTTGGCACAGTTTTGGTATTTTCCTCTAAAATCTAGTTCTAGATATTGGCACTTGGTTGCAGGAAACAGACTCAATAAGAAAAATAAACTCACTTATGACCTCTAACTTTACACGGTTGCTAAACAATACACACTCATCTCCCGTTGCTAGTAAATCTTGGCGAATAAGTCCAATTTATCTGTTATCTCAATTTTATCAATATAACTGAAGCACAATTTACGAAAATTTAAATATCAAATGATACACTTTTGCCAAATTCTGTTTTTTCAATACTTTGATAGCTCAATGTGGATTCACAAGACGTTATGTTTTCGGTTTCCATACCAGAAAATAAATCTAAATTTTGATTGTGATGCAAATATCAGAGCAAGTAAAATTGTACATCATTCCACACGATGCAGAAACTTGCATGAAATAGTTCTAACAAAGGCGAGCTTTGGCAAACAAGATTGTCGGAAATGTATGGAATGTCTCAGAATTTTATGCGATTTATTACGCATGTTTTTATAATTTGTGACGCTTATGTGCATGATATCGAACAGAAATTCACATAACTTTTTCGAGTTGTGCAGGTTTTACCACCAATCAACGAGTTATTGGATACTCATGTGATTTAAGTCATTGACTGATATGTTTTGGTTCAAGTCCAAAACTGGCCACTCCCCTTGGGGTTCCGGAACATGTTCACATGTATCCAACGTGGTCACGGGCACTTTATTAATGCACCATTGTCTTATTATTGAACTGTCAAGTCATTTGAGGTGTCACATGCTGGATTTTTGGTGCAGGTCGAAAACTGACCACATCTCCTGGGGTATTCGGAACATGTCCGGATATATTCAATGTGGTCGTTGGCACTTGACTTAGCCATCATTGCACGTGTTTTCTAAATCTCAAGCGATTGGAAGTGTCGCATGGCTGGTTTAGGTACACGTTTAAAACTCCAGATGCAGTCAATGTGGTCTTTAGCACCTGATATAACCACACAGTTTTAACGAAACATTTCATTTTCTGCGTTATCTAATGCACATAAAGGGAATGCTAGATTTGGTTGAACTTAATGGGATATTTCATGTAAATTTCAGCCAAATGACGCCTGAATGAATTCTGTTGTATGGAAGATTGCAAACGTTGTTGTATGGCGTATAAAAGATTGCAAAAAAGTATAAAAGATGTTGCGTGAAAAATGATTAAGGCCCATTACATACCAACGATCCATATCCAGCGTAACGCGATCTTAAGATATTTCACAAGATCGCATATGATTGTCTCTACTGCAGAACACTAGAAGTGCCTCATTTTTGTCCTTGCTTTTTCTTGTGAAATTGTAGATTGTTTGTCCATAGAGTCAATACAATACAATAAGACCGAAGCCCCATTTTCATCCAAAATGGTCATATTTGGGGGCTTGTCTTTCATTTTCTCGTGAACCAATTGAGCTAAACTTTCATCTGAATTCTAAAAGTAACCAGTATTATCATCTGTATTAAATCCATAATTCATTTCTTTCATCACATTAAAATTTACATATACCTACCACTAACGACAAAACGATAAGACCACCTTTTGATTTCAATAAATAATGCTCAAACTTAAAGTTCTGAATTTTGATTTTCAATGTACGAGTGGTTTTAACATCAGTATACTGTAGATCGTAGTTCAAATTTCTAAATATGGAAATCAAAAGTTGGTCTTATTGTTTTGTCTTTAGTAGTATCTGTAACTTCTTAAGTGATGGCTGAAAAATTATGAATTTATTACAGATTATTTTTAGGGCTATAACCAATACTTCATTATGTTTAGGCTATATCCAATATTTACTTCAAGGAAAAATGAAATACAAGCCTCCAAAATATAACCATTTTGTATGGAAATCGGGCTTTGGTATTATTATATCGTCCGTCGGTGTATATGCAACTGTCAGTAGCTACAGTCATCAAATATAGTGAATTATAAAGGCTTCCAACCATGCCACACACATGCACAACCACCAATTTTTCTCTAAGCTGGCTCATGAAATACCTCAGTTTACTTCCTTTTTTCTACAACTTGTTATGTTTTGCCAGTTCACTATAATTTATAAATTTTGCTGCCAAAATCGCTAAGTGCAAATATCGGATACGGCTGATTATGGCAAACGGCTCAAATCACCCTTTTTTCCAACGCTTACCTTTTCGTTATTTTACATGAATTTTAAAGTTTATCACTGGATTTAAACTCGAAATACATCTTTTTTTTTTGTTTAAAAAAATCCAAGAACAATCGTTTGGTGCGTTTGTCGAATACGGCAGATCTCTAACTTCTTATTCATAGTAAATTGATAGTGCATAGCATAGCGTAGCATTTTCCGACCATACAATTTCCTGGATTGGCTGTTGTAGAGATGATGGAACCGCCAGAAAAGCTGCCTTGAGTGTGACAAGCTCTTCATCCATCATTCTCTTTGCTCAACACCTGACCAGGTCCGTATGATCAGCAGGGATGGGAGGGAAGTGTTGATTAGATGTCTACTTAAAAAGATGCCGAGAGCTCATGCTACCTTTGTAGACATCTAGAGTTGGAAATAGGATGGAATTGTGCGGAAGGCTTTCTTTGGCGAGACAGCATATCTATATTTGTTTTGATAAAGCTTGCTTCAGATAGAATTGGAACAAAAACAATTGCCTGTATTTCAGTTATTTATTATTGAATTCAAGATCTTTTTTTATACAAATGTAGCGTTTTCTTCATACTTTTAAGAAAAAATACGGATAAAATTATTCGTCACGGTTTCGAAGGAATTCTCGAATTTTTCCTGTAACACGGCTCATTAGGCAGCGCACACCTTCTTCGTCCATCGTTTTAGCTATCTTATTCCACCAGGTCTTCATCTGATTGATGTCTTTGACAACCTTTCCCTTTGCCTTGAGTCTCCTCTTCATGATTGCCCAGTATTTCTCAATAGGGCGGAACTGGGGGCAGTTGGATGGGTTAAGGTTTTTCGGAACAACCTGGACCCCTTTCTCTGCATACCATTCTTGAACGACTTTGCTGTAATGACAGCTTGCCAAATCTGGCCAAAACATTACGGGATGGTCGTGGGATCGAATGAACGGCAAAATTCGTGTTTGGAGACACTCTTTTTTGTATAGTTCCGACGTCATTGACTTATTTGTAACGAAAACTTTCGTTTTTTTGCCACAGCTGCAAATGCCCTGCCAAATCATGAATTTTCGTGCAAATTTGTCGGCAAAAACAAATTTAAATTTGGCTGGAACATCCCCCCGAGCCGTTGCCAAGTAAAATTTTTGACCTGGGATTTTCCCGAAGTCAGCCTTGACATAGGTTTCATCGTCCATCAGAAGACACCCGTCGAACTTGGTCACACCTGGTCGTATAGCTTCCGAGCACGGATTTTGGCCACACTATTCTGTTTTATGGTCCGATTTGGCTGTTTGCTAGCTCGATACGACTTGATTCCTTCCCGGAGTCGAGTTCTCCTCACGGTACTATGGGCAGCACCGAATTTTCTGGCCAAATCACGGTCCGACAGATTGGGATTCCTCTTAATCGTCTTCAAAATCTTACCACGCAGTTTCCGGTCGACAGTTCCACTCCGACGATTGGCTTGAGGCTTCCGAATCGTCGTCAATGTTTCTTTATACCGTTTGATAACGCGCCATACGGTATTTCTGGGCAATTTCAGCTGTTTAGCTAGCCTAGATGCAGACCACAATGGATTTTCCAAATAACTGTGCACAATTTTTTCCCTTCTTTCGGCTTCCATGTTGATTGTTTACAAAGTACAGTCGATTTGCGGAATGTCAAAAATACATACGTGAAGCTGACAAAATTCCCGACACGTGGGCGCCAAGAACTTACAAATCCATCCACCAGGAGCGCCACAATATGAGCAAAAGTTTGTTCCAATTCCAAATGAAGCAAGCCTTATGAGATAAGTTTTAAGGTGAATGTGTCGTTGGGAGAGACGGGGCCAAGAAAATTAATGCACTCCTATATTGTCCGCTTTTCTGGGCTGGAAACCAGGCGTTTCCTAGTTGTATCCAGACTCCAAAGCCAAGGGTGTAGTGCATTTTTTTTTGCGTGAGCTTGTCTGTCGGTTGGGACATGAGCACTAACTCTTGTCCAAGCCTTTTATGGCTTACGGTTATAGCGCCTTTACTCGCTTCCTGAAAAGAGAAAAGCAAAGAGCAGAAAATAGAAAGGAAAAAGAAAATACAAAATCCCTTTTTCATTTCAAAACCCAAGATCAACGGAAACGCGAAAAACTACAAATACCAACAAAGAAATGAAAGCTGCACTGTTTGTAAAAATAGAACGAGCTTTCCAAGTTAGTCACTAGTTAGGTCTAGATGAGTTTCAACAAAATCTTGAATTTCTTGGAGTATCACAAATGTAACATTACTATGTTTGGCTCTGCAACTTGCAACGAATGGGATGTTGTGGTCTTCGCTTCGTTTTCAAAAACGAGAAAATCTTAGATGGCTACAAACAATCATCATTCCGGCCTCTATCGAATTTCGTAGGGTGCTTTCATTGAAAGCTTCAGCACTGATGACCACAAAAAAAAGGAGAATAGCGCCAATTCGCTTCATCACCACCATGGCTCACACAGGATAGCTGTTCCAGTATTTAGAGTCTCTGTTTGCGAAATATTCGGGACATTTGAAAAATTTCAAACGATTCTAAAACCACGCATTTCATGTAAACATTTAATCTCATCAGCAAATCACTTCCACTAAGTAGGCTATTTCACGATTCTACGCTTTCACGACCACGAACCGTTGTTTGTGCTTGTATTATATTCTTTGTTATAGTAAATTAATATTAGTTTAAAAATCTGTCGCTTGATTTTTAGTCGAATTTCATACATAAAAACACTTAAAGAATCGACACATATACAAAATGCTAAGTTGGGCATAGATTCCTAAAATCTTTCATGGAAAATTGATCCTAAATCAAACCTTTTTATACTCGGATAACAAGTGCAGAAGATCCACTAAGAGAACCTCTCGATGGTGTTATACAGTTACTTGACAAAAGCGCACGTCAGTTACTGCATCGTCAGAATACATTTCTAGCTGATCATTAACTGGGAGAAGCTTTTCCTGAACGAAATCGTTTTTATTTCAATTATGCTGGTGAAGATCTACGAACAGGGGTAGACATCCAAGGCTCTCGTAGAAAATGCTTTTGAAGTAGACGAAAAACATTAGGGACACGATTCGATACGACCTAACGCTGGTCGGAATTCATAAATGGACTTAGGTATTCAGCGAATTATCGACGGAAAATCAGAATTGCTGCAAACTTACTAACGACAATATAGTCTGTTTCAGAAATTATAAGCACACTTTCAGTACATTAAAAATGTGTCGTTTTTTCAGGTTCAATTATTTTATTTGGCAAATTATATCACTGGTGTGTTACATAACATTTTACTCTTCTTCAATCAAAATCTTTAACTATAACAAAAACATCTCACTTTTCCTCGATCATGACACATAATTTTCAGCACAGTTGCACTTCCCACCATCATTACCACTTTTGTCCAATCCTTTTTAAATGTTTCGATGTCATCCGCTGGTTTTACGACTTTGCTTTGGTCAAAGCCCAGAAAGTCTGGATTGGTCGTGCCTTCGGTCAATTTGTCGGATTCATGTCTTTCGGCACGAAAAAGACATTTTGGATTTTGTACCACTCTAGTGTGTCCTTGGCGTGATTGCATAATGCCAAATCAGGCCAAAATATGACTGGACTACCATGCTGCTTGAGCATCGGTAATAAACATTCGGCATCGACACATCGGCATTCCTTGATGTTCTTCTGGGTGTTCATTGTCTCTGATGTTACGTACGGGCTAGATGTTTTGCCACTTTCGCATATTGCCTGCCATTTTTTTCTGTGAAAATGGCCTTTTCCTTCGGGTATATCCCTATCCGTGCGTACAGTGAAGTTTATGATCCGGGAAGGGTTTTATAATCCAATTTTACAAACGTTTCATCGTCCGTGATTATACACTCAGAATTTCTACACAAAATTGTATCATATATTTTCCGGGCTCTCGGTTTCACAGACATGGCTTGATTTGAGTTCCTTTTGGGTTTCTTCTGCTTTCGGTATGTCTTGAGTCCAATTCGCTCTTTTTCACGCATCACGTTAGACGTCAATGTCCCTATCTTTTTCGCCACATCTCGAATGGAAGGCGAGGGTTTCTGCTTATAGGCATCCTTGATCTTCTTGTCGATAGCAGGACTCATGACCGGATTTTCGACCACTCCTCGGTGCATATTCAAAAGTATATTGTTCTCCATATTTTCTAACTGCAGCTCGTACCGCTCCGACGCTCACACCCTCTTCCTAGGCCAATTTTCTTAAAGAGATTCCACTCACAGTGTAAAAGCTTTTTTGATGCTATGACGTACAGAAGTATGTTATCAAAAGGAAGCGCCAAAATATTTTTGTTTGTTTGTGTATTATCGAGATTTTTAGCCTCGGGTTGGTTTATCTCCCGTCGTAGTCACTCACTCTGTTTTCCGTAACATGTCCGGGGTGAGATTTGAACTCGTGACTTTGGCGTGAGAAGTATGAATGTTAACCACTACGCCGGGGTCGCCCCAGCCAAAATAATTTGAAAAATTTCATTCAATTCAAAATGACCGTTAATATCAGGTGTGCTTATATTTTCTGGAATAGTCTATAGATATTGAATGAACGATCCCGGTGGAGTGTTTAATATCGACACTTCTCACGCCAACGTCATGAGTTCGAATCGCATTCCCGGACAAGTTACGAAAACACCCAAAGTGATGTTTGAATAACTACGACGGGAGATGAACCAGTCCGAGGCTGAAAATCTCGATAATCAAGAAACAAACAAAAAACTATATATTGATAAGAGAACCATATCAGTACGTGAACACACTTCGATTCCACGATCCCATTAAACCAAGATTTGTATCACTTAAAAGACAAAATATTGTAAAAATCAAACGACGTCCTGTATAACCTAAAATCTACAGGAGATTTTCTTTGCGTAGAATCACGAGAAAGAAGCGATAATTTTGTATTCTGTGTGTAAATTAAGAATTCAAACGATTTTAGATTAGATACCACTCTTTTGAGGCCCCAACCGAAAACCGTGTCCCAAATTGACGGTTGAATAATCATGTGGATCATTCTCCCAGTATAACTTTGACAGAAGGAAAACCACTTATCTGAATATCTTTATCATCACCTTGATCTTAACCCTTCGTGAAGAATTTTGCCGATGGACTTATTTTTTCTTGAAGCACGAACATCAACAGAATGAAACATAGCTAGTTCTAACTTTAACTCAAAGCATACTGCGTTAATTTGGTGTGTGAGCCATGATTTTTAAACGTTAGTATGGATGTGCAATGTGGCTGCTAGTAGACTGAAGTTTGATGTTCAACTTTCCTTGAAACATCATAAAAGTCCTTTACTTTGCTACAAATCCTTAGGAACTGTAAATATTCCGCCTATTGAACCCAACCAATCAATAATCATCCGTAGAAAAAGGCAAAACAGCGGAAGTCTGGTGGAATCATGTCACGACATTTGACAGGAAATTATGCACGACAGCGCTTTTGAAATTGACATTCATAAAATGCAATAATTTATGCATGCGTAGAAAATTTGATCTAGCCGAACTAAGTCTGCATCCCATATTTGAGTGAGCTGAACGATTGGCTCCTAACTAGTCGATCTAGACGGCACCAGCAATAGCTGGAGCCAGAGCCACCAGTTCAACAACCAAAAGGTGCCAAAAGAGACCCTTTCCAAGTCAAGGCCTGTAAGATAGGCTTACGGCGGCGGAGGGGCGCAAATATTTGTTTTTCGATTAACATAACATTAGGAAAATTATGCTTCTTATACAGTGGGACTCGACTCTCCGGTCAGTGTACGAGTTTTGACGAGTTTGAACGATGATGATGATGATGAGTTGCACTGTTGCTCTGTTTTGTTTTCTGTTTCCACGGGCTCCAAAAACCACTTCGATATGTTTATGGGCACAATGATCGATGTGTGAAATGAGAACGCACCGACTGACTGACTGACTGACTGGCTTGGCGCGGCGCGGCGTGATGGTGGTGTAGGAGTTTTCGAATGAAAGTGGTTGGCTGGACCAGCACCAACAAATGGGGGCGGGAAGGTGGGCTCGCGAGGAGCAGCGAATGTTATAATTATATTCCAAATAGAAGATTAACAGTATTTTCTCATTTGCGAGGGTGAAGGTTTTCGTGGGCTTCGATGCGGGAGGTAGCAACGGGGAAAGTTTTGCATGAAATTGATAAAATGTTACGCTTGGCGGTGTGTGCTGCAAGTGATGAACAGCTCGGCTCAATCGGATTCGAGTCGGTTTGCGGGCTGCCTGCTCCAGCGGGCGCAGATGATCTAGATCAGGGAGAGAGGTGATGTAGCAGCCTTGCTACACCGGTCGGTCCGATCGATCGGTTGGTGTGGGAATTACGCGTGGTAATTTTCCCCGTTTAGCTGCTAGGGGTTAATTGTTGCCTGGTTCGGTTATTGGGTTGCTTTCCGAGGAGGTATGACGCATTTATTGGACGTACTGGATGAAGAAAATGCACATTGGAAGAACTGTTTGCAGATTAACCAGATGGTATTCCAAATATGCGAGAAGCAGTTTGAGCTAACTGTTATCGGTTTTGAAGGTCGTGTTCATTGAAAAGCTGTTTCAGGTTTAAATGGACTATCCCACGTCGATGAGACAGTCATAAATTGGTAGCTATTGATGATACTTCCATAAATGCTTGTTTCACTTCAAATAACCCTAAATTAGCTCTTAGTCACTCTATTACATATTGAAAAGCATTGAGGCCCCAAATAATAAAATCGCTCCAAGCGGTGACCACAAATATCACCAACGCAGAACCATCAATACTTCCGGCGAGCTTTCGGTGCCCCAAAATAGCCACCTCCCGGGCACGGAAACGCCTCTCAAAGTGACCAGATCATAATAACCGCCAGTTCCCTCCCGAAAATAGGCAGAAAATAATACAATCATTCGAACCAAACAACAACGACAACCTGTGACTTGCGAGCAGCTATCTATCGGATTAATTATGTTGCAATGGGGGAACATCGATCGGTCTCAGACCGGCAGCGGAAACCCATAAAAACGCCGAACATCATCTTGATCTGTGCGCTGCGTAACGAACCCCACCCTCTACACACTCCAGTGCTGCTGCGGGAGGGCCAACTATCATCTGCTCCTCCCCCGTAGAGAGACACATTTGCATCACCGATGATATCCCCAGGGGGACTGACCACTTCAGCAGCATGCGAGCGTCTGTGTGACACAAGAGGAAAGAACCGGGCCATAAAACTGTGCTTTCTAGCTTCAGAAATGGAAAACAACACCACAACAGCAAAAAGAAACACACCTAAATTTGCCCCGTTGGCAATTTATCGGACCCGGGGCGTCAGGTCCGGAGTCGATAGCAGCAACTCTCGGTAGATCCACCCTGACCGGAGGAAAGACCGGATCGCACCGGATGTCGGTCACAAAAGTGTGGGATAATTTTGCGTTCAAACCTTCTCCTCTCCACATTGCTTTTCCTTCGTTACACCCACTGGACAGCCGATTGGAACTGCGGATGGGACACTTTCTGGGGACCGTAAATGAGCCCGCGGAATAAATTAATGTCTTTCGTAAGTCGCCGCCGCTACCACACCACTACTGCTGGTTTAGCTCCAAGCGAGAAATGGATTCGACACAGGAAATGGGCGATTGGATTGACCATGTGTATGTATGCAGCCCAAGGGATATACGCTAGAGCTTTCGGTCGCTCTTTTTATTTTGTCGTGATGACCGAGTTTTGAACCTGTCAACCCGGTGAAAAATTGATGGGTTTCCTTTCGAGAGGCAGTCCGAATCGAGCAGCGAGGGAGTTACTCGCCCCATGCACTCGAGATGGAACTGGGATTTGATTCGATCTGTCTGCGGTAATTCGTGTTGACAGATCGATGAAGGTTGAAAGAATGACCTGCCGCACCGGCACTCTGATACAATCTCACTGCATTTTTTGGCTGTCAGTGGACTGTAACAATTATTTATATGATTAAAGCCTCCTTGAAAAATTCTCAAGTTTCAAAATATGCACACTTCAGCACAAAGCGATGGTGAATGAAGTTCCATGAGCATGAATGACACCAAATTTTCATCAACTAACTGTCTGAATAAAATAAAATATACCACGTGATTGTAAAACAAAAACAAGGTTTGTTTTTGTGACAGAAGAATGCACCTCGTGCGGGAACAGTATTTTTGGCAAGGCCTCACCGCGAAAATATCAAATACAAGCGCTTTCACGTGGGTACCCGATTCCGAGGGACGTTGTTCGGGTGCGTTGTTAACAAACAATAACATTAACAACAACGAACAACAAAGTAAAATACGCATCTCACTGCCAACAAAAATAAGGTGGTTGTGCATTTTTGACAATTAACTGAGCCTCATCAACTATTGGCAAATTTTAAATGTAAATACTAAGCTGAAGTCAAGTTTTTGATTGAGCATTCAGTTTCACTACTGCAGCAACAATTTGTTTTTAATGAATGGTGATGTTTTCGTTTTGATGTACTCAACTCACAACTCTGCAATTGACAGCGTTTTTGATCGATTCGTGACCCACATGTCTATTGCAGCTCGATACAAGGTAAGTTTTCCTCACAAAAATGAAGCTTGTGGGGATTTGACCACCTCAAGGTTTAAAGAGATCAAATAATGTTAAATTGGTAGAATTAATTAATTTTCATTTGCGTTTTGTTCATTGCCTTCAACTTGGCTGTTGCTGTTTACCCTTGTCAAGGATGGGAAACATTTTATTAATCTTTAATCAAATAAAATCAATGCATTTTATTTCCTCCGTCCACTCACACTGTCTTTTTGTAATAAGTTAGAATGAATCAACTACAAAATATTGCACAACTTGCAATCGAAGCAGGCAGAGCTTTGTTACTGACTTGTTCATGCTGGTGCTTTATATTCTGCGGTGTCAATGAAGATTTTGTGTGAAACATAGGGAAAGCTTTCAAACTATTGCAAAATTAAAATATACAGAGAATTTTCCGGATGGCTGCTTTGTTTCGGAGGTGGAATTCATTGAGATCCAACACTTTAGAATTAAATTTTATATGTTTATTTCTGAATTTTGCATTTCTAGATCTGGAAGTGTGTGTGCAGTGACAACAATCGGTAGTCTCGGAATTACTGATGATAAATCAGGCATTATGTAACTGTTTGAAGCTCATTCTAAAGGTCATAAGGTCAGAGGTAAATGCAAAGTTTTCAGTAACTTCTCAGTAACGTGAGTAGCAGAATTGAACTATCATTTGAAGAACAGACCGCATCAAAACTACTTTTTTTTAGCGATTGTTGTCCCAGGAAAACCATCCAATAATCACGTTTTATGCAAACATATTTTCGTATCTCGATCCAGGCGTTATATTTCGCGATATTAGAACATTTCGATATTTCGCGAGCAAACAGGTTTATTCAAAAAGATTTAAAATATCAAAAATGTTCTTGAGAACATAATGTTTATATTTGTAACAATTTTTTGAGTAGCATGTTTTGGAGCGGATCCGTCCAATAGCAGCATTTATCATCAATTTTGGTGTTACATTGAAGTCTTCGTTGACTGCATGCAGCCATGGGTTGAAATAATCATCAACAAAGATCAGAACATCATTTTTCAGCTAGATGGAGCCCATGTGAACATCCTCCGAGACTTAAATATGGCTGAAGTAAAGCTTCGAAATTAGACCCCAAGATATTCAGCCTCCTTGTGATTGGTATACTCTTTTAGGATTTGCATGAGCATATTCTCAAGGTTAAGAACCTTGAGCCCTTTTACCATAATATTAACGTTTGGGAACTTGCATTGCCAAGGCCAAGGAACGTAACATCCTGGGAACGATTTCCTTTGCATCGGAATATGCACGTTTTGCGAAACCAAGTCTCTTATTTTGTTTATTTCAAATCATAGCTGAAACCCTATCGATGCTTCGATTATATAAAAGTAGTGTAAACAATGAATATTTCCGAAATGAAGGTTTTAAATTTTTGCTTTTTTTTATGGCGCAACCTCTTTTTTTGTCCTCAGTCATTCATCCTGCAAGAATAGTAAATACCGCGTTTCCATCTTTTGTTTGCAAGTGAGATGATTTACAAAGCGTATTTCATCTCATAAACCAACCGGAAAAACAAGGAGGGGATTTATTCCAACCGGCAAAAACCGGAAATCTGTTTCAAACTCAATAATTTATTGTATAGTTTTGATGTTTATTATTTTTTCTTTTTTAATGCAAAGTGGCGTAAAACTTAGTATTTAGAACAAGTTTGATTTTTTTTCCAAGAAAAGCTGATAATTGATTGATAAATGAGACCTCTTTGTAAATTCAAATCGAAGCGAGTAGAGCTCTATTAAATGTCTGAATTAAAGTCTCTTCTTTTATTGGAGCTCTAGAATCTTTCTTTCGGAACGCATTCTTTTCAAACGTTCCATCAATTATTGATACTTGAGTTCATCCGTAAGGAGTCTTCAAATATTTTCTGAGCTGACTAAAGAATAGATTTCTAAATGGATGTTTCTCCTTGAATATAATAGAAAGCTTCTCGAAAAATAGCCATCGCTTCATCTCAATTTGCGATCAAAGTTTCGTTCAGGATTTCTCTTTATTAATATGACCATCTTTAGCGTTCCTCTGACGAATTTTGTTTTAAAAATATCTATATATGTCTCCATATTACCTTCATAAATAAACTAGAATATATGCTAAAAAAATATCGTCACTACTCTTCCGAAAATCATCATTAATCTATTCTAATAAAAATTAATTATTTTTTCTGAATCATGAGATGTTTTCCTGTTCTCGTTAAAAAATTCACTTAACCATAAAAATTTTTGATGACATCGGTAGTTTGTTTTTAATAATTGAAGAACTAACGTACAGTAGAACGATAACAAAAACAAACGAGCATCGATGTATTGTAGTCAGCGCATTAATTTTAACGAAGGGAATTTCCAAAAAACAAAACTTCGAAGTACTTAGGAGACCTCCAATATAGAGAAACAATGATTTTCTAGGTTCAATGAACTATCTACAGATTTTTTGCCTTGTATCTTAAGTTGTAGATAGGTCGTTACTCATTTCTTTAAATTAAAGGATTTCTGTTCTACTCATTATTCTAGTCAGCTCAAAAGAAGGAATCTCTATGAATATTGTATTTGCAAACTACAAACATATCTCCTGATTTGCTTGTACATCTTAAGATCTATGCCACAGATAGTTTTTGGTCGGTCTAAAATATTCGTTAATCTCATTATTTTACAACTGAAATGTTTGAACCTTCAATCATATCTACAGTATTCAAAAATCATTATTACTGTCAGAGACGTATTGTGACCTGCGCTTAGTTATGGTTATTATTATATTCTAAAACTGCTCTGCCGTAGCCAAGAATGGTCCTCCACATCAGTGAGAACTTAAGAATGTGTTCTCTGCCTCATTAGAGAGATGGATTTTTATTTCAACAACTCAAGGAAATAATACGAATAAACGTGAAATTTAATCGAATAGAAGAACTTGGTGAGTTTATTCCAATTATAAAAAATATATGTTCAAGCGTTTATCCATCTACATTGGCATCTAAATCCGTTAACAGTTTTCAATTATTTCTCTCTGTAAGACTATAAATAAGTCGATTATTCGAATAAAGCTCATAAACGGATTCTATGCTGTGAACATTAAAACAACACCAGACAATGTTAAATATGCCGGCAAATCGAAATATGTGCCAGAGGTGTTGGTGTGGGCAGACATGTCATTGAATGGTGTCTCAGTGCCTTTGATTTGCCCACAAAGGCCAAAACCATCGATTCTGTCGTTCATATCAGCAAATTATTACCAATAAATACCGAAAAGCAGTTCATAGAAAAATATCACGCTCGCGACGAAATCATGTTTTGGGCAAATCTTGCAAGCTATTGTTCATCGATGTGATTAAAATATTGCCATTAATAGTCTTTAACGACCTGTTTGTGTTAGTTGTATAACAAGGTAAATTAAATAAACATTAGAAATTTCAAATAATCAGTCCATAGAATGAATTATTAGACAATCCTAAGCGTCAATTTTGGTTATCGATACGGATTCAAGATGCTTAATAAATGCATGTTCGCTGAAAATTGTGTAGTTATAGTAAATGGAGACTTTGTGTAATTTTCGAATATACTCGTTGCAGTTCAAAACCGGACCACTCGAGCCAATCGATCCTGCTCTAATTGTATAGAGTCGCATAGTGTGGCTAGTCCACTGTATGTGCAGTACAACGCACCAGATGCGGAACAATATAATACAAGCGGCATCGATTGGGGTGAGTGGTCTTGTTCGGTTTGGAACGGCAACGAGTATATTTTCATCTAATAATTATGTGCTCTCAGGTATTGTTTTGGTCATATCTCCATGAAGAATTATCTAATCATAATAAAATTTGGACCAAATATTTGTGGATTTTATAGCTTTGAATTGGCATCAAATTAAACTAAAATCGGTACACAAATAAGTATGTATTCGGTGACTAAACTGTTTGATTACAATTATAGTAGGCCGTAAAGTACTGTTTCGTTCATATCTTCGTAATGAAATGTCCAAATGACAAGAAATGCGATAGCGTTCGATGAGCTTTCATTTGCCGTCAACAGAACTGAAATCGGTTCACAAACGGCAGAGAAACCAATGTGACATAATTCGTAACTCTCTCACACATGTGCTCAGTTCGTCGAGCTGAGTCGAATGGTATAAGACACTCGGTCCTCTGCGCCTCGGATAAAAAGTCGAGTTTACAAGCGATCTTAATACCCTTCTTTTGGTGTAAGAAGGGTCAAAAAGAAACAACCGTTCACGGGGTTCGACGGTTTTGTGTGACCGGAATGTGCAGTAAGCGCTGAAGCGGAGAACGGAAGGCAAGGTGGAGGAATCCTGCTGCGCCTTGGGCGTGAGGTCGATGGAACCGTCCAGACTGTCAAAAAGTATTTGGCCAACACATCGTCATGAGGAAGTGGAAGTCGAGGCCGGCCGTGTCACAAGCGCAAGGGGCCACCAAAAAGCAGTGGCTGATGGTGCTTGTCAAGGATGTCTTCGAGGTGTACAACACGAAGTGCTTAACGAAAGTTTTGGTCTTCATTAAGAAACACCACCCGAAGAACAATGTCGTATTCTGTCCGGAGCTGACCTCAGCACATTACGCGATCTTTGGAGAAGATGGAGCGTTTGTAGATCGTTTGATGATATATTTTGGGCAAACCTGAAGCGGAGGATCTATTCAAATAATTTCCCGAGCGGATGCCGAAAAGGAACTGATCATTAAGGAGAGCAGAGAGTTTTAGAAAATACCAACATCTTTCTTTTCGACGGCTATGGCCAAAGTTCCAGCTCGACTTTACTACCAAGAAGAGGATTTCCCTCTGTAGAAAAAGATAGAACTAAGAGTTGGGTAGTTCAACTTATGATTATTAAGCTCTAGTAAAATGATCTGTGTATAAAAACAACAAATAAACTGTTTTTTACACTTGCTACTCTGTTATTCGAAAGAACTAAGCTTCAGAGCATTGCTCGCTTATCTAGATCATCTATTGATGTTAAAATTTCTACAAACCTCTTAAGTATAAGTTAACTCAATATTCATCATATATTTATTCAGTTGTTAACTTTTAAATTTATGAGACTAGAAGTTTTCAGTATTTAAGATGGTTATTCTATAATTCAATTCAATATTTTCCTCAGACCTTATCTGAGTTTCGTGAACACATTCCGTAAAGATTACTTTCCTGCTCAAAATTATTTTAAATGCTGTGACTAAAATTTAAATGTAAATTGAAATTTACATTTCAATTGTAATCTGTGATTTAAGGAGCAGTTCTGATTTTATTCTAATCTTGTAAAATTGCAATACTCCTGAATAAATCAAAAACCTTTGTCAATTTAAGTGAACTTTAATTGTACGGAAACCAGGGAAGATCTATTAAAAAGCTGAAAAGAATGCTTGTTCTGAGCTAAACTGTGACGGTATATCCAACTTAATCTTGGAAAGATACAACATCAAAGTTTGCACGCGTTTACCTACTATCATCAAAAAGTACTAGCAAAAATAAAACTAATCCACAAACTCACGTAAGATACAACATCTCCTTCAAGCAACATATCGATCAGCATCATCAAATAGTTTTCTGAAACGCTGAAAGAAAACTATTTGAGAAACTCATTCTCAATCCAAACAGAACATTCTGTTATCGGTAAAGTTTGGGTTCAGAAAAGGGCATTCCACAACACATCAGCTATGAACAAAGCTGATGTCCACTGCCATGGCATTGTGGCGTTTGAAAATGTCTGACATGACAAACTTGTATACAAGTTTCGGAACATCTTGTTAAATTCGCCCGTAATTATATTCCAGGGTCCTGGAAACCCTATCCTAGTTACTAGCGTTTGACAGTATGCAACATATCATGGGCCTTATTTGAATAAGGCCCGTCTGCCGTTTGTTACTGTGGGTACGAACACCAGTATTGTTTACAAACAATGAATATTTTGATATTTGGATGTTAGAGATGTTGGTTTCAGAAAAACGGCTGCCCGTCAGCTCCCTGTTATATTCAGAAATGGTTGTCTAAGGTCAATGAGGTGCATACATGTGAAGAGCAAGGTGTTTGTCTGTATTAGTAACGAAAAATATGTAAACATTTCATGATTTCGGATAGTGATAGTTTCAGCCGAAATCTTTTAAAAACTATACCAAATACCGAAAATAAACGTTCCGCCTTGTGATTTGCTGCTGTTGCGAATTGTTGTTTTTGGAGATCTACGTCACGCATTACAAACAACAGGCTGTGCATCATCTCACAAACACAATGACAATATTTTGTATTACGCTAATACAACTTAACCACTGCTCCGCCTGTATAGACCTCATTGTTCTAAGGTGTCGTTGAACAGTCATTTTTCTGACGCCTTCTGCCCTAGCAGGCGTAACGAAACCCAGTCTACTCTATCCATTGTTTTACAACATTCACACTTCCGATATCCGTACTTTTTCCAACTTGCAGATGATATGTTTTGCAATAGCCGAAAAAGATATGACGCACTGCAATTCTGATTTTACCTCAACGTGCAAATTTTTACTCAATGCTTCAAACACCCAAACATATTTGCCTATAGGCAATCCAACAACGAACCAAATCCAAGTAAGAAAAGGTGCCGAAGAAACACATATCGCTGGTTCCAACAACTAAATTGTGACTAAAATTAGTCCCATATAACCCATATAACCCACCTTAACCAAGTTTAAACAAGTGTACTGCTTCAACTTTTAGGATACGTAAGAAGAGTTGAATTAACTTGAAAATCATCGTTAATTATGTTCCTAAAGTGGGTTGTTTATAAACGCATCAACTACATCAAAAGAATGTGATTTTTGTTCTTCGATTGATCCCAGCACCATAAAAAGGTGGATGAACAAACCAACATCATTGATTGCTGTCAACAAATCAGAAGCCAATCTTTCAATCCAAAATAGGGGAAGGTTAATTGCCGCTAATAGAACCCTCAATTGATAGTTCCCACTTATGAGCGCGCCACCACCAACGCATTTTCTCATACTTCCTTCAAAACCTCCATGTGGGTACCTCCTAGAATCGAAACTGATTTTCAATCAATACTCTGTTTATAACGCTTCACTAACAGAAGAGGATTGTTGTCTAACCGCTGAAGCTAGCTTTCCCCTACTTCAATTTTCTTCTACACCATGCGTTCGCACTCACGACAGTACATTTGTTCAATAAATCTCACCGAAAAAAAAGTGTCTTAATTGAACGATTACTCGCCGTGCAATCATGCCCGGAGCTTTTACTTCCATTTTCACTATGTCCCTCTGCTTGGATCAACTCGCACACTTCGAAGACGGCGGGCGGCCATGGCCATCGCACGGAACTCCATTAACATTTGTTGGTCATGGCCTAATTAATTGACGCTTTTATTCTCGACCTCTGTCCGATGCCAGAGCGGCGGCGGCGGCCGGTGCTTGTGGTTCCTCCCAATCTGAGGCTGTAAGTGGCCAACCGCGCGAGGTACTTCTTTTCGTTTCCTTGCTTAATTGAAAAACATTCAGCGCCGAAGGCTTCATTCTCTCCACGTGAGAAAAATTTGCTTCCTCAAGATCTTGAAATCTCGAGATCCGAAAGGAACACTTGACTCAACGACGACTCTTCCAAAAATCGAGACAAGATACAACAACCCATGGGATATTTTCAAATACTCCCAAAAACGTCTCGAAAGGTAAGAATCTCAAAGGTGCCCTTCCTTCATGGATCTATAGGAAGGCTTCAAAAGCAAAAGAAGCAGGAATTAAGAAATTAAATTGATTTGACTTTAAATTAAGAGTGAAGTTAGTGCCTGGCTGTGGTGCCTACGTACCCATGCAGAGAGCACCCACCCGCGGAGCTCGAGAACCGCATCACATCGTTTGGGCCTCTGTCGACCGGGGAGGCAAAAGATCTGGGCAGCTACAAATCTTGGGACCTTATCGCGCACCCACAATCTTGCGCAGTGCACACCACTCTGACTGGTGAAATGTGAGACTCGGACCAAACTTTCGCCATCCTCCAGGGGGAGACTTCGCTCGGAGGAGTTCACAAGATCAGGAGGGATCTTCTCCGATGTGTGTGTGTACGTACATGAGCTTTCCCAAACAAGGGAAGATGCGTTTGCGATAAAATATTTGCGCGATTGTTTTCGCCAGGTGAAATTTATGGTAATCGAGTCGGCGGGATCTTTTCTTCTTGGTCTATACCAGGAAAACCCGCGCCTTGAGCTCTCAACTAGTCGTGCTGGGGAGAATTATGGCTGGACAGGTGATTCTCGGAATAGTGGCCTCTTGTTGCGAGACGATGTGGTGGATTGATTGATCTTAAAGGTGGCGATGAAATGAGATGGAATTGACATAGTTTTCAGCGCTGTGATGCAGAAATCGCAGCGAAACGAAACTCCCATCCATTCGTTTAAAGTGCCAACCCCCTGAGGGCCCTTGAGGGGTGGTTTTCTCTCGCAACTTCGTCGTCGTCGTCGTCGTCGTCGTTGTAGCACTTAGCTACATTCGGACGTTGACAAATTGGGTGTAATTTTTCAAAATAGCAACACTTCTGCAGTCCGAAAATGCAAGAAAAAAATCACAATTCACGATTCGACACTGACTTGAAGGCTTCGGGATCAGAGGAGAGGAGGCATGAGAAAGCGAAAATGGAGAAAAATGCGCGACAATTGACCAAGCGTCTCAACCTGTCAGGTGCTGGTGGCGGCGGCGGCGATGATGGTCATTAGAGTAGTCGAAAGGAGATAACTGTGGTTGGTTGCCTTTAATAACCGGCCATACAGCTGGAAACGAGATTTTTGTTTTCGGCCACATCTGTCATGACCGCAGGGCTACACATGCGGTAGCAAATGCGTTTCGTGTCAAATTTATCATACACATAAGCTCACGATCGACCGACGACGACGGCATGGTGTGGAACTCAATTTTCGACCAGAGCGAGACAAAACAAAAGAGATTTGAGAAATGATCCGAGGTGAGGCAGCAAAACTAGGCTAAACTTGGCACGCAGGAGCTGCATGGATGGATTAGCTGCTGCGGGTTTCAATAATAGACTCTACGCAAATCAATCAATCTTGGCGTGCGAGCGAATATTCAAAGATGATGGGAGGAACGGCTTCTGAATGGCTCCTCTCGCCCGGGTATGGATGTGAGCTTGTGTGACAAAGGTGATTTGAACGGATAATTAGTGGTTCACGATTGTGTTGACTTCGAGAAGCGGCGATGTAGTTGTTCATTCGCTGTGTGCCGAATAACCTTGCGCTGATTAAATGAGAGCGCGCGAAAGAGGCAATCCTCTTAAACGGGATGCCCATTTTGAAATGCTCGCTCGGAGGTCGCCTCGAAACGTTAGCCAATTTTGGCTGGGTTGGTTAGGGGATCTAAACTGTGGCGCTTGAAATAAAAGATATCCTTCAATTTCCGATTGGTTTCGAATTTGTATTCCTACCTAGAACCAAAAATTTCTCAACAAAAATCGATAACTCGAATACCTTGAGCGCTAGAGATTTGATGTGTTTGGTAGAGTTTTTCAACAAAAAAAAAGTCTGGAGGTGTCTGAAAAAATGCTTTTTGTCTCTAATACACTCAGAAGCAACAAAAAAAGCCGAGCAAAATTTTGCTTCCAAAAAACGCCATGTTCAACCTTCTGTAACTTTGTCAATTATCAATGTTTTTGGCTGAAAATTTGACAACACTATAACCAATGTATAGACCTTATGTGACCTAGTTTTTTTTTTGCGCCGTTATTTCAGCGCGGTCAATATCGGGTGAAAAAGGGAAATACTCATGTTGGTGCGACAAGTTTGACGCCAGCTGTAGTCCAAGCCACTTGGTGGAAAGAGTTCAAACTTTGTCCACATTATGTGATATATTTTTTCAGGCTATAGTGAAATTTGGTCAGTTTTACAATCAATAGTTTTTGAGTTGAAATTGTTTGAATCAAACTTGCGTAAAAACACTTACGGCCATTTCACCAAAAACTCATTCCGTCTCGTTCGAATCAACGACCATGAAGTTTGATCGATCGGTTATTTGGCGTGGAATCCGTCCAAAGCCTACGATGGTCGTTGTGCCTAATTTTGTATAACGAGTATTTATAATGTTCAAGTATGAAGCTGGTATGCAAAAAAATACCAGTTAGTAATGATAATTGAAAGACAGTCGAGGAACAAATATTTCAACTCATTCATCGTTCCTTTGCTCTTTCGATCTGTTTGAGTTTTTGAGCCATCCAAACTTATTGAACAATAGTAAACTATGAAGAAGAATAAATCAAGTACCTATGTAAATTTCTCTAATTTGTTTTTCTAGTATTTCTTAGCATCACAATTTTTACCAATATCAAGAACTTTGAAGAAAGCATTATTCAGTTGTTTTCTAGCATGTACCATCAATAACTACCACAATATGATGATGATATTTGCTACCACTCATTGTAGCACGAAAACTAAGTCTGACAGCAACAGGCTCTCCTCTCTGTTTGACTAGCCTTTAATAACCACTGATTGGATGGGAAAAAACGAGATGGGTAGATAGAATGGCAACATCACCTTTATGTCACGAGATTATGAGAATCTCCTTCCAACAAAAAGATTGTACAATTATCGACTACTTATTCAAACCGACGTTTCTGGTTTTGTAAACAAAAAGGTAAGCAAAGATCCAAACGTGAATTTCTCGAAACTCTTGCTACTTTAATGCAAACTAGAACCACCATCACACCATTCAAGAAATTGATGTATGATTGTTTGCTTACCTCTTTGTTTACAAAATCAGATACGTCGTTTTGAATAAGTTGTCAGTAATCGGTCAAAAATGCAGGCAATCTAAAAAAAACGATGCCCCAATTAGTGGGGATGAGAGCCGCCCTTTATCTACAGACTGTTAGCAACGGGGAGTTATCATTCTCACTCTCTCCTATTCAATTTGCTTCAATCAGGTGCCCTGGTGGTCCCCTCAAACCTCTCCAATATCCCTCAAAACCAATCCAATGTCCCTCCCGATATTTGATGTTTGTATTTAAATATTAATAAGAGACTATGCTGTACGCATGCATTAAACATGCACGAAATCCACTTGTTACTGAAAAGAAATTTAATGTACACGTGAATATTTGAAAGGTCCTGGAAACACTGCTAAAGAAAGTGATCATTCCAATTATCATAAATAAAATTTCAATAAAATGATGAATTTCACCTGAAAAATATTACTAGTTATTCTAGTAGATATGTTTCAAAAATGCTCTAGCTAACATAATAGTTACTTTTCATAGATAGCCATTTGAGTGTTCTAAAAGCACGTTTAGATGCTTTCTAAAATGAATGGTTTATCTTATTCTAATATCACAAACCAAAAGTTCACCAAAAGTTGGCTTAAAATCAACAATGTTCTCTATTGGAATCGATGTGAATATTTCCGATCGATAGGGGAAAATTTTTTGAAAATCTTTGAAGAAACGACTGAGATATTAACGCTCAAATTCTGACATCTTTTCGTGACGGACGCAATTCTATTTTTTTTTAATTGTACCCCAGTATAGAGAACAAACACGTATTCCTACGTCAAAAATAGCAATTGAAGTCCAGAAGTGCAATTTTAATGGAAATGTATGAAATTTAAATAAAAAATCAATATGTGTTATTGAAAATGAGAATGCCTGCTTTAAAACATAAGCAAAAATAGTGGAACTCAAATCCTGAGGTGTAACTTGTATTTTGAATGATTGAATTTCAGAATGGGACTGAAGTGCAAGTACTTTTCATGGTGGTTCAAAATGACATGATATTGAGTTTTGAGATATTTCAAACATTGTCTAAAATGTAGTATGCAAAAGCCCATCTTTCATAGAAACATTTCTTGCAAGTAGCGGTATCACGTGGAATGAAATAAAATTTTACACGCATCAATATTTACATCACAGTGAACACTCAGGTTTAATTTTATTGTGTAGTTCCAACTGATGATTCACATCTGATGCAAGCCAAATGAAAACGTATAGCGTTTTAACTCAATTAAGGCAAACATTCATATGTGATCAAGGACAGTAAAAATGTAGTAAAAATATGTTTTTCTTCGATTGGATTCCCTTTAGACTTCGGTTATTAAACCCCATTTTTTTATTTTATGAATTTTTAAGTATAAATAGGGCATATGAAAAGTTGAAAAAGAAATTAAGCATGCATGGCTGGTCATGTTGCCCCATGCTCTCAATATCAATGATGTTGAAATGCAAAGTTGCTCCTTCAGAGAACGATGAAAATATTCATTAAATGAGAATGAAAAGTATACAATGTGAGTTACAGGTCTATAATGTTCAGTCGCATTTCCTCACTTTACTATTATCAAATTGACAACATTGACCAGGCTACGTCAACCAGCTTTACCATGTTTCAACTGGCAGTCTGTTGTGATCATATGACTCGTGGAGGCGTGAGGTAGGAACTTGTGAGGACCAGAGGTCGGTTGCACCCTCCTTCTATGTTGTCAACTCTCGATTTGAACTTCAGTGCCAATCACTAACTACCGCAATGCTACCTAAACTCTTATCTTAGTTTTCAATAACTATCATTTTGGAATAAAAAGTTCAAATGGTAGTTCTCTTCATACACAGAAAAAAATAATTAATTTTAACAAGCGCGTAAAATTTCTCCTCGTTTAATTCCATGCCAAAGGAGGCGTAAACAACAAAATTGTTTGCAATCTTTCATGCGCCATACAACAATGTTTGCAATGTTTCATACAATCTGATAAATAGTTTTGTTACTAATTTCTGTAAACCAGCGTTTAAAATACCATTATATTGTTTCTTTTTACTTGCAGGTAAGCTCATTGAACAAGTTATGTTGCACTTCTTAAGGTAAATTTTGTTCAAATTTATAATTGTTATCGAGATCAAAACACTACTGCAAAACTTCACATCAGAAAATTCACTGAAACCGGCTGTCGACGACGACCGCCAATCAATTATCCCACACCCGACGCATCCCGCACGGGAAGTGTCCTCACCCAACCATCAGACCTCATCCAGCTCTCGGAGCTCCAATCATTCATGTTTCCTTCGACACAGCACACCGCTGGAAGCTACGGATGCGCACCGGTCGATCGTTCGGATTGGACCGCAGACCTGTCGTTTTCCGCCTTCAACCGCTTACTGGTTCAACAATCTACCTATCTCTCACACACCGCCACCATGTGACTCTCGCTAGCGTAGCATAAGCACACACCATTTCCACCGCCGTAAGCGATCACCGATCAACGAGCAAGACGGGTACGACGACGCCACCACCTCCAACTTCAACCGGCAGTGAAGAAATAATGACACCCAGCATCCAGTCGTCGTCGTTGTCTTTCTTTTATCGTTCGTGGACAGTTCCAGGAAATGCTCGAAGGAACTTTACCCAACCCCCCCTCGTGCTCCAGTCGCCACAATCTATGCACTCCGGTCACATTCTGACGACACAGGTTGTCGTAAAACGTTCATCGACGAAGACGATGGTCAGTCCCTCGCACGGCCATTAGCAACGGGCGATTGTTGATTTTTATACGGCAGATTTTAATCTCGCATTTTTTCTTATTCCGAAGCTCGATTAGATGTTTGTCTCCTACCTGAGGTACGTACGGTCGTATGGAGAAGAAGCGACTCGGGCCCAGGCAGCAGTGGACTAGTTCTCGCTAAAAGAGCAATGTCATGGGAACTTTGGTGCCACCTCGGTCATCAGAAGTGGCGAGGCTGAAATTAGTATCGTGAATTAATTAGTCTTTTGCCATTCGAGGGTCCCAGACCGCTGCGCATCGATGGCTGTTGATCTTTCCTTGCTTCGGGGGACGAGCTCGGTTTGGCTGCTTTATTGATTTCCGATGTTGTTAGCTGATAAGCGCGTGAATTGAATGGTGCGCTTCATTTCCGCTTAATTAAGGGTACGCAACCTACCTGCGGTCGTCGTCAGGTGGCCAATCACCGGTGTTTTTGTTGTAGGTCTTTCCTAGTGGAAGTAAGCGACGCAGTTGAGTAACTGTATTAAAAATTACATGATCAATTAAATTCTTTCGAGCCGGTCTGATGCGAGAGGTAAACATAAACCATCGTTAGAACACAAATCCTTTTTAAGCTACACCAAAATTCCTTCCTCTATGAGTCATGGCCCTCGCCGCCATTCACTTAAAATCCATCAGTCATTACCTTCCGATATGTCGGCACAAAAAAGGCGACCCATCAAGAAGACCCCAAACAACGGCGACTGGACCTCTCGCACCCCGCGATCATCAAAACACCACGCCCGCCCAATTCCACTTTCGCACACGAAAATCAGCAGCCCTCTTAACTTAAAAGTGAGCATCTTGAGGTCTTGATTGGAAGAAAAGTACTTTGTCCGCCGAATAACTGAAAGGCCATCGACGAACGCGGTGCTAATGGTGGCAGCAGCAGAAACAGCAGCCTTTTTTATTGATGTGTGCTTCTTCTCTTTGGAGCACTTGTTCACACGATTAATGACGAGCTCGAGTAGCTGTGAATCGACAACCGCCGCCACCGCTACTAAGGCCAGCAATATCCTTGCTGCCGACCGACGCCTTCCCCGTCGTCTTCTTTGTCATGATTTTGATGAATCTTGAATGCTTAATTTTGAGGTCAGTTTCCATCGTGGAAAGGTCAATCAATGAGGCAGGTGAAAATATACCGTCAGGAACATGCGCTCCAGGTTCGTCGTCCAGGTGATTTGGGAATGATTCAGCAGATACGTAATCCTAGAGCAAATCAACAAATTGGTCTGGTCCGAATATGGAGCAAAAACCAATTCCACCTATTATTGCCAGTATGTTGTTGGGAAAAGGAAAATAAATAAAATCCTCCTCCAATTTGAAATCCAAAATTAATATTCATTTAGGAGTCTGCCATGAGGGGAACACAACTCTAGAAGGTTGCAGGAGAATATGAAGAGGAAGGAAAGGGACGTTAAAAAGCTCAACACGCTGTTGATGTTGTTATAAATGTTCAAGTGTATAAAATTCCACTTATGTACGGTAATATGAGAGCTGCCTTTTTCTGGGGGGACCGTGTGAAGACAACCTTCGGTGTAGAGTCTAGAGGCGAGACAGGACGGGGCGAGACGAGACGACTCAGAGAACGACGAGAGAAATGTGAGGGTGGGAAGCCGTTCAGTTTTCGTTTTCCAGAAGTGGCTCCTCTACTTTGCAGCCGCATACATACCTGTGAACGAACGATGTCGACGACAAGAGCCCAAAAATTCCCGGACCCTTGGAATGCCTAAGCGATGGTGGAGTCGTGAATGCGTTGGCAGGGAAGGATGAGGGATTTTCTTTTTATTTTGAGTGCTGCGTATGAGTAAGAGCGAAAGAGGTGGGTGAATGTGTGAGACGTTGTTGAGTTCGGATATTCTGTGGATGCTGTGGCTTGGGATCCATCCAATGCTACTCTTCATCGGCACTGTTTTGTCCGAACGAGTGCTGCTGTCGTGGCTGAGTGCGGGTGCAAGTGAGATAAATGAAGTTTGAAAAAAGGGTTCCGGAGCAATCCACGTAAATGGTATGGAGGCGTTTAGTCTGAACAAATATATGTCAATGCTGACATTTCATAAGGGTGAATCCGTTTTTGTAAACAAGTGCTTTTGATAATATTTTTCAAGAGCAAGAGCCCTCACGTGTTAATTTTCAACATCACTTTTTTTCTTTAATGCATCTTCAATTTTTAGGAAATAACTTTTGTTTCCGAGTAAAGTTGTACTCGAATGAAACTCAAAAAAATGGTTGCCAAAAAATTATATTTAGTCGAATTGTCTTCAAACTTTCATGGAATGAAAGACAACATTTATGGTCAGTTTTCTATTCTATTGATTAATTTAATCTCTTCTCCATGACCAAACGCTCGCACTTTGCCCTTTATACCACTCATAAGGTTTTGACCAACAGTGGGGCCGACTTATTTTGATACTGTGGGTAACACTGTTTCTTCAAAGCTAGCTCGTTCTCGAATTCTTAAGCTGTTTTACGAAGTTATGCTTTCATGATAGCCCAAAATTTCTCATTCGGATGAAGTTCGGTGGGTTGTCTTTTGATACAAAATCAACAACGTTATCTCTGTACCAGTCTAGCACTAAGCGGGCGTAGTGACATAATGCCGAATCTGAGCCATAATGCCAACATAGAGAATGGTGGGTTGCAAATGGGCGTTTTCCCAGTTTGAAAACATCTTGGAAGAACTACAGTCAGTAAAGGCTCAACAATGAAGCAACACCATGCTGGAGGAGGCTGGGTTCAATTTCTTATCTGGCCTGGATTTTTTGACGTATGTCTACGTCTTTGTTTTCTATACTGGGGTACAATCTAAAAAAAAACAATTGCGACCGTCATGAAAAGCGGTCAGCTTTTGAGCGTTAATATCTCAGTCGTGTCTCCAAACATTTTCAAAATGTTCGCCCCAATCGATTGGAAATGTGTCTACGCGTGAATTTCAATACTGACAACCATTGATTTTCAACATTAAACTATTGAAAATAACTCATATATAAGGAGACATCTTAAAATGCCGATATTTCAGAATAAATTTACTAAATTCATAGTATTCTCCTATCACTGACTACAAACTAAGGTGAGGAATGTCTCCTATGCATCAGTAAAAGATTTATAACGAGCTCACCTTAGCGTTTCGCTTCAGTTTCAGAGACGAATGACTCGAAGGGTTAAAGTCCCTCTCAAAAACAAGCAAAGAAGAAGAAGGAGAAGTTTCGCTTCAGACGTTCGGGGATCACGGAGATGTTCGGAACGAAAAGGATTGGAGTGACATGCTGGCGGTGGCATTTAAATAGACTACGGCCAGAAGGCCGCGTGTCTTCTCATGACAAGGGACTGGCGACTCCACGAACCCTTGTCCAGTCAACAAATCCTTCGACTGCCTTTGGCTACCCATCCAATCCCAGTTATACAATTGTTTTAGGAACAGTAGAAATTTTTAGCATAAATGATGATTTATAAAAAATGTTACGATACAAAATGTAGGAAATTTCACGCCCTTAATGAAGCTTAGATTCAATTAATAAATTTATAAAAGTTTTCATTGGTACTAGTGAATGTACTGAAATATTGAAAATTTCTACTGTTCCTAATAAAATAGTAGTTTAAAATTTAAATAACTTACCATATAAGCATACCAGTCTCTATGTTTTATCATATATTCAATGAATAAAACTTTCAAATGCATCTTTCACTGCTTTGTATTCGTGTAAGACTCATATGCTTTAATAGGCTGATAAAATATGATATGGTTCAAAAACTAAAATACATACACTTTGCTCGTTCCTTACAAGGTCTTACTTTTCTCACATAAAACAATTAAGATATCATAAAAGACAAAAATGTTATTTATACAAATTGCAAACTTGAATGAAATTTTTAGAGCAAATAAAATTACTTGACAATGTTAAAAGCGGATTCCGTAAGTCAATAGGAGAACATAATATGCGTATGTACAAAACATATCTAACGTATACTGGATTGTTACTGCTAAAAATAAAAATTACATAATTATATAAATAAATAGACATGTTGTTGACATTTTTTTTTTAAATGTCCTAGTTACATTTCCAAGATAGAAATTGGAGCGATCAAAGAGCCCTGTTTGATGATTTTTGAAATAAATGGCTTATCTTATCATAATAATACTACATAAAATATTTAAATATAATCCTATACTGCTTAAAAGCGCATGCCAGTCTTTTATGAATATAGTAGTTGAAATTCAGAAGAGCGATTTCAAATTATATGTTATGCTAAAATGCTGAAAAACAATTTGAGCTTTTCATCCATGTCATGTTGCTCCAGGCTCTTGAGATAAATGGTTTTGGAACGCAAAGATGTTTCCAAAGCGTGCTGAAATTAATAATTGATATGAGAATGGAAAATTGTATGATATGATTTACAGGTCGCACCCCCTCACTTCGCTATTGTCAGATTGACAACATTGAAGTCCTCGAATTGGCAGGTAACGCAGCCCGTGACAACAAGAAGACCATAATCACCCTTGTAACCTGCAGCTGACCAATCTCAACGACGAGGAGCTCAACAAACTTCTCTCCGGTGTGACAAATAGTTGGGTTAGATGACGTGACCACTGCACAGGGTAATGTCCTTTTCAGGCTGTCCTGCTACCCAAGAAGACCGAGAAGAAAGCCTAAGCTCAATAGCGAACCATGCTCCCCCGTCAACAACTAAAATCCGACCTTTTCAGGACGACAAAATCAATTTGCCTAAGTAAAGAGTTTGTTTGATTGAAATTTCTCTTGAGCTCATCGGTATTTCCATTAAAGCCCGATTCAAAGTAAATTTGGACGCATTCAAGTGATCATAACCCAAGAATTAAAGAACATACACGGTTGATCAAAACGTCAAACAAAAGGGTATTTAGTCAGCTTTCAAACGATGTATAACAAGTTATTACATTTTACCGTTTCGAACAAACTGTCGCACTTTACTTGTGATCGAGGCCATCATGATCAGCACAGTCGCTGGTGACACTGTACCGGTGAACTTCTTCCACTTTAAACGCATTTTTTGTGCATTTGTCACTTCTCTACCGCATCCTCAAAGTTTTCGCCTGACAATTGCCGAATATTTTTCCATCGATCTGAACTCAGGGCAATTCGGAGGATTAATCTCTTTAGCGACGAAATTAACATTGTTTGCAGCATACCATTCTAGTACCTCCTTAGAGTAGTGGCAGCTGGCTAGATCCGGCCAAAACCTAACGCTGGTCTTGTGTTGCCAAATGAAGGGTAAAATCCGCTTTTCAGACACTCTTTAATGTAAACCTTCGACGTCATTGTGTGAGATGTGATGAAAACCTTGATTTTAAGGCCACAACAGCAGATTCCTTGCCAAATCATTAGTTTTTGAGCAAACTTATCAGCAAAAACAAATGTATACCTGGAAGGGACATCCCCACGACCAGTTGCCAGGTAAAATTTTCGTCCGGGTATTTGTTTATAATCCATTTTGACATTTGTTTCGTCATCCATTAAAATACAGCCATCAAATTTCGTCAAAACTCGTTCGTATAGTAATTGTGCTCGCTTTTTGGCCACTAAATTTTGTTTCAAGGGCGTTTTGGATGTTTACTGGCACAAAAAGACTTATATCCTTCTCTTGAAAGGATGTTACGCACGGTGGAAAAGTTGGAATCGTATTTCTTTGCCAAATCACGTATGGAGACACCTGGGTTGCCTTTCACGTACCTCAACACCTTTCTCCTCAGCTCTTTTTCCCTAGTGCCACTTTTATGATAGACGCGCTGTGCTCTATCCACACTCAGAGTATCCTTGTAACGTTTGAATACAATACACACCATTGACTTTGGGAATTTTAACACTTTTGCTATTTTTGAGGCAGACCACGAAGGATTCTCTAGATGTTTGTGCACAATTCATTTTCTTTTCTCATGTTCCATGATCCGTAATTTCGAGGTGCGTCGATCAATCGAGAAAAACTTTTCACCAATTTCTTCGTCAATAAAACATCAACAAATGCCTGTCAAACGTTTTTTGTTCCAACCACCACGGTCGCGGTGGTTTAGATTTACTTTGAATCGAGCTTTTCCACGCACCGGCTCAACATGACATTGCTTTAAACGTCGTGTCCCGAAGTAAATGGCCAAGCAAAGAATATTGCATTGTACAATTAAAATGGCTTACACTTTTCGAAGTCCTATGTCATCATTTCGAACAACCCAATGGGGCTGTACCTTGTAGTATTTATTTGTTACTACTAGTATGCCAAATTACTTCAACCCAATCCTTATCCGACCAATGACATTAAATATTAGTGCAAAAGTTCTTGGTAAATTTTTTGACTAATTCATATATACAGAGTAATCAAGTGAACTTACATTCTGAACTGCCCTCACCTTGACCAATTGAAAAAAATCTTACCCTAATTTCAGCATTCCTGAATATCTGCCAATCATTTAAATCGGCCGCTAAGCACAGATATGTTTATCCATCAACCACGAGCTAATGATCAATTTACTTCACATCAGCAAGCAGTTTACCGAAAAGTACAATACTTCTCCGGAGAATCCCCGTACAGTGCTCCTCCACATACCTCCACACACATAATCAAATGCATAAATATTTATGTACCCAAAGAGACGTGGGAATTTTATTCGGGTTTCGTATCGTATTACGCTATCTCTCCCCCGCTTCTAACCGGGCATGACCACATTGGACTCTCGAGTTCTGGCTGTTGGTTGTTAGTTGATGCTGATGCTGTTGTTGCTGACGGCGGCGACCACGATGATGATGATGATCATGGGCTGTGATCGTTTTGCTTACCATCCTCCGCCTGTGTTCGTCTGTCAGCGATTTGTTGAGTCCAAGCTACAATGACGACGACGACCACGGTGGCGATGTTGTCAACTCACTGCGCGTATCTAAATTGACCCATGATTCACTGGTCTTTCAACTGGTGCCTCACTCCGCTCGCCTCGCCAAATCCCGATTGAAGTTCCCGGTAGGTACCTCGACTCGTCTCAATAGAGCAAATTTGTGGTGATGATGATACCGAATGAAACTTATCCCAGAGCTGACGGCGTAACGCACACACTCGTACACGCATTTGTCAGCTTTATGGGAGCTCTAGTCCGCTACGGAGGGAGTCAAATCAGAAAAACTAAAAGTCAAGTTTAATAACGAACTAATTGAGCGAGACGCGCCACGCAGCAGCATCCGCCGAATCGGTCCGTCTCCGTCTGTCACACTTCGGTGATCTCTCTCTTTCGTTCTAAACGGCGGTGTTTCGACGCAGCGTTTGTGTGAATTTGTGCGGGTGACGTTCAGACCGTGTAAAGTGATCTGCCTGTGCTCTGTGTGTAGAGTTCAGGGATCTGTCGTGCCTTGTTTCTTGTTTTGTTCTGCGAGTAGCACGCTGTGCGGTTATATGCGTTCGATGGTATCAACAAAAGCATAAATAAAATAATGTAGTGAAACAAGCTTGGATTCATGTAATTTGCCCCATGCTGAAGGCCTTCTGGTTCGAGCGCTTTGATTAATCAAATAAATATAAATCAAACAATAAAATGGGACGTCACTCCTCCCGGTGTGGTATGTCTCAATCTGATAAGTTCGGGTGGGAGATTTTTTTCGCTGCCCGGATGATATCTGATTTTGTCGTTAAACTTCTTCAATCTTCATTCGATCTTTGGGAGACAAATTTTAAACAACCATCCAAAGCTATGAGTCAGGTCTATGCGGCAGAGGAACCAAACTTCCTCTAAACCTCGATTGGACATCATTGGAGCTAATCTAGTCGAAGATCTGGAGAGTTCAAAATGTTCACTTTCGAGGACCCACCCACCCACTGGGCATCGATGATCCTGTGCCAATAAAACTTCCATCTTTACGACTGCTTCATTTGGCTAACAATCTTACTCAGCTCCAGACAATAATAATAAAAGCAAATTCAAACCGGCAGCGGCGCATCGGATTAAGAAAAATTGCAACATAATTTTATTCCTCACAGGCTTCAATCCGACTCGCGACTGATCTTGAACTACTGCATCGTGCACACAATGCGCATGGGACTGCAACAGCATCTGCCACTACCAGGTGTGTACGATCCAGTGCACTCTCACACCATTGCCATGGTCTGCTACTGGTGCTGCTGTTGGCAGCAGTCTCCACGAGATTGAGTCGAACAAATAATATGCTAATAAGGCTATCATTAGGCGGTTCATTTTTCCACTACCTCTGGGTAGATTTGAATGAACGAAGTCGCTCTGAGATTCCCGCGGGGAAAAACGGGGTGAATAAGACTAGCTGTCTCGTCAAGATATGGCGGGTGAACTCTCGTGTTGTCTGTGTCGTCTAGCTCTCTATGTTTATATCGGGTAATTTATGTAAATGATGTCTTTCTTATCGCGCGGAGCATGCACGTGTTTTTGCCAGTGTGTTGGTGCAAGGTGCCACAGCGCAAGCGAAGGTGCTGATTGGTTAATTAATCCTAGTACAAGCAGGTACAACAACAACAATGTCGATAACGGTGGAGACTCGTGCTCACACTTGCTGGCTGCTGCTGCTACTGCTGCTTCTACCGAACCGAGTCTGAAGGTGGAAAATCGAAGATTTAATGGTAGATTTCCGATAATTGAATGGTATGTCCACCATGCATGACACCGCGCACTTGGCGTTAGGTATGGAAATTATGGGCTACGATAACCTGGTCCTCTAAGTAGTTATTCGGAATGGATGAAGCCGTTCTCCGGATTAGCACCACACTGGCAAACTTAATGAAGGCATCAGTACTTGCACGTATAGCTGGGTGTGATTCGTTGTGTGGTCGTAAATATAAATCTTTCACCAGTTATGGCTCAGGTCTTAGAATGAACGTTTTGGTTTGAGACTGCTCCTACGTTCTTGATTGTAGCATCTTTTCTTTGAACTTCGGAAGCTAACACAGGTCTTTGTGTTATGACCTAAGTGTATTATTCACCTTTCATAAGCTCAAAAATCCGCTTTCGTTGAAACTCAACTAACGTGTTCAAACTCAGCTTCATTTTCCGCAAAAAAAAACGCACTGCTCCATTACTTGCTTCAAACTTCGCAAATCAGCAAAACCTTTTCAAAGGCCAATCCGCCAAACCCACCTAACCATTAAATGGCCCTAACAAGCACACACTCACCAAACGATGAACCATCAACTCGCTTAAGATCGATCCCAAAAATACAGAAATAATTAAAGCTCTTCTCGAAAAAAAAAACAATTAATTTTATATTAACCCGTTCTCTATCCGTTTTCACAAACCTTCTGCATCGTGCCAGCCCTCTACACCCCTACCGGCATTTAATTAATTAAGTCTATATGCTTGAATTTTTACCGGAGGTATTTGGCGATCCACCACCCGCACAGCCCATCTTATGCTGCACATGTGTGTCTGTTCGATTGAGGCAGGAGCACCGCTCTGCTTCGATTCGACTGTGGTTTTTTTTTTCTTTCATTATTTCACAAGGTGGTAGCGCGCAAAAGAAAAAAGCGACAACATGCGGATGAGGAGCCTCGTGTACCTCATAGAAGGAGTGTAGCCGAAATTTGGCACGATTTCCACTCGCCCCCTTCATGGTCCCCCTCAGCATGAGTCCGGAACCGATGCGGCTGATTGAAATCTAAGAGTGTTTTTTTTTATTAATTGTATCTTGGCTGCGCGGAACGATAGTCTCACCACAGTGCCACTGACGCGGCTACGACCACGGATGCCACTCTTTGATGCACTAAGCGTCCTTCTGCGCATTTTAAGCTTAATGCATCTTACTTTTGCCGAAAAATCCTTCCGAACCCATTGGGGCTAGCCGACGCCGCCGCCATCGTCGCTGGCAGTAGTCGGAGGTATTTTGATGACGTTGCCTCTGTCGGATGGCCCTGGCCAAGCGAAGAAGTAGAGAGTGAGAGATCGATTCGTGCCTTGATCGAAGTGATGTATTTATCACATTTAATGGCCGTGAAGATGATCTACTACGAAGCAATCTAGTCGTCGACCGTCAAAGTAAGTTTCAATTAATGTGTAGGAACTAATTTAGAAGATGGAATTTTTATCGTTATCTTGTAACTGAGGAGACCCGTAGGAGCCAAATCTCGATGTCGAACACTAGGTCGCACATACATATACTAGTGGTTATTGATATCACTTGTTGTAAGAATTATCTTGTAACTGAGGAGACCCGTAGGAGCCAGATCTCGATGTCGAACACTAGGTCGCACATACATGTACTAGTGGTTATTGATATCACTTGTTGTAAGAATTATCGTGAAAAAGTATGCATTATACACATTAAAGCAATAACGATGCAGGAAAGAAAGCAGCTATACACGTGATGGATTGACCTGACGTGTCGTGGGTGTGAAGAATCGCCACGATGTTCCGGTTAAGGTTTCGGGGTAGAGGATTCAAGCGACAGCAGTTCCCGTTCAATGGCGTTACGACAGGATGTACAAAGTACGTAAGCCAATTGACGTTTTCTAGACCAGATTATTTAGATTTTAATCAAATAATATTTGAGGTGCCTCAAAGTTATATGTTTTTTTTTCCGAGGCTGCCCGAGCTGGTTCATCACCGAAAGTTGATTCCGGAAATTTTGCATCCAACTTACTTAATCCGGATTAAAAACTTAAAACATTCCACCATAGCTATGGTGCGCCAATTCTCACTCTTTTCCGGAAGTTCCGAGCGCTTGTGATCAACACGCTTTTGAGCACTCCGTTTGAATGAACTGGTTGTTGATTCTTCGGCTGGTTTATAACTTCGATAAAAAAAAAAGAAGGTTTTGTTCAAGTTCGAGACTTAATTTTGACTACGGTAGGCTGTCAGATATACGATGTTCCGCCTGTTCGTCGATTATTGATTTAGATATAGCCTTTGAGCTAATCAATGTAGTGCACATTATTGCATTCTGAATCAATTCATCTTAGGACAATCAGCGAGGATTAGTTATAGCCTCATTGTTATAATATTTGTTCTAGAGATGCGTCATGTAACTTTTGCAATGCTACACGTTGCAAACAAAAATGCCACTTCATTGGTTTGACCTAAGCAAGCACTTTGAAACCTTAATGGGAAAAATTGGAAAAACCAAAAAGAAATTTTTTAATGTGTTGAGAAGCCGGGGTTAGGAATTATTAAAATGGTGGGGGGGTGGAGTGTGCTTTTTTTTTTTTTTTAAATCTCTGTGTGTTATATAGCTATTTGTTTTTGTTGTTTGTGTGGTATTATAATGTATAAAATTTTATTTTTTTTTTTTTTTTTGAATTTTTGTTGTTTTTTTAAAATTTTTGGGGGGGGGGGCTGCAAAATGGTGAGTCGACAATGGGCAGGGAGCGTGCGTCCCCGCAACATAGCCCTGGTCCTCACAAGTTCCTACCTCATGCTTCCACGGGTCAAGAGATGACAAAGACCGCCAGCTAAGGGTTGCGTACTTAGCTGGTAGTGCAGCCTGGGCACTGTTGTCCTTCTGACTTCAGCTAGATTGAGGAGGTGCGTGCCGAGCGTCTGTCCACCAAGGAGGTGCGGCTCAAACAGCGTCTGTCCTGGCATGCAGCGGCTGAGTAAGAAACGCTGTATCGCGTCAACTATACATTAGGTGGCAGCCGCACCAAGGCGATGTAGGCAGCGTGACCCGGTAAAGTAGCATGCTGAAATCTTACCCTACCACGGAAAATGGAAGTATTCTTTATACGGTATATAATTTCAGATCATCCATGGAATTCCCAAGTGTTGTATAATAATTTTTAATTGTTTTCTTCCCCCGTGGCTATGATAATGCAAGTCCTTCTACAAATGCAGCAGTATCAGTAGACATGCAGACATTACAAATATAATTGTTATTACCATTTTATATTATAACATCCCTTCACAATATTATTCAATGCTATTTTCAGCTTCGCATTTGCATCGTTGTAAGTTTTGGCCCACCTAACTCACGTTGTGTATTTGAAAAGATAGGATGGATTGTAAATTTTTTTTAGAGAGAGGATTATATACGACAAATTCTACAAAAAAAAAAAAAATATTCGTCGTCCAAATTAGTTACTTAAAAAACTAACATTGTTTATGAGCCTACCTTTTCTATTTTACAGACATAAAGAATCATTTATGGGACCAGTAGGATAAAAAGAGTTATCGAAGAATTTCCTGTCATTCATTTTCAATTTTTTTTTTTTTTTTTGTATTTATTGAGTTTCCGTTTTTGAGCAGTAATCATACTCATATGAAATTTTTTTTGCCTAAATTTCCTTTGCTATTTTGCTAGGATGCCAGGTGATCAACTTTATTTCATTATATCACGTTGGAATTTTCGCTATTTTAGAGTTTCAATCATCTAAAATCGCAGCGGAAGTGGCAAATAGCGGCATTTAATTATTATATGTACATTATGTAGTATTTCTTTACAACATTGTATTATTTCCATCATATCATGACCTTCACATTTTCATGCAACAAACCTGATTTAGGCGGTATCTGGCTTAAACACGAAACATACATTCAATTTATGACATCTAGCATTCCTTATATGTCCAGTATATAACGCCGAAAATTACAGCTGTGGTAGGGTTTTGAAAATCTGTGGTAGGCTTTTGCACTTTTTGCTGAATGTATTTTTCATTTCCGGTTTGCAAATGACTTTTTACCAATTCTGAGCTGTCTGATTCATGCAGCGCTGTGTGCCATTTGGCTAGTGTTTGATTTTACATTTCAACCTTTGTCATTATTTGATCATAACTCACAATATCATTATATTTGGTAATATTGTTTTATTGATTTTACTTCAAAGATGATTAAAACATTACTTATTGTTTTTTGCCCATTTATCTTTAACTCCCTTCCTCTTAAATCTTTCCACTCCTAACTCGGTAGCAATAACTATTAGGTCAGCAAAAATAAAAGCGGATTGCTATTATAAAATCAGCATCAAGTAGCAAATAGTGACCATGGCAACAGTAAATTAAAATGTATAAATGTTAGTTTTGTAAAATTTCAATAGGTTCAATAAACTTTTTCAGGATACTTCAAATCAAAATTTTGGTGAAATCTGCTATCGCTGAAAACGAACGAAAACGTGCTTAAGCGCGAACCACAGAACTCTACACTTTAACATTTTACAACATTTCTTGCATTTCAGGATCAACCGAATGAAGATCATATATTATAGATACGAATGCTTGTAGTATTTTTCATTCACATAAATATATACACCATTATATAAATATTTCATGGGAATGGGAGGGACCATCAGGGCACCCGATTGAAGCACTCTGGATGGGGAGAGTGGGAATGCCAACTCCCCATTGCTAACAGTTTGTGAATAGAGGGCGGGCTCTTCTCCCCGCCCATTGGGGCATCCTCATGTTAGATAGCTTGCTCTTTTGACCAATTGTTCAATCTTGTTGTTGGAAGGAGATTCTTTATATCCCTGTGGATACGTATAAGTGATGTTGCATATCGATCCACCCAACCCCTTTTTGGCCCTTCATACAACGGCATGATTAGGATAATCAGTGGTTATTAAAGCTTGATCAAGTCTAACAGAGAGGAGAGCCCATTGCTGTCGGACTTAGTTTCCGTGCTACAATGGGTGGTAGTACATATCATACATCATACATCATACTATATGGAGATATTGTCATAGTATTGCTGTAAAGGCGTGAAGGTTTAAGGAAAAAAAAAATTTAAATGAGAATAAAATAATTTGGTGGTCGGGTATCAAAATTGGGTCAGCTTGTTGGATGTTAAACGTCAGTGTGTATGTTTTCTTCTGTAACTCGTATAAGATTGAGGTTTGCACTGGCAATAAGTTCGGATATCGCAGGTTGCAACTAGTTTCAACCTAGGTTCAAAAACGAATTCGATATTATTGATATTTGCGGAACCGACAATCGGCGTTCGCTCAGTATCGGTCCGAAGGATACGTCTGGGAATTTCCGTACCACTTCAGTTCGGGGTGCAAGGCGCATTCGATCGCTGTTGGATAGATCTTCTTTTCCGACAATCACTTCAACAAAAGAATACTGCATTTCCGGCGTTATTATTAGCAGCGACGAATGGATGGTAAACCGTGAGTAGACAAACGTATGCGTATCTCAACACACACATATGAGCTCGAAGACAAGTGGTAGGTTGGGCTAGCCATCGCTAGAAGCAGAAATTCGCTCACACGAATAGAGAAAGAGAGTTAGATACAACACAAAGCGGGAAGGAACACGTACCATGAAGAAAAATAGGTAGGAGCACGAATCAATAGAAACACGCAAACCGTTGTTTTCACGTATGAATAAATGTTGTTTTGCTGCTTAGTTTCCCCATAATGTTAAATTCGGTTGACTAGATTCTTCACATTTTCGCGTCGTATTCTATTTGGTCGAAGTTGATGCATTTAATTTAGATGTGAGTGTCTGGGAAAACAGCCACCGCACTCACGTGTCAGGATTGGCAGGGCAAATTTGAATAAAACAAAGTCTTCTTTTTTTATTTCAAGGTTCGGGGAATCCTTATGAACTGACCGAACACAAAGGCCTGCACTTGGTCTGCACTGTGTCAAAGTGTGGTCAGGGTCGACCTTTGAGAAAAGGCCGACTTCTGATACCACTAAAACCCGTTTCCTTGTTAAACAAACGGACCCCCCTCCCCTCCACAGGGGACTGCCCTATGGTATTACTTCGTGGAGGGTCTAGGCCATTTGGCTACAATAGAGCCATCTAGCTCCTACTCCTTGCCACAACCATTTTGCTCTCGCCTTACTTGGTTGAGCCATTCAGCTCCTACCCTCAACGTCATCGAATTGAGTAGTCCCCGACATCGGATCTACCCTTCTCCGACGGAGGATTATCCGCCTGTGGATCCCAACAGCGAACGACTGTGAGCCATTTAGCTCCCACATACTGACGCAATCACCCGCAACGCAATCACGCAATCACCCGCAACATCACCCGAGATCGACAACCCGACTCCACGCTACTCCACTCAACAACTCGCTTCTTGATTCTCCCGCCATTTTTGCTATAGAGCCGACATGATTTGCATTGATCCGTTGGCTCTGTTGATCGCATTCCAAACACTTTCATCACGACACATTCTATAGACGACGTTAACTGGGCTGGTATCTGCCCCACTGATGGCAAGCATCTCGCTTCGCAGTGGTCCGAATCGTGGGCGGCCAAAGACCACGTGCTCCGGTGTCTCTTGAGCTTTCGAACTCCTCTGATATTTCTCCGCTGGGAACATTCACTGTCCTCCGCGAGGGTGATGCCAATCTAGATCATTCCGACAATGAATGAATGGGAATGAAAGGGTTCTTCAGTGATGATAAAAGTGAATGGATGTGTTGAGGGCCGATAGAAAGCACCGGCTTTTCCTTTCCATTCAGTTAACTGTTCAATTCACGGCGGCTAAAAAGTGTAGGAAAGTGAGAATTACGAGGAAGCGAACAGCTATACAATGATTTATAATGTCTCAAATGCTTTGGAATTAATTGATTATCATGATAGCAACATGAATGAAGGGATAGGCTAACATTGCATTCCGTATCCCTATTTATTTCAAAAATATTTTATTGCAATTTTGCTTATGATAATTGAAACGATATACTTTGTTTGTCGGCTTTTCCAGGAATATTTAGATATTAATAAACTCATGATTTTTCTTCTGAGTAACATACTAGTGGATGTTTGATTTATCTTTTACATACATATTGTATATTCTCTTACAAGGGTGTGTGAGGGACGATCAGGGCATCCGATTAAAGCAAATTGGATGGCAAGAGGGGAGAATGCCAACTCCCCGTTACTAATAGTCTGTAGACGAAGGTGGGCATTGTTCAAATATGTTGTTAAGAGGAGATTCTTTATAATCCCGTATAAGTGATATTGCTTATCGATTCACCCAACCAGTTGTTGGCTCTCCATACAATGACATGATGAGGATGATCCGTGGTTACGAGAGCTTGATCAAGTCAAATAGAAAGAAAAGCCCGTTGCTGTCGGACTCAGTTTCCGTGCTACAATTAATGTACATTACATCATACATTGAACATGCTCTTCACAAGCATGGAATTTATGGATGCAGAAGTTGTATTCCAAGATTATACCAGTAAAATTAAAAGTAATAAAGAATATTGAAAAACCACACTCATGACAGTCCCAAAACATTCCCCGACTCTCCTACTGCACGATGGGTGGTACCAGCACCCAACTAATTTAGCTAAATTCCCAACACACTTATCAAAGACCCTGAGCAAATATCCAATATCGGCTCCATTGAATGTAGTCGGAAGCCCGACTGTACCAAGTACGATCGTGTCGTAATAACCGAAAGTATCCACAGACAGTAGACAAACATTACCTTTTGCAATTTTCAGCCCCCCAATTCAAACCTAAAATTTTGATCAGCTCCACTGCCTTTGCAATTGTGCTTCGCCCGCAGCCACTGCGTCAGCCACCACCGCAAAGTTTTCTGTTAGCTGAAAACCATGAAAATTAATTTTACTTCCCCTCCCGGTCCGTATCACTTTCGTTTATCTCCCGGTCGATTATCTGCGATCAACGTAAATCCCCACTCCACCGCGACGCCCCCATCGGTCGCCCTCTCTGCCCCAATCGAACGCAACTTAATTTTTCGCTTGTTTGTCCAATTAAGTAATCCATACAGCCGTCGAACCAAACCGCGTCTTCCAAACATCCATCGCGGGTTGCGTATGGCACTGCATTGTACCGAACTGAGCGGGCGCGTGCATCTGTAGCTTACCGGATTTTTGGGTGTTAATTATTTTCGATTTTCCCATATTGGTGGTGAGCTTTTTTTTCATTCTCTCTTGCATGCCCATCTCAAGTCCCTGGCGCAAGGTGCACCGGACTTCAACCGTTTGCTGTTTTCCCTTGATAAGTTTCGCAACTCATCAAAGCTTTTGCACATAAACATAAAACTAATGCGAAATGCGCATACCTTACACAAGAAGGTGATTTCGGCCATTTCGGCCCTGGGAAACAGCATGGGGCAATTGATGATGGCTGATGGCTTGGCTGAGCCTGGGAGACAGAACAAAGCACAAGAAATGGAGGGACAACGACGACAACGGTTGCCGATTGAAATTTATGTCCGAAAGTTTTATCTGTCCTGATGCTGAGCCTGGGATGCTTGCAAGAGCATAAGGATAATTAAATCGTTACTTTACCGAGGATCGCTGAGCGGCCTTTTCGTCGATTTTATTGTTTCACTTAATTATTTGAGGAACATTGGGCTGGAATGGTCCATTAAATTGGGATTTCTCACCCTCCAAAGACGATGAAACTGTTTGGAGAAGTGACATCGCGTGGTTTTATGGCGGCCGCGAGTTAGTCGTGGACTTGCTATAAAACCGACGAAATTTTCTCTGCGCTTGAATGCTTCTTCGTGAGCCGCCGTCGTCACTATCACAGAAGGGGTACCTTGATGTTGTAGCTGGTTAGGTTCGGGGGCTGAATGGATTTTGGCTAATTAATCAAAAGGTTACTGGTGCCGCTGGTTTGGTGAGAAAAAATCGGAACCGAACGTGAGTTCAATTAACGAAATAAGGTATTTAAGGTGCGGAAGAGAATATCTGTGCATGTAAATGAGTGTATATGGACCTCAACCGCCACTAACTTTCAATGGCCCGGAAGTAATTACTCTACTGTTGATCCAGTAACACATTCCGAAATTCCGGATATTACATTCCCATATTTATTTATATTGCCATATTTCAACAAAATATTGCTAGAAATGTAGCAGCAGTAAAATCAAAACACGTCACATTTAATTCGTGGCCTGCTTTAATCTTTTATAAATTTGGGTAGTAGGCAATAGCCATTAACAGTTGTTGAAAAATTCTTTCCGAACATTGGAAGCATTATTGATGTTGTTGATATCCGAGCCAGATCTTGACTGGTTCTAAGTTTTGTCATATTTTCAATTACATCAGGTATATAGAAACCGTTGAGAACCGCTGAGAAGCTCGGTGCAATTTACTGCCTTTATACTTTGTTCAGGTAATCTAAAAACTAAAATCATAATTTTTCCCAGTGTAGTCCAATGCAGTGCTATCGGGAATCAATAGCTGAACATATACCCAAACCTTGGAAAACTGCCATATCATGCACAGCGATATCTTATCTACTTAAAATACTCCAATAACCTAAGCTATTACCATTTGACAGATGTCATCTGCCAGCTCAAACAATCTTAAGCTCATTATCACAGTTACTATCAAAGCTATCCAGCGACTCTGAATTCGACTGTATCCTGGGGCACTTCCCCAATTGCGCACCAGCTCCAAAACCAACCAACCAATTTCTGCTGACAAATCCCATTAGATGCGAGTCCCGAAGGCACAATCCCTTTCGACCGGATAAAATTTCAATTCAATATGCCGCCAGCTTTTGTTATTGTCACCTGTGCCGCCACGCCGCCTGAAAATCAATAAATTAATCTGATTTCAGCTGTCAACATCCGTTAAATTAGCGCGCTCTCACAACTGCTTTCCGCAAGCAGCAGGTATCATCCTGCGCATCGTGATACACACAACCACTGTCCATAGCGCAGGTACAGCGGGAGTAGACAGTTACACCCGTACAGTCACAGTCAGTCAGTGGCTTAGTCTCGCTTATGTCTGTTTTGTAGAGATAAAGGAAAAACTAGCCGCCCGATCCGACACTTTTATGCAACTCGAACCCCACGTTCACCCGCCCATCGTCGATCGCGCGAGGATTTGCTCGGCCTTTGCCAGCCGAGCTAGACAAACAACTACAACTGGTTGTCAAAGCACGCTCGCAGTGCAGGCAGAGAGCGAGGGTGGAAAAGCGACGACTACGACGGCTTGTAAACTGATCCAGCTAATAATGTCATTCAATTCAATTTACTTTGTGGTTGGAGATTTGTGCGTTTAGCGAGTTGATTTGCTATAATATTGTGCAGCACTCAAATGCCCGTATGTATGCTAAGCTACGCACCCAGCGAGAATTTCTAGGGTACAATTATCATGACGGTTTGGAAATTGAAATCATTCGAATTCTAGTTCAGCTGTTCGCACGGACGCGACGGACGGGTATGGTTAGTCTAGCACATGCGATGCAATTGGATCGACAGTGTGAACGACTTCTAGCGAGCTCGGAGACGAGTTTCCGTACGAACTACGCCATCGTCGTCATCATCATCATCATCATTCTCATCACCATCGTCAGTATCATTATCGTCGTTGGTATTAATAATGCTACTATTTTATCCGCGTGCTTGTGTTGTCCATGCACAACTAGTATACACAACAATTTAATATTAATTTCCACTGTCATGCAGCCGTCACTGCGACCCGTTGTCCATCGCGTTCGTCTCCTTCGTCGTTGCCGTCCCAAGCTAATAAACCTGTTTCCTTGCTGTTGCTGGTGCGACTGATGGTACACATGAGATCAAGTGAATCTCCTCCCGCGCAGCTGGTTCCAGTCGGGCCCTACCTAGCCAATGGGTCGCACTATGCCGCCGCCGCCGCCGCTAAACCTGAATCGAGCAACTTGACACTGCGGGTGCAGTGACTGTGTCCTCACAGACAGGGTTGATCCCTTTCAGTAATTATGCTACTTGGGTCTTCGATCCACTACAACCCTGTGCGGCCGCAAATCGAATCTCAATGGATCCAATGGAAAGGAGTCAGACCAACTGCACGAGACGACCGACGACGACAACGTTTAGATATAGGGGGTGTAGACTTGGCGTGCAAAAAAGGTATCCCGGGCAGGCTGACTGCAGTTTTGTGCCTTTTTTGCTGCTTCCACATTTTCCCCGATATCGCGTGCATTCTTTGAGACTGCTGCTGTTATGGCTGTTGGGGATGGTTGAGTGTTGTGCAACCGCATCACAAACTCGTCGTTGTCGTCGATTCGTTTGGGCTTGAGCTGGATATATGTACGAGCAGGCATGCGAACAACAGGTTGAGGGTTTGGCTCGCGCGATCGCGTTTGTCACTCTGAAGGCTCTGATCGACGACGATGTTGGTTGGAACTGGCTGCGAGAGGCTGCAACACTCGCTTGCAGCGATCGAGACGACAGGTGGAAATTGATGTTGGTTGATGCGAATTAGTAGGGAAACACGTTTGGGTGAGGTAGCAACAGTGTTGCTGAAAGGGGGGATATATCGCTTTAAGTGAACTGTGATAACATATCATCAGAGTAACGGAGATGCTTGCCGGTGAGTTGCGAATGAGACAGGATGTGACGGGATTTTATTGATGGTTTTCTAAATAGTTGCATTATTTGAGGCGATGAATGGTGAGAATTGCACGCAAACAAAACGCAACAATGTTCTTGGAGAATACATTGTGTATCAAAAACGGTGATTGGGCGAAGCTTATCGCTAGGTGAGGCACTTAACTCACGTTGATTCATGTAAAATGACGAATAATACAACAAGACCAAAGTCCAATTTTCTTACGAATTGATCAGGTTTGGAGGCTTTACTTTCATTTCCCCGTAAACCAATTTATCTGAAATTATGGCTTTAGCCTAGAGGTAACATATCACATTTTCCTTCCGAATATGTACCACTGTTGTATCCACCTTAATTATTGCTAAATACCTATTTGTTTTCTGAGTTTTCTTTAGGGTCCGCTCAACGATTGCCCAATATTTTTCAGCTGGATGCAGCTCCGGCTAGTTTGAGTACGACTTATAGTCTTATAAACTTATAGAATCAAGGACAAACCGGAGCCATTTTTCTGTAAAACTGTGTTTCAACAAAAAAAAAGGTAACAAGCGTTCTTGCATATATTCTTTTAGTTTCCAAAAAGTGCAAGTTTCCAAAAATCGCTTTTCAGTCCACTAGTGGAAATCACCAAATACTTTTCCGGGAACTTTGACTACTTTATCTGCATAAACATATTTTGAACCATTCATTTCCAATGGTCGCGTAGAACTTGTGATCTAAGAGTTGATTTAAAACCTCTTTGACGTCTGCTTCAATTAAATTTGCTTAACAATCTCGTGTACAACTACGTATTTTTCCATTGTCTGTGTTATTTTGACAGTCCTACTCGTTATTTGCCTCGTTGCACTGTCCATGTAAAAATCTCAATTTGTTTCCGACAAGTCTAATGGAAAGATAAGGATAACGTTTGAAACCACTAGTAACTCTTCTTCTGGTTGCAGAAGCATCCTGATTCCGGTTTCTTCCTGATGCTGTCTTCATAGCACTTCATAGACATATGAGAATATCTGCTAGCTGTGCTTATTTAACAAATTTCAACTTTGGCTAGGCCCATTTTTCGATTGCATGTTGGCATAACTAGATATTGATTATTTAGCAGGGTGATGTTATTGTGCAATGCTCAGTTAGCTACTCAGAAGGCAACATTGTGGCATCTGTATTGTAATGCACCCAAAAACCTTGACAAACAACTTGATTATAACATACAGCAGGTAAGCAATGTTGCCTTGAATGTTGTGAATCACTTATATTATAAAAATCAATTAATAATTTTAACCCGACGTTTCTTTGAAAACTGCACTTACGCGTGACGCAATTCTTATCACCCGTAAATATTTAAATACTTAAAATGACTTATTTTTTAGTTCATTTAGATGTTTGCTCAAATGTACGCCTTTACTATGAATTTAAATTAATAATGATGCGAAAAATAACTGAAAGATTGAATCTAATGATTCGGAAGAACTACACGGCCGTTGACTTCGGTGTAAGCAACATGTACATCAGAAAGTCAAACTTCTTTAGTTGGCGATTTGAAACGTCGTTATTAGTTCGTCCACCATTACTTAGCATTTCGTCTGAGCGTATCAATATTTGAACACAAACGTATTGTATTTCTTTCGAGAGCACCTCTGACTCTGTCCACATACTGTGTAGTTGCAAAACGCTGAGAAGGCAAACCTTCTGCAACAACGCTAACAGTATAACACTAAAAGTACTTTTATAGCACGCAGTCAAAGAAAACGGTTTATCTTCAGATTGCGTTGCAGCGTGAATACTCGTCCCACTTGAAGATCATGATTTCCAAAAGACGAACAACTCTTTCCAGGAACCAGGGTCGTTCCGTGGGACTATTATGCCATCTGAAATGATTGTTGTGAATATGTATGAAGCTAGTTTTTTATTCACAAAACCACGGACATTTCAATAAATAAAGTATTCTTCAGTTGTAGAATTATTGAAGCATTCGATTTCATGCTTCAGTAGTTTAATCAACACCAAAAAAATAATATTTCAAGCATTCTTCGAAACGCCTTTGGTTTTTTGTTACAAAAAAATTACCTTAATACGTTATTTCAATTACATGATTGTGCTCAATTCTTGAGTGCCTTATCTTTCAATTTTCATACATTCAGTAAGATTCGATCATTCAAAATCCAATATAGCAACGTATTTAAAATGAGAGCACTTATAAAATGTTATTCTTGGTATCATGACTTATTTTTACGTCATGGCCTGCAAAATATCATTTAGAGTTTTTACCGTCAAGTAATTTTGAAAACAGACGTAAATTTATATCTAACGGATGGGAGCGGTCTTGTGCTTTCAGGCAGATTAAAATTTACAAGTTTTTTTTTCTAAGTGTGTGGTGTTCGGCAAAGTTCGGCATTTTTGTTGGCACAGATATCAAGCATTTAAGTATGTCACTACGACAAAGAAGAACAAGAACGAAGTTTTCCCATAGTAATTCTCATAGAAACTTCAACCTTCAAACTTGTTGTTCGATTTCCTAAACAATTGATCTTAGATTTTGGGATAAAAGTCACGATCTAATTTGAAATCAGTTCAGTAGGGTGGAGCTGAATCGATACGTTGAACCACCCTAGTACGCACACACCTACAAAATTAGGGCTGATCAAGTTTTTTTTATTTTCAAATGACCATTTTGGATTTAGGACTGTTCAAATCGTTCAAATTGATGATGAATTCTTTCATTCAAATACTACAGTGAGGTAGTTAAATGACATGTCAACTCTGGATTCAGATGTAATCAGTTTATAGATGAACGAAGAATAATGTCCATCTGCAATGTTTGGGAGTTTTAACCCTAGTAGCACAGTTATAGCTAAACGGTCCAAGTAACTTCATTATGACATTGAGTCACAGTTGCCACCAATTACGTCAGTTTTGTGTAGCCATATTCATCGCGTTCTTCCTATATTCATCCCACGTTGAATCAAGAGATTGGAGTGCGAAGAAATTGGTTTTATCTCGTAAACTAAGGTTTAATATCAAATACAAACTTAACAAACAAAGGGACTCACACGTCAATCCCTTGATTTTGAGAAGGATGAATTGCGAAGTGGCGAAATTAATATAGGGTCATCTACCTTTCAGCAAATGTATACGCAAATTATATCTTCCTATAAACACAACATGAAGAACAAACATTTGATTCTCAAACGTGTTTTTAACGAGCATGTTTTATGCTGTGTTTTGGATGTTGCACTACCAGAAAAAAAAATGCACTTCTAAGGAATCTGAACAAAACTCTATGAATGATGTTGAAATTTATTCCCTTGTACAGTTCCACAAGCATTATTTCACGGTCAGCAGAAACGTTAATTCATTGGTCAATTTTGAATCAAAACAAATGGCAAATTATATTCTATTTATTTATGACAACCTCCATCAAATTCACCCCTGGTGTTGTTATCCGGCCCGCCGATTGATGAAGAAGAAAGTGAGAGCGAGTTCCTTCGTCCCCTTCTGGTCATGCCCACCACTCATCAGTGACTGGGAGAGTAAGGTAGAACGAGAGCACTCATCGCACAAACGCCCCCACCAACACCAACGCCTTGCCTTGCCGTTGTTTAACCAGCAGTTAATCCTGCCGCGCAAGTGTCAGTCTGTTTTCGCATTGTATGGCTTGTTTGTTTATCGAAAATGTGTTGGCTTGCGGAGTGCACAGAAGTGTGTTAGATTTATATTGAAAATACAACGAAATCTCTATCCTAGAAGCTCGATAATCCAATCCTCAATGAATCAACTAGAAAGGTATTTAGCATTTAAGTAAAACTCAATTAAGTAAAGCAAATGGCGGGGGTGTTCCAATATCGCTTCGTTAAAACACACAGCTAAATTCCCCATTTTCTTTTCATTTCAGGTAAGGATCAAATTCCATACATCAAATGAACCGTAGGTACCTGTTTCAGACTTGTTAGAGTGAAAAAAAATGTGTTGAGTTCATAATTTGGCAACCTAATAACAGATCGGCATCTACAAACTCCGCTGTGCACCGGCTCTAACCTGCTGCCAAAACATCAAACACGGAACCCCGCGCGGTGGCTAGATTATGCATGCAAAATTGGACCACCATCACATTTAACGTGTTGCTATTCAACTGTACGCATTTTCGTTTTACTCCTCCTACCCTGTAGTGTGACCTCAATTGTATGGCTAACCCTGTGGAGCCACCGTGACGAAACAGTCGTTTTTTTTTAGACAAAATCTCTTTTGCATCTCGAACAGTTTAACACGTGTGAGCCTCCCTCGAAGCGCCCTTCGGCGACTTTGTCCAAGTTATGTTGTTATTTGGATATGTTGAAGGTCCGACCAATTCGAGATCACAAGAAAACGTGTTCATTAATAACCGAACTTTGTGTCGGGTAACCTTTTCACCGTCGGATAGGGTTATTTGCACTTTTTGGTGCATCAAAAAAAAAACAAATCGATTAAAAAGATCATAAAACGTGGAAAACTCACAACGATTGACTGTCATGATCAAATTGAAGCCTTGCATCCCCAACACTACTGCTGTACCAAGGAACAACAGGTGTTTGATTAATCGGACAGATTACTTGCGTTGTATTTTGCGGCGGCTTTTTGGAGCTGCCGCGCCCCGTTGTATAGGCAAGCATTAAGGATCTAGCTCGAATACGACTTCTCCGGCACTTCAGTCGCGCCGTGGCTGGTCTGTTCATCCGAATTGAAAAAGCCAAACAAACTGCTACCCCCTAATCGACAGTCAGTGGATTGCCATTTTTTGCTTTGAGTGTATTGTTGAACCGCTTTTTCCCAATTCAGCTGATGCTGTGCGTTTCATCAAACTTGATGGATTTTTTTGTGTCGTTTCGCTTCTTGTGCAATGTTAGGGTTTAGGCGCTATAGAGGCGGCTTGCAGTTGTCAAATTGTGGTCGAATCGGCTGCATTATAGACTAGTTGTGTATTTCTCAAGGATTTCCTCTGCTGCACGTTTTATTGAGTCGCGTGTCGTAGTGTTTTGGAAATGAATTGAATTGCCGAAACAGGTTCATGTTCACACAGTTAATTAATGTGTCATGTTTTTTTTTTGTGATACAATCGTTGCCTGCTCTAATGTTTGATGTCTATTTGGTTTCTTTTTTTCTCATATTTTTTTCTGATAGGTAAACAACCATTCAATTATATTTACCTAAAATCACGCACAGCCTTTTTCTTATTAAAAGTCTTCAATTCAGTTTCAATTTCAAGCTGATTCGATGATTCTTACTTTTTCTTATCTTATTTTTATGAGAATAAGTGACGTCTTAGTATTCTAGTTGTTTGGTATTACTACTTAATTTATGGTTACTACTTAATTTATGCAGCTTGCCTCACACAAAGATCCAAACAGACACGCAGTTTTTTTTTTCGTAAAGATGATAAAATTAAATATCTCTAATTTTTATTAATACAATCACACGGCTATGGTATTTCTTGAATCTACTGGGGTAGTAGAATGCGTGGGCACACATAAAAGTGAATTATATGAATATTGTATGATAAACTAAAATATTAAAAGTACTACTAAGAAATAGAAAATTTCGCACGGTGGACATTCACGCATATTTTCGTTGAATTCTACGCAGGTTTCAAAATCAAAATATCAATCAAAATGCTGTCCAGAAGACAGTTTATCAGCGCCAATCGGCCAGTTTATCCACTAAACTGACAAAATATGTTATCCTGTGCTGGCGCTGAGCATCAAAACATCAAAAATCAGAGTGAAACATTCAGTCAGTTATAATAAAATGAATTCAATTCAATGCACTAAACACATTCAAATAACTACCGAATTCGGTTAATTTTGATCGGACTCAGAACGCCTGAGCTGTTCGGCAAAATTTGAACATGTCAAGATAGTTGTTTTTTAAAGTAAGCGAAAGTGCTCTAATATGGGTCTATGGATCCAGAATTCGACCTTTCGTTAAAATTTGTCTTTAATTTTTCTTCATATTGATATGTTAGTGAGACAATACTACTGTATATTTTTGGTTTTCAGGGTAAAAATAGTGAATCAATATTTACTTCGAATTTTAAGCATAGGCCGAATCCAAGATCCACAGACCCACTAAATCTTAGATGATTTCTTATTAAGACAACCAAATTTCATTATAAATGTATCTATATGATAGGACGTAGTTTTGAATTTTTTTTTAACAAAATGGCTTTTAAAATAAAGGTCAAAACTTTAGCAAACAGTTGGGCTATTTAGTTTTCGGTAAATAACACTCAAACTACTGATAACTTCTAAGTGTGTATACGGAACACAAGTGACACAAGTGATTTTATAATTTGACTTTACTTGCAGATTGCATTCAACATTGACACTACGGATTTTTCGCAAAACCAACGCGGCAAATGAAAAACACCCAGCCTGCTTTGATTTGTCTAGAATCAATATTTCTTATGTGATAAATCTAAACGGCTACTTTGACGCCCTATTCTACTTATATCAATACTTCAGAAATGAAAACGTAATACGTTGTTCAAAGCTGTATTATTTAATTTGGAACAATATTTTCGCTAACTACCCAGAAGCCCTATATTTTTTAAATAAAATTGCAATACAACGCTTACATACGGCTAAGAAGCCCTTCCCACAGATTAGCCCTATGTTGCAGTTCTTGCGAAATATAAGGCCTGTGGTTTTTGGGTCGTCCGCGTAAATATTTGAACTTAATTTTCCACAATGGAAATGTTATCACTGAAATGAAAAACACTGCCCAGCATCTTGTCCTATTGTCGATGTTGTTAGAGGAATGACTCTCTTCCGACTAGAAAATTACTATTTTTACACGAGACATTATTCATTTTGAGATTTATATAACTTCGGATAACTCAACTCAAGTTTGTTGATTTTATATATATCATGTTGGTTGCCGGATATACGCTTATTGCTATATACAATAACATTCAAAAGCCAAGAAAGAAGATTGTTTTTTAGTCATAATATGTTTTACTCGATGTTACCATATTTGTTTAAACTATTTGGAAATTAACAGATAAAATCTAATTATTAACTGGTATATCGACTTCCAAAAATATATAAATGTAGACCCAGCCTCTAAAAACGCAGTTTGCAATGTAACCATTCGGAAGTACAGATAAACATGTTTTACTGCATTCAAAATACAACTGTAACCAGAGCCGAATTTTCAATTGTGGGGGCCTAGGGGCATCCACTTGTGGGGGCCCCTTTAATTTTTGGTCCTGTCATATAGAACAGTAAGAAAACTTTAGAAACAACCCATATAACATCTTAATGATTGTAAACGCTTTCCCTCCTTTATTGATACAACCTCAAGCTGTATATTATTGCTTTAACGATGTAAAGCAACCTTCAATGAACCTCTACCGTGGCAGACTTTCTTAGCTCTCGAGACGGTTATCACAACCATCAGCTGCATATTTTGTACGCTTTTTTTCAGGTGTTATTCTGCCTTTCAGTTTATAGGCGTTTTTTTTTTAATTTTTCTCGACTAATTAGATTGTCACTAAGCGACTTTGTTTGAATGCAAGTTAAATATTATTTACAAAGTGTAAGAGAAAATTATACCCTATGCATTATTGCAGTGGTTAAATTAATCAATATTATTTAATGAGAACTTCACCAAATAATTTTGCTGCACTAGGACCTGAACTCGAAATCATGACGAATACTTTGGCAAATCAAACACTTCCAACTTCATTTAGCATCTAGAAACGGCAGCAAAATAACTGCATGTGCTTTTGAGCAAGAAGCGTTTTATAGAAGCGCACATAGCTAGTTTGTTTCTTCTCTAGTTTGTTAAACTTTCATGGAAGCGGCAGAGTAATAGGTGTAAAACCGCACCCATTTTAACTGAAATCATATTGGCTGAATAAAAGTTTTTGAGGCAGTGGTAATGCATATAATTAGATGAGTACAGATTGCTTAGAAGTTGAGAATGCACTTTTGATGTAGAAGTTATTCAGCAAGAATTTCTGGTTGAGTTCCAATCAGCCAAATGATTCACATTCTCTCTTTATCAGCTCTTTTCACAACTGCTATTCGAAAGTTTATCAATACAATTATGTATAGCAATGACAGACACTTTTAGGATCTGCAGTTAGTCAGAATAGCGGACAAGAAGAGTGTCCCTTAATCGTGGGGGACCGCAGCAATCAACAACCAACCAATTTTTTTCGCTGTTTTCTTTAAATTTTCAATATGAGAAACTTGTAAAAATAAGACTGAATTAGAAAAGATGTTCTCGCAAGAATTCTTATCTCAGAAATCCTTTAACGGACACTACGTGTGCAGTAGGCGCTAGCTTGAGCGTCCCTCCACCGGCACCGACTGAACAGTGCCCTGAAGAGGCTAAAACATCGGAATGAATTGTGTTAACCGCGTGTGATACCGTTCCCAGTTTGAAAGCCAAGCTAGATCGCTCCTATTTCTCTGAGAATCAAACTCACGCGTTCTTTGAAGTTGTGTGCGCTCACGATCCGTATAAACGATTAAGTGCAAAAGCTCGAATCGTAGGAGGACATTGTATCGTTTTGGCAAATTAGAATGTTTACACTATACAAGCTATGGATTATAATTGGGTGAGATCCTACCGTTACATGCTATATAATGTTAGAAATTTAAGCATTTTCAAATTTCTATTACATTCAATTTCAAACAACTCGGGGCATACAAATATTTAAAATTACAAATACTTAAATTAACGAGTATTTAAAATTTTCTTTACATTCAACTTGACATAACTCGGAGTGTTAGGTACGCTATGTCCACGCAACCTTCCTCCCCTGTAGATTAACAAAATGTGCTATGGCTCAAATCTATTCATTTGAGTCCAACTCATTTTACAAAATCATCTTTGCGGTTAATACATCGCAATCGGCCTGGCCATTTTGACGCTTGTATCATATCTTTGAAATGCTGTAAACATCAATATTGACAAAAAAAAAATTAAACGTCACCTAACCATTTTTTTCTATTCTTTTGGAATTAATTCAAAATTCAAACTTTCTACGTAATCATGAAATTCTTTTTGAAATGCATCGAAGTACTCTTGAAGAAGATTTACTTTTTTCTTTAAACTCCTCAGACTTTTTTGAACATTGAGTTGAACATCAAAAATTATCGTCTATGTGTGGATCTATTCCAATGCGAGCTTAAGGGTGATGGTTACTAGAATCCGATCATGGCTGATTTACATCAGCATTTGGAATTTTATAAGGTACAAATCTTGAAAAACATTCAAAGATTATACATTTAAAACGTGTTTCTGCACTGCATCAATAAAGGAAAAAGTGGAAAAAAAATTACTCGAAATGTTTATGAGGTTGTAGTTTAGTTAGTCAAAAAAAAGCCGAAAATAATACATTTTGCAACATTTTTAATGAGCAGCGTTGTGATCCCTCTTTTTCACTATGCTGAAAATTAAAGAGGACTGAAATCGTTGATAGCTACGAGTTATTTACGCGCAATTTCTTGATAATCTTGGGAATCCCCCAGGAAAATTTCCCGTAAAAACAATTTGTAAACTGTAAGCTATTGTACCGAAGAATGCAAACGCAGAGTTTGGTTTTCCCATATTAAATCCCACAGAAACTTATAAGGGCCAGTGTAGCTCCAATTCACAACCAACTGAGCTCAAGTTTCGAGAGTCAGGACCTGACTGGAATCGATTGAGTGGGGTGGAGTCTCAATACATTTTAGTAATCTTTTGTAGTGAATAATAAACGCCTTATGGACACTGTTGACCTCATGTCTTTCTAAAGCTTCGATAGACTTGTCACCATGCGGATCTTGGAATCGAAACATCCTTAGTTCGAATCTCACCAGTGGAGTTTAGTTTGGTTCTTTGTAATGTTCATTTACCTACTGGTAAGTTTATTTAATTTTGATTGAAATGTGTAATTGCTTTACACATAAACTTAGCTTATTGCAGTGTAGCTCAAGGTTTAGTCAAAACAACCAAATTTTTATTTCGGTATAGCCAGGTTATGTTCGAAAGAGATCGTCTGCCTACAACATCATTTAAAATTTATCATTTAATGATAATCGCACGATCCGTCTAGAAATCTCGTGATAAAATGGTTTATTCGAGAGGTATGGAAACGGGATATAATGTGAGCTTAGTTCCTTTATTCGGTCTATGTATCAAATGTGTAGTAAATTCAGAAACACTCGACAAAATCTTGTTGGCATTCATGTTGATCAATTTATTCTGAAGCAGTTGAGACTTTATTCATCAATTTACAGATATACACCTTCAGCTATCATGATCTCACTTGTTAAGCTGACAGATTACCCTCACGATCTTCAAATGACCTAAATGACTATACCTAGTGATGCATATTAGATGTACAGAAAATAGTGACTCGTTATAAATTAACTGTTCACATTGAAACAGGAATAATGATTTCACAAGAATGCCACATGACCCAATTTTAGGGACACATTTCCCAACTGAAAAAAAGTAGCAAGCCGTGATTGGAAACTGACGTGTTTGGTTTTTGCTGCGTCCTTTTCGCGAAAAATAAAATCAAAAATATATTCGTAATTCAACCTAAACGAACAGCGAAATCATAAAATCTCCACGTGTTTTGTGTAAGATTTAATGAATATAATCGATTTCCTCCCGAAATTTGTGATGGTCGGTAGTTTTTCCCCGTTAGTTAGTTTTGTGCCACGTGGACATAAATGATTAAATTCGAGTATTTTTCCGTTTTGTCGCGAGTGAATTGATGATTATAAGCAGTTAAGAAGTCGATATAGAGTCGCCTCATAGCGGGAGATTTTGATTATTGACAGAGATTATTGGAGAGAGAAAAAAGAAAACCAGTGCAATGTAGAGAACGGCCATTTGCTGGTCAGAAGCAAAGAACGTAGATAACGCGCATACGTGCGTGAGTGGCTGGCATATTATTTCAGATGAACTCGTCACGGGGTGTACAGATTCAGAGCTGTACATTTTTGTTTATTTCGTTGCACAATGATTGTGATTTTCAAGTTAAATTTCTTCTCGGAAGTGCTTTTTTTACCTGTGATTTTCATTGTATTGCATTTGTGCGCGAAGTACTAATTGAATTCGGGCTGTTCCATTCAAAAAGGACGATGTAAAAATATCTGACGAATAGTGGAGTGCTACTTCTGTATAAAAGCATCCTTTAGCATCACAGGGAAGCCGTTCAAATGAAGACTGTACATCAGCAACAATTTCCGGTGAGATCTATCTGATTATAACTAAATTTGAACGATACTGCTAAATACGTGCCATCTTCAAAACAATAAGATTTGATGATGGAAGTGTATGCACAGTATCTATATCCATTTGATGTTTGCACTGTGTATATGCGGGGCTTGTTGTAAGTGAAAGTGACTTCGGAATGGACGTGAGTAAGCAGGTATTCTGAAATGGGTCACTGGAACCCAACAGAGCTATCACCTTCCAACTCCCGGGCAAAAATGTTTGCCGAGTCGACAAAAGTTCGTTTAACTGCAAACATTTTTCTTCCATAAAAACACTGCCGGATGGTGGGCGTTGGATAAAACACACACACACACACACACACACACACACACACACACACACACACACACACACACACACACACACACACACACACACACACACACACATTTCCCAACTATGACTTTATGTATTCATAAAATTCATAACACATTTATGAAATGTGTGTTTTGCTTTATATTTTAATCGAAATGTATTTGTATGTGATTATATGTCTTTCAAAAACCAAAGTGACAAAATTTATTTAGTAGCAATTCTAACGTTTTGAAATTGGAATGGCCTACGGTGTGGTACCCACAATAAATTGCCAAAGTTTATTTCATTTTTCTTGAATTTAATTTGCCATTTCAAATGGGGTTCAGATCGATTGAGTGGCTTAGTTTCATATTTAGGTACATACAAAATGTGTAGAAATGTCTCTATATCAACAATGACATAATTGTCAATAAACAGAAATCTTTACTCTAGTCATGCTCTTTTCAAGCACAAATTGCCAGCGACGAAAAAAAAACCAAATCTGATAAACCCTCATGCCACTGCATTAGGCAGTAAAAACTCACCAGTTGATGTTCATTCTCTCTGGGGCTCAACATCTGACAAGCTTTCAACTAGATTGATTCCAGCATCGTCGAAAAAAAAACCTAAACCCACACTTTCAGCAATAATCCCCGCAGAGCGCATCGACACATTCTTGGATGGTCAATCCAAACCACCCCATCCTTCGCCACTTTTCCGAACCCGCAGAGAGAACAAATCACTATAAATAGTGTTAAGCCTCCTATAAATCATAGATTTTTGGCACCATCCAGCCTCAACAATAGTGTGGCAAAGCCCAAATGTGTACGTTTCACACGCAATAAATTCCACTACCATCACTGCGACGGCTATTGCTGGTGGGTCTACTCCCCTGTGCAGAAGCTCTTCACTAGCCAGATTCTGCAGCGGGTCTTCCACTGTGGGGTCATTGCGGACCACTATCTCTGCTGCCGTTGCTGCTGCAATGGAGCACTCCGGTGATGTATTGGCTTTATATGGAATTAAACATGTCAGAAAACGAGGGGGTGACGGACGAAGGAAAATCAATCCACTTGGCTGTCGCTCTCTAGGCCACTATAGTACGCACGCAGCATCATCAAAAAGTTCATCAACAATGGCAAACGGTCCTCATCGTCGTCGTCGTCGACCGTCGTTAACGTGGTCGTCATAGGCTGGAGGCTCTGTCACGGACGGGATGACGAATGAGCCTCTGCATACATGGTGGACTCCCCGGTGACAGTAAAATTGCGTCGATCGTAATGCATGTCGAGTTTTTGGAGTGCTATTTCTAGCATTATTCGTACCCGATAGAAAAAAGGATCCTCTCATCTTGAAGGGTGTCATATTATGGTGATAGTTGACCTCAAATGAAGTGTATCCTTAGGGATCAAATGCACAGCACCGCAGAACACCTGTCTTCTCGGAGTCAACTCATGCGACAACACTGCTTGGGTGCCTAATATGTGACAAAAAGTGTGACTCTCCCTCTTGCCTCGGTGATCTCTTCTTCGAAGCGACTACAATGAGTGGTGAATGGGAGTACGCTGTTGGTTAGCTTCCCAGTATTATCACTGGATGCGGCAGCAGCAGCAGCTGATGGCGACGATGATGACGACTATTGACTGGATAATAAATTCAAATTAAGCATCACAAAAGGCGATCCACCAGCACACACACACACACACACAACGACACCCGGCCCAGTCTTCACAAATGGATGGATTGTGTGATGTGCGTGATTTTTGCCTCTCCAAAGTGCTTGAACTACCGACCGTCATCATTCAGCAGCAGATTCTGCGACGAGAGCCAGCGACGAAAGGGGGCATTCGTGCACACATAAAACTCTGCTAGAAATTATGTCGCCACACACTGTAAACCGCCTCGACCCCCCATCAAACCCCTCTCGACTGTTCCTCGTCGAAAGCTGCTAAGCTGAGCGTGATGTTTGTCGCATTCGGGGGTGGGTCATTGAAATTTTTGCCGTCATCGTTGGCCACCAGCGCAGCGAGAGTGTGGGAAAGTTGTGCCTTTTCGGCAGCTGGTTGACGACACCCATCCATGTAGGCGCACAGATTCCGACCAGAGAATGTCGGGGAAAGATTTCGGTATCTAGCTGATGAAAGCACGTGCTTGGAATCCGTGAGCTGGTTGACCGTTCGTTAAGTTGCTTCGTCTATCTGGCTAAGGATGATCACAAATTTCTGCAGTAGCTGGAAGTAAGCTGTGCTGATATACTTAATCGATAATCTCATAAAGTTTCACATGAATTCCACTGCTGAGCCTTTTTCCAGTTCCCTTTAGTCCAATATGTAGTGATTAGTTGGGTTATGTACCGACTGACTGCGAAGGCGATTTGTATTCTAATCGTTATTTTCTTTTAAAAGAAATTTGTAAATTGCAACCAAATAACTTGATGCAAGCAACTATTGGAGAAATACTGCTGAGAACTATATCAAGCACCAACAAATATTTTCAGCGATAAAAGAAAACCAGAAAAAAAAACTTCTTATGGAATGGCTTAGCTGGCTATGACGGTAGAGTACAAAATCCTTCGAATAATGGATGTAAAATGTTTACATGTTTAGACAACTACAGTCATCTCGAAATTGAGAGATCGACTTTCAGAATAGTTACATATAAGTATAGTAGTAAAGTCTGAATTTTAAAAAGACAACTTTTGGAAGGAGCTTACAAATAAAATTACAAAAAAACATCCAACATTTTTTTTGTCTAAAATCACACATTTATTGATTATTTTACAAAAATACGTACACACCCTAACGAGTGACAGCTACGGCAGTTATGCGAGACCTTGTCCAGAGTCGTAGAAAAGTACGATGTTTAGATTTTCGTCATCTCCTTCTTGGCTTTCTCGATCAGTTGCTTCTCGTATTTGACCACGACATTGTTGGAATAAGGAGTGTATCGAAAAGTAGTTATAAACATTCGATGCGTTATTACGCATAAACTACTGTATATATTTTTAGCGTGTAAGCGCCATTTGCTTTGTTTACATGTCAAAAATGATTATTCGGTTCATTCATTTCCGTTGATAAAGTTGTATTCAAAATGTCGCGAATTGAATTTGAGACTAAAAAGAAAATTCTGCACACTTGGTGCACCGAAAAGGGTGTTACTTACAACCAGATTGCGAAAAGAGTAAATGTTCACCCGGCAAGTGTAAAACGCATCATCGAAAAGTTTGGTAAGGAGTGCTCCCTCAAGGATTTACCAAGAAGTGGCCGGAAACCCGGCTCCAGCAACCCCGATTTGGACCAAAAAGTTGTGGATTATATTCAACGGAACAAATCTGCCTCTACTCGCGATCTAGCCAAGAAGTTCAGGACCAGCATCGGAATGATTCAACGAATCAAGCGCAGGAATGACTTGAAGACGTACAAAAAGCAGAAAGTGCCCAAACAAACTCCGGAACAAAAGTCTCGTGCCAAAACCAGGGCTCGAAAGCTGTACAGCTGCATTTTGGACAATGTCGACCAGTGCATTTTGATGGATGACGAAACATACGTTAAAGAAGATTCAAGAACGCTACCGGGGCCGCAGTTTTATACTAAATCTGTTGGGGAACGTGTGCCAACCGCAGATACGACTGTTGCGATGGAGAAATTCGGTCAGAAGGTGCTCATTTGGCAAGCTATTTGCACATGTGGCTTGCGTTCTTCAATTTTCTATACAAAAGGAACTATAAATGCTGAGATTTATCAAAAGGAATGTTTGAAGAACAGGTTGCTACCATTGTATAGAAAGCACCAGTCCCCTCCTCTCTTCTGGCCAGATTTGGCATCGGCACATTACGCCAAATCCACTCTACAGTGGCTGACGGAGAATAACATCAAGTTCGTAGAAAAAGACATCAACCCACCAAACTGTCCCCAGTTGCGACCGATCGAACGCTATTGGGCAATAGTCAAGCGTATATTTAAGAAGGATGGTACAGTGTCCCAAAACATGACCGATTTTAAGAAAAATTGGGCAGCGGCATCCAGGAAGTGCACAAAGGTCACTGTGCAGAATTTGATGGCAGGTGTCAAATCAAAGGTACGGGCATTCTACAGAAATGAACTAGTCATCATAGTTTTTCCGTTTGGATCTTTTGTAAACATGTTAAGCTATAATAAACTGAAATAGTATGTTAATTTTAACCATGTTTTCATGCCTATTTTATTATTTGGAAGTTTATAACTACTTTTCGATACACTCCTTAGTCCTGAATTTGAGGGTTCGCTTTCTCGGTTTCACAGGCATTCCATTTATTGCAACGATCTTTATGCGTAGTGGAACGATTCCAGGTTCAGCCACAACACCACATTCTCTTCTGCAGGGTACTCTCGGATGAAGTTTCAGCAGGCATTTGGTACTGTAAATATCCCCATTCACAACAAGACCCGGGAGAAAAAACAGTGGCTTTAACATCCCTTTCTCACTGATTATCAGCCACAGGAGAACCCTCTTCGGCAACTTGGTGTGGAAATATATTATATATGTGGAAATGTTACATCTCGCTGCTCACTTGGCGGGGTACTTGAAATATCCGGTCCTTTGCCAGTCGTTGTCATCCAGGGTCATTGCCTCCTCTGTGCTTCACTGTTGTCTGGACATTTTTCTCTCTGAAATTTAAAATGAAACTTGGAGTTTTGTGAATAAAAACCCGTTTCAATTATCAATCATACGCGTTTGAAAATATCTGTGAGCACCAATAGATTCAAGGAGGTCCTTTCCATAAGATCAAACCCAATATTCATAAGGCGAATCCAAATTCCAAATTTTCTCACAGGATTGCAGAATGTCTATAAAAATTTGTAGTTTTGTAAATAAAAAGCATTTTTACTCATCAATCATAAGTGTAAGAATAAATCTGTGTGCAACAAGGGAATCAGGAAGGTTCGTTCCATAAAATAAAAGCCGAACATTGATAAAGAGGATCCAAAACTCAACTTTTCACAACAAGTATACAAATTTTTAGTTTTGTGAATAAAAACCGGCTTCACTCATCAATTATACCTGCAAGAAAAAACCTGTTTGCAACAATTGATTCAGAGTGGTCCATTCCATTAGATTCAAGATCAACATTCAAAGGGCGGAAATTCATGTTTCAAAAACAGGAAATCTTGAAATCTTTTCATGAAAATTTGTAATTTCGTGAATGCCGTTTTTCGTTTTTCTCATCAATCTTACGTGTAAAAAAAAATCTTTGTTTGCAAATGGATTCAAGGAAGTCCATTCCGTAAAACCCAAGCCCAACATTTAAAGGGCTGAGCCAGTTTTCTATTTAATAAACAGGTAAATCATATGTCAACGGAAATATGTGTTTTTGTGATTTTAAATCTAATTTTTTCTCAAAAACTGGACGTGTAACAGCAATCATAAATCCTGTATTTGGATTCAACAATCTATATAATTCAACATATATACTCCATGGGAGTGAAACACTGCCGACTAGTGTTATTAGAAAACCTAATAAGCTTCATATAAATTGAGATCTTCAAACCCGTAGGGCTTGCACAACTTCATCATATAAAACCCTTTACGGTCATTTATGTCAAGCAGCAAAATCTGTACTCATAAATTCAATTTCTAATTTAAAAAAAAATTATGTCGTTAAAACTGGGTATTTATGTGACAAACTGCAAATAAGAATGTTCTCACCAAATTCTGCAGATGCGTTAAGTTAACTCGGCATACTCTTTCAGATATAATGTTTATAACCTCTATTCGTTTCTTTATTCCTAACACTTTGTGTTTTTTCTCTCTTTCGGTTCTTTTTACGTTTTCTGCCTCCTGAGTAACACGTAGTTAAACATACATGCGACATCAGAATGGTTCATCCGTTGTGAAGTAATAAGTATAAAAAGGACATGAAGCAATCTTTTTCTCAATGACTTAATTTTCCTATCGATAAATGTATATGCTTATAAAAATTCCCAACAAAATTATATTTAAAGAAATAAAACTATTCTTTTATCGTCACTGTCAAAGCTTCGAGTAATCATTGAATGTATTTCTGATTAACTCAGGCACTTTTGAGCAAATCTAGGGGTTATTTTTTTCATTAGGGCGAATCTACAATTGAGAGATTCTCTCCGGGCTCGCTCTCTTTCATTCATATACCAACCACCTTTACGTTTTTCATTCTACTATTTGTAGAGTATGCTAGTCAGCACTGTTGTGTTTCGATCTGCACTAAAGAATCCCTCGAAAGTTTTATAATGGCGCTGTAATGAATGAAAGAGAGCGAGCCCGGAGAGAATCTCTCAATTGTAGATTCGCCCTAATGAAGAAAAAAAAACCCTAGAAATGACAAGAACTCTCTCCTACTCACAATTTTTCATGACCAACTTAGAACACTAACGCCCTTACGCTTACTGACAAGAGCAAAGGAAATGGGCAGGCACAGCCATTCAAGCTTGAAGCCAAAAAAAACCATAACCGTCAATTTAAAAGAAATCGAAGAGTAACATTAAGCATTTAGCAGTCATCATCACGACGTCGTAAAGTTTCATTTGAAAAATAAAATTGAGCAATTTTTGCTGGATAGTGTAGAATTTTATTCTCATGTTTTCTTTAATTGCCCATATCAACTCTGTACTATGAACTCATTCTCATTGAACTAATTATCTAATCTAATGCGAAACATGAGAGCCCATAATGCATGACCAAATTTCAAATGTTTGGTTTCAAATCCCGCTATTTTTTCGGTTTGATGCATTTCTCGGCTTATCTGGTTGTTCCAGCAATAAACCTGAAATGTTACATGAAAATGAAGATAATATAGTAGTTATAACTACTAGGCAAACTTTTAGGCAATATGACCTCTTCCTCCACCCCACCACTCATCGTAGAACCAAATCTGCATTATTTAAATGATTCGGTCGATTCTCCGCAACATCAAAGCCAACCCAATTCAATAATCTCATTCTAGCACCAATCTCGCACAAAGACTTCTTCTTCGAAATCTTTCTACCTTCCATTCCCACAAGTCGGAGCATTCCTCCCGCACTAATTTGCTTAAGTGCTACAACACCTAACGAGCAAACGAGAGGTCCTAATCCTTCAGCGTCGTACCGGCAAGAAGCCCCTCAAAGCTTCTAATCACCAAACCGAAAACGTTTTCCTTCTGCTGCTACCGCTTGCTGCTAGGTTTCGGCTCCGAGGCCCACCGAGGGCCATCGAGCAATCAGCCACAATAACCGCTTGCCAACACCATCACCATTGGCAGCCGCAGCACATGATGTATCCCAAAATGATATAAAAACCCAACCACCAACGAGAAAGCACAACAGATGGTAAATTTATATTCATATACATTTAAAATAAGAGATAAAAAAATTATTTAAACATAAAATTATGGTTTGTGTATGTAATTTCAGGCTTAAAAGCAGCTTTTTTCAGCTCACTCGTTCTCTCACTCTCTTACTCCTTTGAGCTTTGTTTCCAAATCTTTTATATTTTCGAAGCCCGTTTTGTCTCTCGCTGCCCCTCCGCACCACCGGAATGTACGTACTTCAGAGCCTTTCGGCTATTAATCTGTCGCCACCCCCTCAATCTTGATGCCCCCTCGCAGCGGCCAGATCTCAGATGCAAACTAATGCCATATAGAGGCGCACTTGACTCGTCCTATGCTCCAAGCGAGGGAGAAAAAAATCAACATCCATATTTGTGGGCTCTAGGCCGAAGCACAGCACCGGCTGCACCGGCGACTGGTTTAGCGAGCTTGACGGGGGACGGAATACTTTTTTCTCTCTACTCCTATTATAAAAATGGAAATAATCGTATGACACAGCGAATGACAGCTTTCTGTGCTTATGCTCCCATCCGTACGGTTCTACTTGAACGACGTATGCTCGCTCGGTAACTGATGGTAAAAGAATTACAAACTATTACGTCTCGTTCCTCTCGACGACGACGACGACGACGACGACGGCGACAACGACGACGAGCCACCCACTAAAACTGGTTCGAGATGCTGCTGATGCGTGGCTTATGGTGAACGCATTGATATATGGACCGGCTCGGAGCCCAACCAGCATGTACTTGTTTTGTGGCTTACTATGGAAATAGATATGCCGAGTCGAGCAAAAACAGACAAAAGCAGTCACAGGAGCATAGCATTCCTTATGGCCATCCAAGTAAGGGGATGTGTGTGTGTCACTTTTATTCGTGAGGGGACGGTGCTGGTAACCGGACGGACGACCTTGTCAACCATCAACCAACGAACGGAGCAGACAAATCATGTGTGCCGGGGGGAGGGGGAGTTATAGGGGAGGTGGATGAATTTTTATACGATCGAATAAAGAAATTGAAACTTTGAGCCACCCTCAAAGCCAGTGGGGTACAGTTTCCATTAGAAGTGACGCGCGGACCTGTTCGTGCAACGCAATCAGGTTGATGGAAAGGTACTACCGACGTCAGTTTGGCTCGAGCCGACTGTAAAAAGCGTATTATAGAGAACTAAATTGGACAGATGTCAGATGTCAGGTGGCACCTTGGGAGGTTCGGGGATTGTTTGTTTTGAGCAGTTCGAATTTCAACAGGATGCTGGATCGAACTATTTAACCTTCAGAAAGGAGATTTTAATTAGAGCCTAATGAGATTTGAATAGCCGTCATTGACCAAGCCGGGATAAAATGAAAACATTGCAATAGATTTGTAAATACATTGCCAAAATGATTATTAATTGAACTTTTTTAAGCTTTGCTTCTCAGCTCCACAGGGTGCGGCAGAAAATAATGCGAAAATGTTCAAACTTGAGTATTTGGTTAATTCGTGTAGCTAGTGACTAATTTCTGTCGAAAGTGTATTTGTTTATGTTTACTTTCAAGTGCTGCATCCAAACATTCTATTTGTTTTATTGCAAATTCGTCAAAATATTCGCGAAAGAAGTGATCACCAGTTTGTTGCTCGCCCAGAAGAAGCCAAAAGAGATTGCCAAGGTGGAAGGGTGCCATTTGGCAACAGTTTACCGCATAAAAAAGTCCCTGCAGGATGGTCCTAAGCAGCGGAAGCCGGGAAGCGGACGTCTGCGCTTTGCACGCACGCCGAACGTGATCAAATCGGTCCGTGCAAAAATTGCTCGCAACCCGGTGCGTTCCATAAGAAAACTTGCAAAGGAAGCCAATATTTCGGAGAAATCCATGCGGAGAAACATCAAAGAAGACCTGCATGCATCTTCCAGAGCCAGAGTGAAACGCCACTTGATTACGGACCGGGTCAAGGAACTACGAGTGACTCGTTCCAAGAGATTGCTTTCCTTGTGGAAGAAGGAAAAAATGATAATCATGTTCTCCGACGAAAAGCTTTTCAGCATCGATGCTGTGGCCAACAGCCGCACGGACCGGTTCATTTCACCGCAGAATATGGAGAACGTTCCGGAAAAAAGTGAAATTCACTTTTCAAACCAAACATCCGGCTGGTGTCATCATGTTTGGCTTGGTGGCGTCCAACGGTTTGAAAATGCCGCCTGTTTTCATTGATGCTGGAGTTAAAATCAATACCGAAGTGTATATCGGTATTTTAAAGGACCAAGTGCTTCCCTGGGTGAAGGCCAACTTCTCCGAGGACCAAAATGTTGTCCTACAGCAGGATGGAGCGCCGTGTTACACGTCCAATCGAACCCAACAATGGTTGAACGATAACATGAAGTTTTGGCCGAAGGATTTGTGGCCCCCTAGCAGTCCAGATCTTAATCCGTTGGATTATTCGATTTGGGCATATGTTGAAGCACGAGCCTGCAAAACATCACACCCTAGTGTGAAAACCCTGAAGTCAACCATAACACGCACATGGCAGTCAATGTCGGAGAACTACGTCCGAAAGGCATGCTCTGGCTTCCGGCGTCGGCTCGAGGATGTTATTAATAAAAATGGAGGACACATTGAATCAATTTGTTTTAAAGGACTTAATAAAGATAACTGCACTCGAAAATGTTGATATTATTGCTTGAATTAGTTGAAAATGGGATTTGAAAGAAATAGAACAAATTTTCGGATTATTTTCTGCCGCACCCTGTATAGAAGAGGAAAAAAACTCCTAGATACGATTCAACAAGTGCACAAAATTTGAAACAAGAGTAAAAAACTACACACTACCAAAATTTCATGTGAATTTCTGTCCTCTGGAACCGACACATGCAAGCGTCCTTTAGTACATAAGAATGAGTTGAAAGAGATGAGAAAATAAGTTCAATCAAACACATCTTTCGTCTAATTGCGTATGTGTCAGTTTCAGGAGACATAAGTTTACACGAAATCTTTCTTTACGTTCCCTGGCTTTTTACAAACATGAAATACGGCTCGTGTAAAATTCATAATTTCTAAGTGTGTAGACAGATAAAAAAAACATTGAATTGTCTGCGTTATCAAATGCACATAAAGGGAATGCTAGTTTTGGCAGAAAATAATGAGATATTTCATGTAAATTTAAGCCAGATAACGCCTGAATCTAGCCTGTTGTATGAAAGATTGCAAACATTGTTGTACAGCGCTTGAAAGATTGCAAACCATTTCGTTGTTTATGCCTCGTTTGGCTTGGAATTAAACGAGTGAAAATTTTACGCGCCTGTTAAAACTCATAATTTTTTTCTTTGTAGCCACGAACCGAAAATCATTCTGGACACCCACCTCAAATCGGGTAATTGCAAAGTCGTTGAAATTGGCTAAATTGACCATGTGCAGCTTCCTCAAACATTTCCATGAGCGGCATAACTGCTATCGATCAGCAGGATCATAGCAAGCATCGTATAGTAGAACTAAGAATCAGTAGTGGCATTTGAAAGTGTTAAGAATGATTAGCGCAAACCTAGGGCTGTCGGATTATGATACCGCCATGAATTTCAATGCCACCAAAAGCACCCTCAGAAGGATTCGTCTGCGAGAAGGCTTTCGATCTTTTCGGGTCAACCACACAGGACACTGAAGCAGAATCTAGTGGCTAAAAGACGTTCCCGGAAGTTGTACAATGAGGTTCTTACGAAGGACGATCCTCATGGACGACAAAACGTACCTAAAGATGGATTATGGGCAGCTTCCCGGACAAAAGTTCTTTTATAATACTGGTCGAGGTGATAACCCTAAAAAGATTAAATTCGTTTTTGCCGATATATTAGCAAGAAATCTTATGATCTGGTAAGATATTTGCACACTGAAAATTAATTTTAGTTTATATTACGAAATCAAAGGTAGCACTTACGAACGTTCTATGAATCTACCTTCGTAACTAATGTAACTCGCTCAAAATGCCACACGTTACTGTCAAAAGCACGAAGCATTTGTTGAAACAGAAAGAACATTCGCTCATTTCACACACAAAATACAAAGAGCTACGAATATGTTACTACAAATTTAAAAGAAACGTCTCTCTGGTGGGTGCAAGAATGACGGGCAGATCTTCTTTATCGACTCCAGCGTCCAACGTTTTTTTTTTTAAATGTTTTTGGCATGGGATTTGATCCCATATTTTTGTAAAAAGCTGTTCTTGAATCCGTGGTTGACCTCAGTAGACCATGGTGACACATGAGAACATCCTTGATTAATAGGTATGAAGTTGTACCTCTCAGCAGCGCTTTGATTTTGTAGTTGGGATAGATAAATTATTTCCGCCTATCCCAGCAGCAATACCAACAGAGAAGCAGCGATTGGCTGGTCATCACGAAATAGATTTCGTGCATTCTACAAAAAGGTGTAATGATAGCATTTCACCAGATAAAAAGCAATATGAATGTATCATACAATACACGAGACATTTGTTCTATGTGCAAAATCCATGTTTACGAAACGAGTAAAAGCTTATTTACGAAAATAAATTTTCAGTGCAGCTGCGGACAAAAAATCCCATGTTTTCGTGTCTTTGTTATGGATTCCATAATGTACACGTAGGAGTTCCCTCACGATGGACCTTTAAAGTTTTGGCCTGACTCGTACTGAAAAAAAACTTCATTTTTGCAACTTGATGCATAATCTACTATTTTACGATTCTTATTAACTTGGTTTCATATAAACGTAAATATAGCAGGCAAAAAAAATCAAAAAATACACGCAAACTAACCAATCTTTCAACCGATTAACAACTTTATCGATAAATTGATGTTAAAGTTATTTGACCAGTTATTTGGCATCCAAACCAAATAAAGCTAAATTTCATATTGAACATAAGCGATGAAGAATGATGATGGTTTTACCACCACTGCTATAACCGATGAATGAATGTTTTTGAATGTGATATACACGACTGCTATTTCTATATTTAGTTACATGAACAAATATCACAAAAATTGTGTGTGAAATTTAAAATTATAATATAAAATTATAATATGTGAAATTTAAAATTATAATATTTTTAAACTTCTCATAATATCAACGATTAGATTTTTTGAATAACAGTCAAAATGTAAGTACTGCGACAAATCTTCTATTCCAGATTGTCAAACTTTTTGACTTCTACTTGAGTTCTATAGTATTAAAAGTCTGCTTCGAGCATCGGCTGTTACCAGGTGTGTCGATGCTTTCTTGCGCACTATTTTGCTGTTGCGTTATTAATTGTTTCTGTTATCAATTGTTCGGTGGCGCAAGCGATCGAGTGAGCATTGAAAAAAGGAAAAATAAATCTGCTTCCTGGTTAGATGTGGTGGTTCGCCGGGTGTGGTGAACCGATGGTGGTGAATTAATTATGATCCACACAATGATTCACCGTATATCATGGAGCAGGTAAAACACTATCCCATTTTGTGAGTGGCTCCAACAGCATCCTTACGGCTAGAACAGCATACATTACGTTGTTCTCGCAATGTAAAACCACCATCACACTTTGTGAGTGGCCCCAAGCCTGTCGTACTCTAACGGAACTATCAAAACTTTTCTCTTCATATCTTTGGTTCTAGCAAAAATTGCTGCCCGCTCTTAGTGTCTTATGTTGATGAGAAGATATTTCCATTTCAATTTTTTTAATAAAAATATAGTTTTACCGAATGGCGCGTGATGTTTCACAGTTGTTATAGGTTCAATGAAAAAACCCAAAAAGTTACTCGGAACTGATATTTTGTGTGTGAGTGTGAGTTAGGATATAAATGGAATAGTCTCACCAAGAGAAATCTACAATTGTTTTAGCCACCGTTTTCTGCCAATTGGTGAGTAAAATTCAAATTAAACAAACTCTCTCAACATTGGGTTGGTCGTCCTTAAGAGGACGGATTTGAAATAATCCGCATTAGAATTGAATCCTTCTCGGTCTTTTCACAAAGCTACCATGCACGTTGCGCTATAAATAAAGATGGCTACCGAAAATATCACACACACACACACAAACACATGGCTTGGGCAATTCTGCATTGGGAAAAAAGAACGCACTGAAAATATTTTTTGGTAAATACGCTTAAGCTCGTTTTTTAAACATAGTGTTCGTGCATGAAATGTTTGCAAGCAATATTCGTAATGCTTGTCATCTTGCAAAATCTCACCATTACATCTTATTTATGCAATGTACGAAATTAATTTCCTGGTAATCAACCAATCACTGCTCTTCTTCGGGGTTGCTGCTGAGGCGGGCTAAAATTATTAGTTTACCTCGACAAATCATAAAAAGCTTCACACGCTTCAAGTCTAAAGCTGTGACTTCATCTTCATTTATCACGATAATTCTCACGAGTCATGCCATGACCTAGTGAGTTCAACCACGGATTCAGTAGCAGCTCTTCCGAAAAGGACGGGATCAATTACCTATTTAGAAACATTAAAAAAAAATCACGTTTAAACCCCATCCCCACGGGTTTGCTTGTTTCGACTTTCATTTCAAGTCGACAAAACAGATCTGTCAACCATCTATGCAACGATAACCCACAAAAGTATATCTTCTCTTCTTTTCTTCAACAAAATGTTCGCAGTTCTCTGTATAAATTTCGCACAATGCACATATCGACAAGGAGTTTTCATAAGGGCCAATGACGCAAACGTAAACAATGGCTTCTTCCGTAAATTTCTTGAAAATGCAAACTCGCTCAAGTAAACTACCACTTCTATTGTAAAGGGGAACTCCTCTTCTATACAATCATCGTGGTAATTCACTATGATTAAGTTAGCATTATCGAGAAATTTGCGGAAGGAACCATTGTTTACATTAGCGACATTGGCCCTTATGAAAACTCCATGTCGAAGTATTCTTTTTAAGTATATAAGTGCTTCGTTCTCTTAACAGTGTATGTGGTATTGAATACGAATCCAGCTACATAAATAGCACAAATAAATTTGGTTACAGAAATGAACGAATAGATTGGTGAAGCAAACGATCAATTCCGTAGTATAAACTAAATTTAATTTTCAGTGTTTACTTCATGAAATCTTTTTATCGATGGACCAAAATATAATGGAATTTTTTTAAGCTGTAAACGCGCCAGTTTCATTTTTTCATCGAACTTACTAGAAGAAATAAAAACACTTGGAGCCCACAAAGTAGGAACTTAATTGAAAAAAAAGCTAGAATGAAAATTATGCTCATTTCACTATTTCTTTCAAGTTGTCTTCCTTTATCCTTTATTCAGATGCTATTGTTAGCAACGAAGTTGAGTTATCTTTAACTTTGTGAATAACTTTTAGCTTTGTCCTTGTTCTACGATTTTAGATTGAAATAATTTTGTTTACTTGTTGTTGTTTACAGTTTAGTCTTTCTGATGATTGAACTTGTTGAATAAGGAATGATTACTTGACACCTCCGGTATTTAATCATAAGTAAATTGTTTTTATAAAACGAAGTCGATATCACATGTTCTGTTCAAGAAAAATATATTTTTGAATTCGAAGCAAAACAGAGCATGACCTGTTAAATATTTGCAAATTCTGTTTAAAATGTCACAGAACAACTTTTAAAATCTCTTCAAAAAATCGAAAAAGCATCAGTTTTTGGACTGGACAAACCCAGGAATTCAAAAACAAAATAAGTGGCCACCCTGTGTGTGGCTTTTGATTCTTGAATTCATAGAGCAATTAGCCGATCAACTGTATTTACAAGTTAAAAAGTCATACCACGAATGCAACAAATAGCTATCACGAAAATCAAACATGAAGTCGACCTTATCCATCAAGAAAGCATCAAAACAATTATCGTTATGGTGAGTAAAGCTTCTCTCGTTGAACGACGACAAAAACGGTACGAAACCGACAACGACAGTGAACCATGTGAACCGACCTGTACCGAGTGAGGAACCAAAGAGCCCGGATCCAAAACGAAACGTTTTACGGCTAATGGGAACTGGTCAACCTCAAACGCTTCTAACACACTAGCAAATGCTAGCAAACGAGAGGGACCAAAACGGCATCAGACGGATCAACACGCAACCACATACCCTTCCTTATAGCTCCTAAAACGGAGATCCAAAGCAGAGGCGAGCAAGTGGATGGCGGTCTGTTGTGCACCGAAAAAATAATATATTATTATTCGATAAAATTTAAATGTTTTGATACCGTAGAGGTGGGTTTCTTTGGACAGGAAATACTACAACACATAATCGAATAAAAATGATAGCTACATCAGCATAACGGCGCATAATTTAAGAACATTTAAATAAACAAAATAATGAAAGCTTGGATGGATTGCAAATAGTTTGATGTTTTGGTTTGAGTCATTGATGAATGACTTTCACTGCTATAACTGCTAATTCCGGGTAATATTTTGAAAAAAATTCCTTAGTTCCAACGGTGCTTGAACGTGTGAACCGAGCATATCAAATAGACGGTTTCATCGAATTATTTTGATTCAACCAGTTTCAAAATGAACAAAGAAGCCCTCCTCGACGGTCCAGTATCAGCGCTAGCCGATAGACCGACCTCCGCACCACACGGTGCTGGAACTGTGTTGTCTGCATCTTCGACCTTCCAATCCTTCATCGTCGTCGTCTTCGTGTTAACCGAATCCTCATTGTGAAGATAGACGTTTTGTTGATTTTTGTTTTTCTTCTCCACTCAGCGCACGCGGTTTTTCAAGATTCTCATCTTTATATTGCTGCTATTGTTGTTATTATTATTACTATTATTGCTAGGTATAGCAACAGGTAAATCTATCGAACGAGCGGGCTTTTGGGCTTCCCGTTGTCGTCCACCCGCACAAGCCAGCGAACCTGTTTCGATTATTACTTGATCCAAACAACACGAGGCTAAATTCCCCTGTGTGGATGTGTGCGTGCGTTTTTTATATCACTTCATTTTATTTATTATGATCGTAAGGTTGCTTTTAGGAGGCTTCGTATTTCGCCGCCAATACCCCTACCATAGCATCTTTATTGCTGATTAACTTGGCTTTTACAGCACCCTTTCTTAATTCGACCTTTCAGGTTTATTCGACATCCTGAGAACAAACTTCACTTCACGTGCATCAAACATTGTTCCATTCCAGCCGTTGTCAACGGCCACAGAGAGGTCACGGGTGTGGGTGTATGAGTGCTTACTTGTCCTATATAGTAGATCCAATCTTTGAGATACTACTGATGGTAACTTTTTGTTAAGGCTTCTGCCGTTCTTCTGATGTTTATCGGAGATGCGCACCCATAACAATACAAGGGAACCGCAGCTCTTTGAACCAAACGGAATGTACCTGTTTACGTGTAAGTTCCTCCTCCCCCGCTACAAACAGCCATCGACGTCGTCGAAGCGCAAGATCGGGGTCCTGATCTTCACTCACTCACTTTACGGTGCGCTGTGTTTATTGTTGTTTCGCGTGTTGTTTTATGCTTTCGCTCTCTTTGCTCTTCCTCGCACCCCCTCATTCGTGAGCCCCACCGATCATCCAGCAAAGATCCCTTCGCCCTCTCTATCTATCGGTCGTCAGCCCTCGTCCTACCGACTTGGATTAGCATATTTATTGCGTTTTAATAAAAATTTATGTTTTGGATAATCATCGGAGATTCAGGCTTTTCTCTCGTTGTCTGTTCTACGGGTCTCTTTTCCTCTTTCGTTTATTAATTACATGGAAGTTTAATTTATGTGCGTTTCTGGGGTCACTCACACAGCAGCAGCAGCGGGTGGACGGAACCGAATGATCATAGCTAAAGAGTGTCCAGGGTCCGAGTAGGCTTGATTAATCTTTTGTTTCCGTTAGATCCATAAGCAGGCAGGTGAATGTTTGCCATCAAGGGGGTGCGCGTACACATATCAGTCCAGAAGGAGACGTATGTATAGTGTGTTGTTTGGATTTTTACGATTAGGAACGACAACGGCGACCGCAGCAAATGGAAGATAGATATCGGAGCCTAGGCCGGACCGGTTGTGGGAGACATTATTTATGTGTATAGTTTTATGGATCTTTGCCACAGGCCAGGTGCAAGCGTCCCACCACCACCCGAATCCCGAAAACAAATGAAACGAGAGTTCAAACCTTTGCTGGTGTGCCGTTGCTCGGATGGGGCTGGCATATGATCTATCGATATTTATGATTTGAGGTCTTAAGTGAGTCATCTGACAGGTTGCTGTCAAAGAAGTTATGCAATAAAACGTCGCGTTTTATATCTTTTTGGGGAATTTTTATATGTCGGCTGTAAAATGCTCGATGGGCAATCGTGGGTACAAACTTGTGGATTTTTTTTGTATATTCGGCAAAAGAAAGTAGAGCAGCTCGGATCGGATTGATTGATATCGATCTATTTTAGGATATGCAAATAGATCTTTTTATTGATGTCATATTTTACAATGATTCTCGGTCACAACGGTTGAAATACGATTTGGCATTTATTAAGCTTTCTTTTTTGATAAGGTTAAAAATTACCATAAATAGGCCTACTAAAACAATTCACAAAGTTCAGATATAACGCCATTAAAATCACAAAAGTTTGAGGAAAATTTGTTTTGTTTTTTTTTTTATTTAAGATTTGGCAATTAAATATAGAGCAGATCTACCAATCGATCAAATTGATTGATATCCATCTATTTCGGGGCATGCAAATAAATCCTCCATTGATGTAATAATTTCATAATGATGATTGGTCACAACTATTGTACTATGATTGTGAATATTAAGGCTTTTCTAATAAAAGCATAACACTCCCATCCGACAAAAAAGAAAGTTAAGAAAAGCGCTGTTGAAACGGCAGTTATATATGAGAAACCTGGTTTAATTAGTTTCACGATAGTTTTGGAACCAAACATGGTATGTGTCCCATGACAGCTTAAAATGCTACGGTCGATTACATTTTTTATAGTAACTCATTAAATATTTGTGCTGCAACCGCTATATAACTGCACAGATAAAACGAAACTTTGAATGTTCTGCGTTATCGTGCATTAGGAATAAAAGGAATGCTAGATTTGGCAGAAAATAATGGGATATTTCATGTAAATTTTAACCAGATAACACCTGAATCTAGCCTGTTGTATGTAAGATTGCAAACATTGTTGTATGGCGTATGCAAGATTGCTTCATTTGGTTTGGAACTAAACAAGGGGAAATTTTACGCGCTTGTTAAAATTTATTATTTTTTTCTGTGTGGTTATACGGTTACTTAAATAATCTTCGCAAGACGTTCGTTATTGTACTCCTCCAAAATGTTGATAACGTTCCATGTTTAGGGCAGAAACTTTCGGGGGATAAGGATGGAATGTCAGTCTCTAGGCACCCTGCTTAGTCTTTTCATGGATTCAACTCTGTCTTATCCTCTAAATCTCTCATCAAAAACAATTTTAGTAATGTTTTCTATTATTATTATTTTTTAGATATTTCATAGTTACGTTGTTGCTCACTGAATACAAAATTTCACAAATCAAATAAAAAAACGACTTTGGAACACTGAAATGGTTTTTGCTTATATTCTATTGTCCGCACACATTCAAAACACTGTAATTTACAAAATACATGTTTGTTTGCTTTTATATTTGTTTAGACATTCTATTCGGAAAATATACAGCTCATAAACCTCCGTTTCAAATTCACCAAATCGAACATGAAACTACGTAATGACTATAATAGCTCATAGTTAGGAACATGGAAAATCACTATTAATTTTTCCGTTAGAATACTTATTTAGACCATGTGATTGTTTTTTGCAGGCCTAGTGTGTTTTACAATGAATGGAGCAAATTTGTAAGCTCATCATGCGAAATCATGGCGGCTATAGTTGATGATAAAGTTCTCAATTTCTTACAAACAAGTTGATCGTATGGTGTTCTCGTGAATGTTTCGTTTAGCGCTGAATTATGGCATACTTTTGACATACATATCGTAACCCTCCTATAGATTTTTTTTTCTCAACAAATAATGGCACAGTTATATGGGCATTTTAGTTCTGTTTAAAATGCCTCTGAGGCTATCAATAAGACATTCGGAAACAAAACTATCGTTCACAAAGTCCGTTAAAACTTCAAAAAAATAGAATCTTTTTGAAATAAAGTTGTTCAATTCGAAATTGGATATAATTTCAAACCAAAATGGGAACTGTTAAACATTTCTAAAATCTCACAAAAATATCTTGAAATGCATCTTGCTAATCTTTTTGGCATTTACAGTTAAATGAAGTAACATTAATGACTTGTTTCAGTTAGAATGAAGGAATATTATTTATAAGAAATAATTGGAACAAAATCACAAGCGAGAATATCGCAAACTGTCTCAGTTACAGACTTAGCATGCAAAATCAGATGAAAACCATAGGGCTCACAAAACAGCACACTTACATAAGCAAACAAAGCAGTTGATCGTCATAACCACCTGTTGCTCGTTCGGGGGTCTTCTTGAAATGCGCTCTTTTGGAATGTATTGTGTGTTTATTCGTATATGGAATCGACTTACTATCACTTCGGAGTTTGCTAAGCACAGCTCTAATACTATCAGGTCGTCATGTCTAAAATTAACAATTCAACAATTCAACAATTGTTTGATCACCTAGACCATCCTTTGGTTAGCATCAAAGCAGCACTCTTTGACAAAGGTGTGATTTACAGTCTCTAAAGCGTGAATTCAAACCTAGAACTTTAAACGGAAGGCAGTTAATGCCATTTCTCCTTTAACCATCTGCTATTTGACTTTCATTCGTTTCAAAAATTACATCTCTGTTCAATTACAATCCTTAATAAACAGATTATCTCTTATTAACCTATAAGTGCCACCCTGAATCAAGTTCGTTATTAACCGCCCTTTAAAATCTCTCATAATCACCATCGGAGTCCATTTGAAACTTCTCTCCCTTCACAATTCTGTAATTCCTTCGATTTGTACGATTTCAACGGTAATTCTTCATTTTTGATAAAATTCTGCTTACTGCTCTCCTAGCTTATCTAGAAGGTTTTATCCAATTTTTGAAAATGTCTTTGAATTACCCATTAAGTATTCAATTAGTGTTGTAAACTAATAGAAATCAAACGAATCTGTGACAGAAGGTTGAAAGACAAAAGTTCAGGAGGGAAAATGATCGCAAGACAGAAGATCCAAAGGACTAATGGTTGAAAGGACAAAAGGTCAAACGTTGATACGTATTCACCTCAAACCTTTGCCATTTAAAAGCGGGAGTTTTGAATTTTAAAAAAAATCATGTATACATTTTTTATCGCTTGGAATATATTTTAAGTCCAGTAAAAGAAGCATTTCTTATTTAAAACAACAATTTTGCTCGTAAATTCCGTAAACTCTTTAAAAGTTTAAGAAAAACATATTTTACACTGGCAAGATAAAAAAATAAACCAATAAGTTGGCGATGTCAAATATCTCACCGATTTTTAGATTTGTTTGAAATATCAGGGAGCAGTTTCAATGGTGCCATTCATTAACCATACTTTTGCTAATTCAAAACGCTGAATTTCATCGGCAGCTGAAAGCCTCATAAACCGACCACTCAATACTTCAATGTTCTTTAACAGGAAAAAGAACCATCCTCAGTATTGTTGATGGTTTCCAGTATTGTCTGAAAGTCTTCTGGGGTTATGGGATCCGTTGAAAATAATTTGTTTAATTAGAACGCTGACGAACCTTTTTCTGAGCTGACGACGCCAATGGTGTAGTGGTGAGCATGGTTGCCTCTCACCCAGTTGGTCAATCCCAGTCGGCGCCGTTAGGATATTCTGAGAGGAAAAAAGCTTTGATCACGTTTTCCTTTGGAAGGGAAGCCCGCTGACCCGGTCCATGTGTTGATGGGTTCGATATGTAGGGTTCAGGTCGTCTCCTTGGAGTCACCAGTCACGTAAATATGAAACAACAGCATACACTTTTTCTGGTCTGCTGAATCAATATTACATATATAAAAAGTGAAAATGTAATCAAGATCAAAATTTTACAATAAGAGATCAATAATTCTTCATTTTGTTATATTTCGCAACGAAATTGTTTTGGAGTTACTAAATCTCCTAATGACTGCTTTTTGGTGCTCACAATACAAATATTAACATTCTTTAGTAAATCACTTGATCAAAAGGTATGGTGGTCAGTGTTTCGAAAAAATAGAAATTATCAATAAAGTTATTGTTTTGAAAGATGCTTGTTTTTGACAGTAACTTCAAAAGATGATTTTATTAAACATTGACGCATGCTTTCAGGGGAGATTGATAATTGCTCTACGCTTCCCAACAATGCCCTGAAATTTTTTTTTACGATCTTCTTCTCTGTTGACCTTTATATTTTTGACCTTTTGGTTCTTTTCGACCTTTTGTTTTTTTTTTCGAACCTCTTGTACTTGCGTCCTTTCATTCCTTTGTCCATTCGTACTTTAGTCCTTTTGAAATTTGGCGTTTCCGCACTTTTGTTTTTCGACTTTCTGACCTTTTAACCTTTTATCATTCGACCTTTTGTAGCCAAGCGCTTTAAACACAAGTTGCATTTGCAAAAATAAATCTGACGTATCATGGACTGATTCGTTACGAAAGAAAAACGTGAACAATGATTTTTCTCAGAAAATCCCGTCGGGCTCGATTGAAATTGATACCAGACTCGGGGTGAGAGTTAATTACACCTTGTGCCGTCATCCGAAGCCTTCGTAATTTCTTTTACAGGGAATGAATGAGGTCCTTGAGCAGTAAGTTATAACATTATCGTAAATTATATCCTATCAAATAAACACTGTAAATTTGCCCTGCCGTTTTTCCGAACTATGTTCATCGAAGTCTTCACTAAAAAAGGAGATAGGGTTACGGGATGTAATTTTAGCCTTGCGCCTTCAGCTTATTCTATAATTTTCATTAATCCAGCAATAATCGACAATATTATTTTAGCATCATGATGGTCGATTTATTTTGAAGCAATTGTGTAGTAATTGTATTGATCAAATATTAGTTATAAGCTATTGCCCAATTTTTGGTACCCCCATGACTTCACTGGTTGAGCAGAACAAATTATCGTCACAATCTTGAAGTGTCCAAAATTTGATTAAATTCAAACGATATACGTAGTATTGCGTTGTATTGTAGTGTTTATAGACCGACAGTATGGATGTAATGTTTTAGTTTTAGCCTTTTAAAAGTTAGTTGGTTATCTTTTAATTAATCAAAATTGTAAACGTCTTCTTAACCTAATCTCATCAGTTTAACCAGTTGAATAACGTTTACAGCTCAATTACTTTATGAGTTACAAATGAAAATAGAATCGATTGCCATATATTAGGCTGAGTAAAGGGACTTATACCTTGCTTCAGAAAGAGTTTACTCACATTTGAATTAGTTGACTGCCAAAGATTGGCTCACATCCTCGGAATAAGTTGACTGACAAATATTGGCTCAACCCGCTAATATTCGAAATAAAAAAACAAATCAAATAACTATCATTATCGCCGATAAATCTGCGATAAATGCTGCCTTATCGAACCAAAGCAGTTTGTTTTTTATTCGCAGCTCTCGTTCGATCAAATTCCAATCAAACGTCGACACTAACCTTAAATTAACAACCACTTTGTGCAAACCCCTTCAGCAGTGTTTTTTTTTTGTTTCTCCACCTTCGAATCTTAACAGAAAAAAAAAACTTCACGCCACTGATCGCAGGACTACTGCACAGCTAGCATGTTGAGCTATTAGTAAACACAGATTTTCTATCTCGGACCTAGCCCGGCCCAGCCGAGATCTTGACCCAATTCATTAGTGTTTGGCCAACAGCACAACAGCCAGCAATCGATCCGACCGCACCACGTACTTCAATGGATGCCTACCCCCAACCGATTCAACCTGTTGCTGTTGCCGCTGTTCTCGTATTTGGTCTCTCATCCATACTAGCGTTGCCCCATTCCAACAACAGTTTCAACAAGGTGGCGAAACCGGCGAGATTTGATTAGTTAAACTTGTCAAAACTGTAATAGACTGCCTTTCAATCACTTCGATCGATAACCTCCACATTGTCACAAATTTCAAGCTCGTCGACTAAATTTTGTATTTTTCTCCTTCATCTTTATTTTCAGGTAAGCCACCACCACCTGTCCTGAACCCATCGCAGCCGTAGCAGCCCGAACGCGCCACCATCGATCGTGATTGATTATTATTCAATCGCAAAGCAGATAATTTCTCCTCTTCCAAGCTGCGTGCGCTCGTCTGAATAGGGAAAATCCACAACAACGAAGATGCTGCACTTTAAGGTCTGTACTCAAAAAGTTTGATGGTCGTTGATCGCGGTATTGGACGAGGGGAGGGAATTAATTTTGTCCGTTTGCTGAAAACTGAAAAAAATGGTGCAATCCTATATGAACACTGAAAATACACCAAAAGGTGCTTCCCGCTATTTCCTAAGAGTCGATGACGATACGATGGAGTTGACGTCTTTGAAGACGACGGTAGCGAATTGAATGGAAAAACCTTTTGCGCGTTTACTGCTGTGCTGCCCACCACACACGCCGGGCTTTAATTGGAGAAAAAATAAATTGGCGCGATCGATCGATTGCGATGTAACCGTGAGGGTTGATTGGCTATTTTGGTTGTGTGGCCTGTGAAGGAAAGCTTCAGGGGTGGCAACCTAGCAAGATGCATCTCGAAATGAGCTAGTGTTGGTTCATTGCGATGCGGTAGGGATTATTAAAATTAAATCTGTTTCGGATCGCAGCTATTTACGATGATTTTGCAAAGATTCGTCGAAAAGATCGAAGTTTTGGACATCAAATTGAAATATCACTTTGGTCAAACTTCGAAGAAAATAAAAAAATTTCACATTTCTGTGAAACTCTTAAGATTCTGTTGAAAGCTTAAGAATGACGTGGTCTCTTACACAATTTAGGACTGAAAAACCTCTCGCTTTCGCCCGACAGCGTAATCGATCGGCTCTATAGAAGCATCAGTCCAAAGTACACTGTATGGCACGTGTGCATTAGACTATGAGGAACTATTAATCGCCAGCTGTGTGGCACCTCGAAAACACGTGTAAGGAAGCGGTAACCGCAAATTGACGATCATTCACAACGACGAGCTTGCCATAACATGGAACTGCTCAAGACTTACCTGTTGGCAAAATATTCCAAGGGAAGTTTGCTTTAATCGTACACCCTGGAATCTCGCACTCATCATACCACCCGCATTGCATTCAATGTAAGCAAACGCCCAGGTAAACAAACTGGCCGCATCCGATTGTTTTCGTTTTTAATTAGACGGACGGTTTTGAAAACATAGAAAATTTCCTCCTCTTAATGATCCATTGCTGACTGGAGCGAAGGAAACATGCCATCCCTCCTCTGCCGCTGTCAACTTTTTCCACAAAATTTATTAACATTGATTCTCCGTGAAATTTTTAATTCTTCCTCCCCACGAAATTCGATTTTGTCCCGATTTTTCCATGCATGATATGTGCGGAAGGTGGTTTTCGGGTTTTATTTTTCTTTTCTTTTTTTTTTGTTGATGCCTAAAATAAGCGGGACTAGTCGGTGTATTTGTTTCGGTTGATTATTGGGAGCAACAAAAAGCCCCCAAAAACCTAGGCGGCGTCCATCCACCACCGCCACCAACGCCAAATAATCAACTTAGAAGAAGAGGTAAAGGATTGTGTTTTTGTTTGGAACGGCAACAGAAGAAGCCATAGAAGACGAAACTTACACACAGAGAAATCGCGCGCGCTAATAGAGGAAATCATTAAGTTTGGGAAGAGATAAATAATTCAAAGTCCGATCGCCGAACCAAATGAGTAAATGAGCCGCCGCCGCCGCCGCCGCCCGCCGCAACCGCTGCCTGTGGCGGTAATGGTGGCTGAGGGGTTCCCGTGTTGTAGGTGGTTTTAGCTGAAGTTAGTGAAGAACTCTTGAAGCTGATTTGGGGGGGGGGGGGGCAGGTTCAGGGGGATGTTGCGGGAGTTGGCATTCTGTCGATCGCGGGTAAGCGCTACCTGAAAAGGGATAGAAGGCGGCGATTTTCATCTATAAGTTTGGAGACTGAGGAGATAATTACGCAAATTAGAGGTCTGAATCGTTCTTGGAAACATCCAAATTGTATCACCATATTTCCGGTGATTTTTGGATTGAGAACTGAACGTTTTCAAGTAAGGGGCGTATTGAAAAATGAACAACTTCAATCATCAATGCATGCCAGCATTTTCGATAATGTTTGAAGATTTTAGATCCCGGGTAAGACAACATCAATTATTCATTCCAACATTCATCAAATTTTCGATTCCAGGTTGTTCTCAAAATAGTCAGCAACTATAACAGCAAGAGACGAAACATACTGCTTCCAGATTGCCTGATAATTCGTTGATCGATATTGATTTTCCTCCCGTTCGATGAGATAATTTCAATTCGAACTTTTGCTACCGTTTTTCACTGCTCTAAAATGGAGCCAAACCTTATTGCCTTCCAACTTGCAGTTTGTTCAATTCAAACAAGGCACCTTCCTAGTCGCAACAGCAGCAGTAGCAAGTGATAATTTAAATAATTCCTAAAATCACGCCGATAATTGTTTGTAATTGTAATTGAACGTTCAATCAACGGCGTCCCTGGGGCGTCAGCTGTCAGCAGATGGTAGCCACCGAATTTGGCGAGATACAGTAATTGGCCCACGACGGCGCTCAGTAAAAATGACCGTACCAAAACCATCATTCGCTGGTTGGTACTTTTAGATCGAATCGTTTTCAAGCGTTTCGTAATAGTTATCATCTGCTATTGCGAGTGCGGCTGAGAGTGAGTGAGAGATGAAGATGAGAGAGAACCGAGGAACGGCAAGTTCGCTGTTTGGGACGATTAGCCCCGGAGGGGCGAAGATGATGAGATTTATTCGTAACATTTCCTCGAGCGCCGATCGCGGAGAGATTGAAAAATTGGATCGAGAAAAAGGGAAAGCCACACACTCAGCCCAGGCCACTTGCCACTTCTTCTGATGCTACTGCTTGTTCAAGTATCATCAGACCTTAGGTAATCTGCAACAGGAGGAAACTACTTTAAATTTCACACCAATTTGTCGGGTGTTGGCTTCTCCCATCATCCATCGGTTGCGGTCAGGGAGCCCCACACTTATGTAACAGTACTTTTTCGGCTACTGGTGCTGTTGGGGCTGCTGACGTAGAGAATTCGAGTGTGCAGGTTTCGCTCCACCTGGGGGGCATTGTTTCAAGCGATTGCAACCAATTGATCAATATCTTCCGGTAAGCGTTCCACAAAAATTCCTTGCCCAAACAGCTAGTCAAGTGTTCACGAATTTTTGAAAATCCCTGCTTCGCTTTAGTTGCATCACCAACCAGGTCGCCATTGATCAACACAAGAACCTCCTTACCATCATCTACTCAAGCCATTAGGCTCAACAAAAGAGTTGGACAACCGTTTCTTTTTGAAGCCCTGCTGATTACCTGCGGGCAATTGGCCACAAACAACTACCTGACTGACGGTAGTTCCCTTGCTGCTGCTGCCGCCGCCGTTGTTGTTACCTGCGTTCGTTACAATTTCGCAAACAATTAATCATCCGCGGAAGGTAGTGAATATAATTGTTCACCCGGTCCATACAAACTAGCAGCCAACGTCCAGATTCTGCTCCTCCTCCTCCTCCATTTGGTTGTGGGCCGACAACGACGGAGCAATAAATCATTACCTTGCGTGCCACCCCCGAGCGTGTTCCTGGCTGTTGTACTCTAGGGAAAGTTCTGCGCAATGTGGCCACCGCAGTACGATGGTAAATTTGAGCATGCATATGTGAGTACCAACACCGTTCATATAATCATCAGGTGTCACTGACTGAAGCGGTAAGCTGGATAGGTTCCTTCTTTCTAGTAGAGGAAAACTGTGGGAAGTGCCAATCGTTTAAAAACACCGGCTGCTGGGCCGATGTAATCACATCTGTCACACAGGTGTCAAATGCAATTAGAGACAGACAGCCATTTGGAACAATTAAACAAGACCGATGAGCCATTTGTCGTGGCTTAGGTTGCTGCTGTCACGTTCACCGCCGCCAATCTGGAAGGAATTCTTCCCAGATGCTACTGAATGTTGGCTCCATCAGAATTAGTTGGTCTCAACACTAAGCAATTTAAAGCTTTCCTTAAAGGATAAAAGAATAATTTGATCATCACTAAGCCATTGTCGCTACTTTGGATTTGATTCAAATTGAACGATCACCTTTTTGACATCTATTCCATCAATTGAACTAAACTGATCAAGATAGTCCGCATGACGTACTTAATAAATTCAAAATCAATTTACTCAAAGTGGCTGAACTACTGAAACATATTTATTTATTGAGCTCAAAGTTGAACAATTGAGGAACCTGTTTATCGATTACTGTAAAGCTCTCAAAAGAAAATGCCACGTCTGAGAACTACAATAAATTTTTTTGAACATCGCAAACTCAATGGAGGGAAGTATAACTTTCTTGAATCCAGGTGAGTGCAAGCTTTTTAGTGCATTACCTGTAACTAGAAAATGAGAAGAAAGATTAGTAATTTCGATTTAATTCCAACTACCTTTACGCGTATTCCGTCTACAATTTGCAGACTTCTTCAGAATCATTTACTAAGTCGAGTATTAGTACTCGATTAATATTAGTTTTCTTTCAAAAATTAGTTTGAACAAACATTTATTCAGCACTAGCTTAACCAGGTGCGAGCACTGCTAAGGACTGTATCGTTAAGTATGAGTACACCTAAAATTTGCAATATTTAAATATGTTTTATTTATTTTGCAACTCAAATTCATTTACATTGTTTATTGACAATCAACAAAGCCCATTACATCAGTATTCCTTTAATTTTTCGTAGACCTGGCCAGCTCTCGCACCTTCTTGTTAATGTTCCTCGTGAGGTTTTGCACAACCGTTCCGTCGATGGTTTTGTTAGTTTCATTTCTTTTTTTTTTATTTGATGATGTCATCTGCTCCTCTAGCCTTCTTCCGCAGCTTTCCTTTCATCAAGCCCAAAGTTTCTCAATGGGCCTTATTTGCGGACAATTTGGAGGATTCATCGTATTTTCCACAAATTGGACATTGTTCTCTTCATACCGGTCCATACCAGGTACGCGCATAGTGGCAGGATGCCAAATCTGGCGAAAACAGTGTCAAACCTTTGTGTTTTCGGATTAGTGGCAGAATTCGTTTCTGCAGGCATTCCTTCCGGTACATTTCGGCGTTCATATTTGCGGTAGTGAAAAAAGGTGTCGATTTCATACCGCACTGGCAAATTGCTTGCCAAACCAACACCTTTTTTCCAAATTTTTCGCAAAAAATCGATTTCTCCAATTTTTGGACATCCGTTCCACGCTTCACGGTGTAAAACTGTGCCCCTGACAGTGCCCTGTAGGCCGATTTGACGTACGTCTCGTCATTCATGATAATGCTCATGTCATTTTTGCTCAAAACGTCGTCGTACAGCTTCCGAGCCCGAGTTTTCACGGAATCCGCCTGAATTTGGCTGCGTTTCGGACATTTTTGGTTCAGGAAATTTCGCTCCTTTGCAAGTTGGACCACCAATCGTCGTTCCACACTTTTTTGCGCAATCTCTGATGGATACCTTCCTTTTTCCTTCAAAAACTTTGCATATTTGTTTGTCAAAATTTGGGTTTGACGCACCTCCCTAGCAAAGGAAAATAACAAGCTGATATCATATAAGTAACAAGTTCTGTTATGCCAGTTATCGTTTAGATTTTAGATTTAGATTTAGTTTTTCTGTTATCGCATATCAAATTTAGTTATCACCAATGGCAAATTTTGTTATCATATGTTATCATTTTGAACACACTTTTTTTTATGAACGTTATAAGTGGAATTGTAAAACTATAAATATTTCCAGCATATTTGAACAAGAAATTTTGCTTTTAATCAAAAAAAATTTTTCATTTATTAGCATGAGAATTTGATTTCAAATTGATAACATAATTTGAATCTAATTCAATAATTGCTTACAGTACAGGATTTGTTATCAAGTTGTTCGCAGTGATAACAAAATAAGTTATTATGATTTTCAACGAGTATTTTTTTGTTATTCATTCTGTTATTTAGGCTACTAATTCAGCCTCAATGATAACATATTCAGTAATCAAAAAATGATAACCTGGTATAAGAACTTGTTATCAATTTGGTATAATCCTTTGCTCGGGCTGTTTTTCTACCACGGCCGAGTAAGTCCTTCAATGTGTTATGCATAACAAACCGGTTGATAGCATTTTAAACCGCACAGACACTAACATCTTCCTCTTCAGTGCAGTACTTGGTCACAATCGATTTTCGCTTTTCTTCCGTAAGACCTCGCATTGTTCCGCTTGAAGTAAAACTTTAACTTTTAATGAAGGTTTTCGTTTGTTTACAAGGCAAGCAACACATTGACACTAAACAGCTGTCAAAATAAGTCATAGTCTTTTTCATACAGAACCTCAAAGGTGTACTCATAATTTACGATGCAGTCCTTACGCTTGCAACGAAATGAATGCAAATTTAATAGAAGTGGTACGTTTATGGTTGTTTTTCGGAATGAGTTTTTTCTTGACTAAGCAGGGCTTCAAACTTCTATCAGAACATGCTTCTTACCCGGGAGATACACGTTTTGTGGTTTAGTTACCTGGATAGTTCTCATGTTTGATTGAAATTTGTGTTTAATTTGAATGTACAATCATAAGAACCTTCCGCAGGAGGGGGGGGGGGGGTTCAAACCACCATACAATCATTGCCTTCAAACCCCACACATGCCAAATTTGGTTCCATTTGCTTGATTAGTTCTCGAGTTATGCAGAAATTTGTGTTTCATTTGTATGAGAGCCCCCCCCCCCCCCTTTCGAAAGGGGGAAGCGTCTTGAACCACCATAGAAACATTCTTGCCTTCAAAAACCTCCACATGCCAAATTTGTTTCCATTTGCTTGATTAGTTCTCGAGTTATGCAGAAATTTGTGTTTCAATTGTATAAGCCCCCCCCCCGCCCTTCCAGAGGGAGGAGGGGTCTCAAAAAGTCATAAGGACCTTTCCGAACCACAAAAACCCCTGAATACTAATTTTCACACCGATCGGTTCTGTAGTTTCCGAATCTATCAGGTTCAGACAGACAGACAGAAAATCACTTGTATGTACATAGAAATCCTGCCTTCAAAAACCCTCACATGCCAAATTTGGTTTCCTTTGCTTGATTAGTGCTCGAGTTATGCAGAAATTTGTGTATCATTTGGATAGGGGGTCCCCTTTTCCAGAAAAGAAAGGGGTCTCTAACTATCATAAGAATCTTCCCCGGCACCAAAAATCCCTCCATACAAAATTTGGTTTTTCGTACATTGTACAGATGGCTTGCCACACCACATACTTTTTCGCAAATTTTTCCATTTTCTGTTCCTTAAACATGGGCTCCAGGTTTCTTTTACCCTTGATCCCTTCGAGGTTTCTTTTTGGCTTCGTATGACTTCAGACCACATCTCACTTTAAAATCCTGTATAGTTGACTTAGCCGCAGCTACTTTCTTAGCAACATCTTTGACATTCAGCACATCTTGCTCGACTTGGTAAATGTATGTTCCCCTTTTCGGCTGCTTAGTCGACTTTCTTTGGACTGTTTTATTCTACAGAAAATTGTTCATTACATTTGACACTGTTTTCTAAGACACACCGACCAAATTCGCGACATTTTTCTGAGAACGTGTTGGATTTTCTAGTCATTTGTCCAAAATAAAATTTGGCTGTTGTCGCGACGCCTTTTTGAAGACTGTAAGTTTAAAATAAACAAAATTTGCGCCGTTGCAAAGATGAGTGTTTCCACTGACAGCAAAACCATACACTGGTAGAAAATTATGCGTTAACTCGGAATAATGATTCGACAAAAAGAAGAAAAATTGAATACGGACACGCTTTAGCAGACGTTTACCACTACACCACCCGCCGGTGGTCTTCTTGATGTTTTATTATTTTATCTTTGGTATTTTTATTTTTGATACTAATTATCGGATTTTGGCGTTTGACGCCTGCAAACTTATTCCTGTTGTTGCAGAGCTGATTAACCCAGTACACTAGGTATCACAATTACAAAAAGGACGCAAGCAACTTATGCGTTTTGTTATTCAATCAAATTGGATATGCAGCATGCCTTAGTTTCTAAATTTCTAGAATAGACTATTGGTAGAAACCCGTTTAAATCGTACTTTTCGGATGATCCTTTTTTCGGTTGGAATGAGTTCCTGGTGGCCGCAAATTTTTTATTCCCGGTTGCCTGCCTTTTTTTGGTATTAAAAAAATTTTCGGGCATTTTCGGGCAAAAATTTTTGGGGGGGGCCGGGGGCGGGGTTTTTTTTTTAAAAATTTTTTTTGCGGGGGGGAAAACCCCAGGGGAGGAGTGTTTTTTTTTTTTAAAAAATTTTTCGGGGGCCTAAAACTTTTTTTTTTTTGTTTTTTTTTTTTTTTTTTTTTTTTTTTTTTTTTTTTGTTGTAATAACATTTTTTCCAGTCCTTCGCAAAGTTTTCGATGGTATATGCTGCGTTAACATGTTTTCTTAGATATGCCTAGTTCAGAGCCCAAAATGTCTCGATTGGTTGGGCTTGAGGACAGTTCGGAGGATTCATAAGTTTTGGCACGTATTGAACTTTATATGTCAACTCCGGCCAAAACAATACTGGGCCATCATGCTTCCTGATCGTGGCAGCAAACGCTGATTCAAGCATTCTCGGATGTACGTATCAGTCTTCATTGTCTTTAATGTCAGAAAAGGCTCTGACCACATTTCGCATTCGCAAATAGCTTGCCAAACCATTGCCTTTTTACCAATTTCTAGGTAAAAATTGACTTATCGGCATCATCGACGTCCACGCCGGCGCGTGGTGTAATATTTCTCGGATCCCTCAAACATACAATCCTCCACAAACTTCCGGATGACTTTTTAACCGCTCCGATACTCACATTTTCCAGTTTCGCCTGTTGACTTAGTGAAATTTTGGGAATAGAGCAATCTGTTTGCGCTTTTCAGGAGAAATGCATCGCATATTCATGACATCGATGCAAACATCCAATTCCGACACAGAAACTTGTTTTTCAGAATGTAAAAAATGACACAGCGAAAATCTGCTGCCTTGCTTCATCCAGTTTCGTGCAGTTTCGTGTATAAATCGTGTTTATACTTTCTGGGACATTCTATGGAACAATGACACATGTTGCGAAGCTTCCATTTGACCAATATGGATCTTGTTGACTTAATTGTTCTATAATTTGTCGGTTATGAAACCTCCAATCCAAATCATTGATTATTTTAAAACCCATAAAAGTGGTTTCGTTACATCGAGGTAAAATTTACCTTAAATCGAGTGAAGCTATATCGAGGGTACGTTATACTTAAGTGCATCAGTAGAACAAAACAATTTCATTGATTTAAGACAAAACTACGGACGCTATCCTGCTCACCGTTCTTTAGCCCTTTGTCACCCCAGTTCGTCATGACTAATATCGCCATATTAGAATATTGTTGCCTCGTTAGTTTTGTAATATTGATCAGAGGTAGCTTATATGCAAACGATAACGATTTTTGGCGTTCGAGGTTACTATTATTTTTAAACCTTATTGCACTCGGCTGTGCAAATCTAGGCAAAAAGTTTCCGAGAATTGTCAAATTAAAATGCAACCAGCAAGTACTTGTAAACTCCCGCATAATTGAGAGGGAAAACTACGTACCTAGCACCGCAAAATATTCATAAAATCATTCATCTCTCAATCAGATAGCTTGGGTAAATGCCTACCCCATTATAGCAGCATTTTTCACATATCCATTGACTGCAACAGCGCATTGGGTGAGGATCTCACTTCAACGCCGGCAAACAATTGGATACGGTTTCGCCCCGCGCGCATCGAGGACAGATCGATGTCGTGAATCTACCTATAGAAATCAAGAATCAAGCAAAAAGATATCCTACTGCTAACTGGCGGCATCACAGTGTAAGAAGGTGAACATCGGAACCGAGAGACAAACCTCCCGAAGGTTATACCTTATGGTAACGCCGCGTTTTGTCCAACGATCGAATGTTCGCAGATCTTTATTATTAATTTTCCTTTCGAATTTATTGTTGATGATGCTGATGCCTGGGTACGGGGTGTGCGAATCAATCAATCGTGCACGAAGTGGCATTAATGAATTTATTAATAATTAAAATTTAAGGCCGATATGCACGTCGCTGTAAGGACGCTCACTATTAATAAGCATCCAGCGTACTGTTCATACGAACTTTATGATGAACACACAGACAATAAAAGTGCAGTGGAGACGGACGGGGGCAACTCCTCACCATTGATCTCCGGAGACTGCCATATTTGCAGTAGCAGTTTCTGCTGCAGGCGGAAAGCTTTTCACAAAACGTACAATGAGACAGCAACTTGTCGTCCGTGCCCGGTTTGTTGTTGATCGGTCGCTGTGGCACTTGAGGTGAGGACCCGCCGCAAAAGCTGTGTGTGATTGTTTGTTGTCTACTATTAATGGATATGCTTGATCGCGTGTGGAGGAGGGGGAGATTTTAAGGAAGAAGCAAAGGGCAGGTGTGCAAAACAACATTGACAAATCAGTTGCTTCTCAAGGAGCCGTAGAGAGCGCTGATGCTACTCAACCCCCGCTTCAATTTGAATTGAGAAGAAGGAGGAGAAAAGCTAATTGTTTAAACAAAAAGTCAGTTCCATTATCGATGAGTACATTCCAGAGCCACAAAGAGAAAGATGGAGTTGGGGGGATTCGTTTGCCATTAACTTCCTCGCGACGTCGATTTGTTAGCGAATGAATGTTGTGTGTTGACCTCGGCGATTGAGCAGCCGCTCTGAAGTAGTTTGCCGACACAAATAGCTTCGAACCCTCGGTGCACAAGGAATCAACATGGCCACGGTAGGCAAATTGCTAGGGGTGTGGCCCAAAACAGCTACATGCATTCACAGCATTGGTTTGAAAAATGATAACGACTTATCAAATTGTAAACATTCGTCCAGCTCCGATTAACCTCTCTTTCTATTTTGCGGTTGATATTCGTCTCAAGAAATGGCGCCCCTTTGAGAAATAAGAGCCAACCTAGCAGCAAAGTGTGTCTTCCTTTCGTTGATCGCCAGCATATAACTAAATGCGCATCTAACAGCACAATGTTGCACGCGTGTTGAACTCTTTGTTCAGAGCCGACCTGCTGTCGAAATAGCTAATCTAACCGCTGCTTCTACTACTCCTCTATGGTTAGTTGAAGAGCCGCACAAGGCGTAAAGGTGTAACCCGACTACTCAATCAATGTAATTACCATATCTTTTATAATCACACCTCGTTCAGTGATTAGGCTGCGGTGGTGGTGGTCCAAATTGGCGCGCACGAGCATGCGGGGCACTTCATGACTTTGCGCACCAACAGAAAAGACCCCAAACACCAGCCAACAAACCCACCCACTGCTCTCGGCTTAATCCAAACGGTCCAACGCGAAGAGCTGCAATCTCAAGCTGGATGTGAGCGTAAGAAAGGGAAGAACCATCAGCGTGCAATTTTCACCAGCTAATCATCGCGTTATTCCCGCTACCGAAGCGGAGCTTGCCAGCCCGGCTCTAATGCTAGGTTATGCAGGTATCTCCGCGAATGTAAGTTCCACGAACGCGGGGGTAAAGAAGCGATATTTATCAATTTTTCCACGGCATTCGGTACCGCTCTTGCCCGAACCGGTGCGCCTTACGGTGACGCTTTACGGAAGCGTCAGTTGTGTCCAGAGTGCTTATAGCAGTACCGATGGCGGCCGTCAATTAATTCGCATTAAATAACCGATAATTGTTTACCTTTTTTGAGCAGTGGCGGCAGCTGGTGGCGTTCAGTTGTCAAAATAAGGCGTCGTAGAAATTTATTACCGCTGCTGACCCGCGTGGCCATTGTAGTGTCAATTTTCCCTCAGCCCGTGATCAACCGGGTTCGTGAGGTGGTAGCAGTTGAAATTAAAGGAATTGTACGACAGAGATTCTCCGGATAGCGTTATTTGTCGGTTGTCGGCCATGCAATTGAGCTAGGTACTTGAAGGGCGAACACGAAATTTTTGCAACACTGTTAATTTAAAGGGTGATACGGTCAAAATTTGGTCAAGGGAAAACGCGTGTAAATCGGTGAAATCGTTTATTTAAAAAATCAAATTAAATTTCTTTTTCAAGTTCAATTAGTATAAAATTCAGGAAAAATATTCAGTTAGGCTTCCGCTTTTCCAAATCCGAATTGCCGGGCCTTACGCTTGACCCCTGCCATCAGATTTTGTACAGCCACCTTTTCCACCTTCTTCGCCGCAGAAAGCCAGTTTGCCTTGAACTGCTGCTCGTCCTTAGCAGTTTTTTTGGTCTTCTTTAGGTTCCGCTTGACAATAGCCCAGTATTTCTCAATTGGGCGGAGCTCTGGCGTGTTGGGAGGGTTCTTGTCCTTGGGAACCACCTGCACGTTGTTGGCGGCGTACCACTTCATGGCCTTTTTACCGTAATGGCAAGATGCCAAATCCGGCCAAAACAGTACGGAACAACCGTGTTTCTTCAGGAAAGGCAGCAGACGTTTATTCAAACACTCTTTCACGTAAATTTCTTGGTTGACAGTCCCGGAAGCTATGAAAATGCTGCTTTTCAAGCCACAGGTACAGATGGCTTGCCAAACCAGATATTTCTTTGCGAACTTTGACAGTTTCGTGTGCTTGAAAATATCTGCTACCTTTCCCCTTCCTTTTGCCGTATAAAACTCCTGTCCCGGAAGCTGCTTGTAGTCGGCTTTGACGTAGGTTTCGTCGTCCATTACCATGCAGTCAAACTTTGTCAGCATCGTCGTGTACAGCCTCCGGGATCGCGCTTTGGCCGTCGTATTTTGTTTATCATCGCGATTTGGAGTCACTACCTTCTTGTAAGTCGATAGTCCGGCTCGTTTTTTGGCTCGATGCACGGTTGTAGACGATACACCCAGCTTATTTGCGGCATCTCGGAGAGATAGGTTAGGGTTTCGCTTGAAACTACCGGCAACTCTCTTTGTCGTCTCAGCGGCTTCCGGTTTTCGATTTCCCCCCGATCCAGACTTCCTGGCTGTCGACAAACGTTCCCCAAACACTTTAATTACATTTGTAACGGTTGATTTGGCAACTTTTAGCGATTTTGCCAACTTTGCGTGCGAGTAGCTCGGATTTTCGCGATGCGCGAGCAAAATTTTGATACGCTGCTCTTCTTGCTTGGACGGCATTTTGACAACTGAAGAGTGAATTCCAAAATCAAAATAGGAGCAACATTCTACACACACACACCTTCAAAATGAGGGGTGTTCAGGTTTTTTAAATGCAAAATTGAAAGAAATACGTCAAGTTGATATTGACCAAATTTTGACCGTATCGCCCTTTACTATATAATCTCATGTATTTATCGGATAAAAATAAATTTGCAGGGCAGTATAAACAAGTATTAAAGTCAGTTAACAAGTGGTGGATAAATTATTGGAGGTTGGGAAAACCTACTTATTCATAAATGTGTAAAAAGATATATAGAGAATGCTCTTCGATGTTTTCTGATTGCAAAAAATATCTATGCAACTCGTTGCAAAACTCGATTTTATCCGGACTCTTTGTAATAATCCAACTCGGTAAAGTGTTTCGTGCAGAAAATATCCACTTGTTCATAAACTTGTTGCATATACTACTATTTTCGATCTCAGTCTTAAGCATATACGACACCTTGCCGAATATGTCGAGAATGGAATTTAACAACTAGATGCTTCCGATAGGACACCCTATCTCTAAAAAAAATAAACTCCATTGAGACCACTGTGCAATGGAAAGATACTGAAACATACTGAATAAAACTCCCGTTTCTTTCAGAAGATCCAAAAATCTATCTCAAACTTAGTAGGTCCCATCGTCCTATTTCCTTCCATATGGGAATGTTGAATTGTGATAAATGATTCACCATCAAAACAATAACAAACCCTACCACAACATGCCTATCCATCCCCCGTCGCTCAACCCTTTTCGGCATTCTTCTTATGATTTTCGGGAATCGGGAAAAGCTGCAGCTGAAGGGTGTTTGTAATGCTCCCGCAGACCGGAGGGCGCAAAAGACAGATTCGTTCGTATCATTATCTTTATTATTATTGCCGTTATTATATTGCCTTTTATACATACTTAGGGCCAGTTTTACCAGCACGACTTCTGGAGCTGTAGCTCTGCTTCCGCAGCAGGCCGCCGGTCATTTGTTCGCATTTTAGTCGATCGTCCGCGGTGGGAAGTAGCCGCCATCGCCTGTTTGCTATTGCTCGCGAGTCAAAACTGGTAAAGAAGTTCATATGTTACTGACGACAAGAGGTTCCACAAAGCCTCCAGGATGCTGCGCCATCGTCGTTGCTCTGATTGAAGCAGCTCTTTTCCCGTCGCGTTTGGCACTGCGGGCGGGTGTGTCTGTATATATGTATATGACTGTGTAAGGAACCACAAGAAATTCATTCATCTCTGAAATTTCCCCCCGCAGTAGTTAATTACATTTCGTTGCCACGGTGGTCAATTCCGTCAAATCCGTTCTGTAACGCAACACGAAATTGAGACTTGGGACTCGACAAGAGACCGTAAAGTAGCGACATTTTGATAGATTTGAATGGCCTCTCTGACTTTTGACTGATCTGCTGGGATCCACAGGCAACCGTCATCGTTGGCAGTTTGGACCTGCCTTCGGACCCGAACGAAAATTGATTAACTTGTGGAATTCGTTGCCTTCGTCAGGTCGACCAGTGCACCTGACGACGAATGGCTAACGATTGTAGAAGTCACGAGTACCACCACGGAACAATGTGGTCTCCAGCAGTAGGAGGATATGTTCAACAGGGCGGTGGGCAGGCGAAATGACGGAGCCAAGCATTCCTTTGGCCTTCAGTTCGAGCCGTCGTCGCATTATGTGTGCGTGCTATTTCGCGTTTCATTTCCCCTCTGAACCCGAGCGGGCAGATGCGATGTCTACTACTAGTGCTGTATCCACGACGTAGAGGAAGGGAACGCAAAAAAAAGTTACGAAGAATTATGCCCATGACACGTTTACTGCACCTGGTCATGCGATATTAAATATAATTAAAAATATATAACTACTTGTTAAATTAGAGGTATGAATTTATTAAACGCAAACACCTACGTTATTTATTGCCCCCGTGGTCATATTTGGCCGCTGTGTGTTGAGCCCCCGAACCCCACCTTCAAGGTTTGTGGGTGTGCTGCTACTTCTGCTGGGGCCTGTTGTCGGCGTGTGGTGGATATTCGCACGCATATCTTTTACGACCCTTCCTAAACCCAAGCGATAAAAGGGGCAGCAGTCGTCCGTCGGTGGTTATGTTTCGGAATAAGGATGTATTCACGAAGAAAATAAGGACTGTAAAATACCGTGGCACACATCGAGCTCATTTTCATTTCGCTTTTTCTGTTGTTATTATCGCCAATTGCACGAACAAGTTCTAGGTGCTGGCTTGATCCAGAACAGATTCAGGGTTGAATTGAGCTACATATTGTTGAATTATCAAATTGCTGAACACCAACCGATGATTTTGTGACTAAGAACGAGAATTTTTTTAAGAAAATATAAATCACGGCCAATGAAGTTCAAAAGTGCCGCAGTAGGTTTGAATTGCTACTTCGAACCTCACGATCGCTCGTGGGAACACTTTGCTGACGGAACGGCATCTTGGAATTAACAACAACTGCAAAAAGCCTAAGAAAACCGCTAGGCGCCCTCCAGTGAGCTAATCGCCGAAATCATCATCGTTAACCTTCCACTCGGCGATTAGCATCTGCATATAAATATGTATAAACATTTTCGGGTTCCGTATAACCAGAATCTTTCATGGGCCAAAAAATCACCTCCCGGCACAGTATTGCCCCGATCCGGAGGAAGATCCAACCTTTGCGGTTCATTCCGACTCCGACTTCGGCTGTATAGCAATGGCAATAGTGTTGAACCGTCAAAGTGGCTGACTGAGATAATTACCCTACCGTTTTGTTTGATGATGACTGTGAGCATCTACAGCCGAACGGCAGCAGCAGCCGCCGCAAGTACTCGGCAGGGCTCGCCAACCTCGTGCACGATAATTAATGCCGCTCAAAAGGTCACCTGTCCCGAGTTCATGTGTGTGTATTAGTTTGTGCGGCTGAAAAATAGAAACATTAATCTTTCTTCAAAAATTTCTCCGCCTCACTTACCTCTCTGCAAGGAGCGAAACGTACCAATAAATTACCACCTCAGGTTGCCAACGAAAATAAAGACAGATAGAGAGAGAGTCTATACTACTGTTTTCTTAATTCTTAATTAACTTATAACCATGTGTGCGCCGGTCTTCTTCCGATTCTAAGCCGACGTAAACACCGCCCGTAATCATGCGCGAAATGTGCCTCAAGGCGGCCAATCGAGGGGGTATTCCATCACATCTTACTATGGACAAAAGGCGCGAACACAAACAAACAGTCCGCCAAAAGCCGTGTGCATACAATAACATAACCTAGAAGAGAAAAATGGGCACACCGCCATCCGCGGGCCCGCACCCCCAAGAGTTGAAGAACACAGCAACGCAGCACTCAATTTGACTTATTGCTATCAATAATTAATCAAATTTGTACTTAATTACAACTGTACTCACCGACTCTACGCTCGCTATTGCTACCTGCTCAGTGCACTCTCCTTGGTTACTACGGCGATTCAACCCGCTGATCCTAGGTAGCGACTAACGACCCAATAACCGTCCATTGTCTACGACACAACCCTGGTGTGCTCACTGGCTCCCATCGTGACATACACATACAATAATAATGGCACAAACCTCTCGCGAACCAATAGCTCCTTCGGGCAACGAGCGAGGCGACCCCTCCCCGATCTAATCAATCACGTTCCGAACTTGACAAATGATCAGTAGGGTGTGAGTTGTTGTGCCTTTGGGCAGCTTCAAGTGAAAATAGAAATTATCGACTCAAAAGGGGTGATTAATTTGGTTATCCGTCAGTATTGCATCCCACTTCCATCAGCTTCAGGCGGTATTAGCCACACTAGCAGGCTCGGTAGCCGCTAGCGGGCGTGCGGGCGGTGGAAGCTAGAAAAAAGCAGGATTAGCGGGTTTATTACAACGCTAATTTGAATTAAGCCTCTTCTTTTGAAATCGCTTAGCAGCAACAGCATCGCCAACCAGGTGCCGATGGTGATTGACTGGGTTTTGGAAAGGTTCGGCCCGTCACCGTCGCTGCCAGTGCATATTTCTCACGAATTGTCCGCTGGGATGGGAGATGTTCCAAGATCCCATAAATCAATCTGTGCTGACAAGGTGGTGCCGTAACTCTAGGTAAGCTGGTCGTGCCTTTCCTTCCCTTTTGCTCATTTGTATTTAATTAAAGCAATTTTATTGAGCACTTGATTGGAACAGGTGCGGAACAGACTTTTGAACGGCTCCACCATTTGCTTATGACAGTTATTCGATTGCAAATTGTCAAAACATAGCGTGATGTATGAAATGCCAATTTGTGGACCTCCCACTAGTGCAGGTAACAATGTCATATCCATGAAAACGGGCTCATTCAATATTACCTTATTATTGAAATACCTTCATGTCTAACCTATGAGCTTGTCAACCTTCTTATTGGCGCTGATACTGCGCCAACACTCCCACCTTTTCGTCCGAGGAGCCGCTGGCTGGAATTCAACTAGTCAATGTGAGAAAAGGGAGGTAAAATGGTGATAGCAGTGGAATGTGTTGAATGTTTAAACAATTAACTTTTAGTAAATAACTTTTTGATTTTACTTGCAAGTAACTGATTTTTAATTCGTTTTTTTTTTGGTTTCGAGAGCAAGGAAAATACATTTATAAGGGAATTTTGCAATTCTCGGAAATGTAAGCAGAGCCTACTCTTTAATGAGTATTCTCTCGATGTCGTGCACACATTTAACCTTTTTGTTTGTTTTCAGTTAAGGTACATCGGAAAAAAATGACGTATATATAAGGTCTGGCCCCGTAGCCACAACAATATTAGTGAAATGAGCTAAATTCACTCATGACACTAATACCACCGCACTCCTTGCGCGCGCTACACAAGAGCTCGGAAAGTGCAACGTCATACTATTTTTTTTATTCGTTCGTTCCGTGATTGTTTATTGTGTGCGCTATAAAATTTAATTTTTCAACCGATTCCAGCCTATTGATGATGAAAAATTGGCTCTATATCGCTAATCGATTGTTAAGTCCCAGCGTTTGAAAGTTAAGGTGGCAAAAATTCAATTGAATTCAGTTAAATTCACTATAAATTATCCATGTTATCAGGAGGAAATGCTTCTGTTCAATTTGTATCACGATTATTGCCACAATGCAGCATTTATAATACACGTTTGAACCTTTTTTATTTTATCTGAACCTATGCACGCCCATAGAGAATTAAATAGTGTTACGTCATCACTCGTCGGCTCAGCAATGTTTACATTAGTTTTGCTTCCAATACAAGTAAGCAGTGCGTTGCCCCAGACCTTATATAGACGTCATTGCATCGGGACAAGTGAGAACGGAGGGCATACAGTACTGGCAAAAAATAAGTGCACACATGTAGTTTTCAGTTTTTCTCATCAATGCTCACATTAATATCACAGCTACCTCAACAGGTCCTGTAAACCGAAGAAATGTATTTACGAGAGAAATGGAATAGCTCAAATTATTCAATAATGAAAATCTTATTTCATTCTGAAATGTTCAAAATGTGTTTATTTTATTATATAAGCTTGGGAAGAAAAAAAAACACAAAGAAACTACTTATTTCCACTCAAAAGCTTTTTATTGACTTCCACTTTGTATGACCTCCCTTGGCAATAATAACCACTTCTAGACGACGTTTCACGAAGTTTTGCAAGTAACGCTGATCGATTGAATCCGTCGCTCTTCGAGTCGAAATCGTGTTATTTACGTTAGTTTTTTCAATTTTTGAATCCAAGATAGACCACCAATTTTCAATCGGATTCAAGTCCGGGGACTGTGGAGGTTATTCCTAAAAGCTTGATGCGTGATCCACGAAAAAACGTTTGGGTTTTACGTGCCGTGTGCTTTAGATCTTGTTGGAACCAGAAGACGCTTTCCAGGGTAACCCTTAAGCGTTAACAGGTGAACGCTTCCAAATTTTCAAAGAGGATATCAATGTGTATGTCGACAGTCATAATCCCATTGATTTGAAGCAGTTCTCCAACTCATGACCACGAAAAGCACCCACGAACCACAACATTACCACCTCCGTGCTTAACAGTTGTCTGAATGTTCTTGCCCAGGGGTTCCTCACCGGCTTGGTTCCAAATATCTCAAATTTCCTTCATCAGACCAAAGAATCTGCTTCCATTAAGCAATGGGTTTGTGTGCATGTTTTTCGCGAATTCTAGCCGATCGAATCTGTTCCGCTTACTGAAATAAGGACGTTGCATAGCAAATCTATTCTTCAGCCCTTCATTCTGCCATCGTAGTCGAATTGCTGTTGCTTATACGTTTAGGGTCAAGTTTTCTTTGATGGTGACTGAACTTCTCGTACAATAAGAGCGTCTTGCCTGGGTGTTGTCAAGCGTGTCCTCACACGACCGGCTTTTTATTGGACACAATGCCGCGTTGTTGATACTTTTCCAGACATAGTGAACAGCGGAAAAGCTCACGTTGAACTTTTCTGCAATTCTCCTGTACATAAGTTTGTTCTCACAATCTCTTACAAAGAGATTTCACACTTGGAAAGACATTTTCATGTTATTATGACAGATTTTAATTAATTCCATTATTATTGAGATTTTCAGCCCTGGGCTGATTCACTTCCCGTCGTAGTCACTCAAATACCTTTTGTGTAGTTTCGTAACTTGTCCGGGGGTGAGATTCGTACTCGTGACTTTGGCGTGAGAGGTATGTATGGTAACCACTACGCTGGGGTCGCCCCATACTATGACAGATCTTAGCCAACACTTTTAATGAACACCGAAACGATGCCATCTAACGTATGACGTTTGTATTGTTTACTTTATGCAGACACGGAAAACCGATGGGATGATCAATGTGCTGATCTGTTTTTAAAGTTATGTCGTTTTCGGTTTTAAACCTGGGTCAGATCTGACTTTGGCTCGCAATTTCCGAATGAAAACGGATCCAGCGTCGAGTCAGTATGATGGTATTATCACTGCGACGTAATTATAAACATTTTATTTTGACAGTTCATGTTGGTGTGTATTGGTGAATCCAGGTTGGACCTCGAAAAACGTTGAAAGCGAACCTCATCGACGTTGGGTCGGATCCAGAGCGAATCCAGATCCGACCCGATTGAATAAAAAAACGCGTTGACAGCTGTTAGGGCAGACCTAGTGTGAACCCAGTTCCGCACAGGCAATAACCGAAAGCGACGTTAGAAATGGTTATCCGATGTGTGCAATTTATTTTTTCCAACCTCTAATAACGGGTGGCCACATAGCCGGAATAGAAATAATGGTTCAAGAAAAAAACACAAAAGGACTGTTAAATCTGATTTATGTTATATAAAGGGTTGACCTTAGTCTTCAAACGTAGCTTAACGATTATTAGCATATGGTCCGTAGTCCGCCTTTTGGCGCAGCTTAGTCCTGATGCTAGCACATGGTCGCTGGACGGCTGCCACATCAATTTTCCGGATGCTGCTTCTGATCCTGTTGATAAGTTGCTTCGTGTCCTTGGCATTCCAATTACCCTTGTATACATTGGATCTCAATAGACCAAACATATCCTCGGTGGGACGATACTGCGGCAGATTAGTCGGATTGTGGTCTTTTGGAACAAATTGTATATTTTGGCTCTCCAGGAACGTTAGTGTCTTCTTCGCGTAATGTGATGATGCCTTGTCCGGCCAAAACACAAAGTCTTCATTCGAGTGATGTTTCTTAAAGAACAGGATAAGAATTTTCTGCACTCTGTTTGGTAGACCTGCTAGTTGATGGCCAAGCCACTTGATTTAAACCACGGCTCGGAAATCCCATTATCGGAAATTGCGATGCATAGCATCACTTTTTGTTCAAACTTGTGCTTTGAACCTTCGGAGGAGTTGTAGATTAGTCCTTGATGTAGAAACAGTCGTTTCCGGACATCTGGTACTTGGACAGGGAAAAGTAGCTTTCGTCGTCCAGAACGAAAGACTTTACACCGTATTGCCGTATTGCGGCACTGGGATTTCACAGTTTTGATTTGTTTGTCCGTGTACTCTGGGGATCTGGTTTTCTTTCGACATACTATCCCCTCCTTTTCAGAGTCTTACCGATGTACGACTTCGAACAATTGAACTTGCTGGCCGCTTTCCGCTGGCTCACCGACTCCTTGTTATTAAACATAGTGCGCAACGATCGGAGCGTCTTCTTATATATAATCTTCGTTGGATGGCCATTACTTTTCTTCCGGATTACTGGTTTTGTAGGCTGGTGGATCGCGAATGGTCGGAGTGATTCCGCTGGTATGGTCGAATCTGCCACACTGCCATGGTTGTCAGAGTACGGTATATGACGGTTTTCGAAACATGATCACGCTTAAAATGGTCCACCGGGTACTTTTTCCAACGATCTTTGTTCGCTAGAAGGAATTGTACAATGCGCGCCCGCAATATTTCCTGTTTCAACGGCATGCTGTAAATAACTGAACATGTTGGAGTGAAAGTGTGTGTGTGACAATTTTCTGAATTTTGTAACGATTCATTTACATAAGGTGATATTCTTCTGAAAGTATTATTTTTCTGATAGAAAAGTATTGAAGTCATTCCCATTATTTGGTGGCCACCCGTTATGTATTATTTGAGAAGTATATCGATTGTAACTTAACAATGAAAGTTTAGGGCAAGTATTCTTAGGGTTTAAAATATACCCAACATATTAATCATTTCCTCCGAATAAGCATATATTATTTATGGCAGCTTAGTCAAATATTTCTAATTTTAGGCATATTTAAGTACTATGTAGTTTATTATTGCCAGTACTGTAACACACTTCAGAAGCAATTTTTCATGTTGCACCTTTCAGAAGCTTAAAGGTACAACGTCATCGAATGTATTGCATTTCAAAACAATTATAGTTTGCATACCTAACAGGTACAGCTTCAAATTGAGACAACGATTTCATTTCGCGTATGAAATTGCACATGCTTTCCGTTTCGCGTCGTTTTGTTTACAATCATTAGTAAAAATATTTGTTTTCCTGAGTGAAGGTAATCATTATTAGTTGAATAATGTGTTGCAAATGTAAAGTACCGGTGTTATTGGATGATTGCCATAAAAATACATGGGTCAAAAAAGATGTGATATTTCACAACACCTGAGCAAGACATTTTGAAACAATATCTCGAGTACTTTTTCAAACAGATTTAAATCTGATTTGGTAAACAAAGAAAGGAAGTAAGATTCAAACGTTAAACTACAACGTCCTAATCGAGCCCCCAGCAGAACCCTTACTATTGACATAAATCGGTATAAATCGACTCTCAAGTGTCATCTAAAATTACCTTGTCTTCCCAATGAAAAACCTCTCTCACTCTTTGTGAGTTACCCCAACAGCATCCTTATATACTGTTTTCCCAATGAAGTAAACCATCACCACTCTTTGTCAAAATAATCCGATAGCTAAAATAAACAAGAATTCATCCTATCATTTACCAAAACGAACCCTGCTGCTAACTTAAGCAAAGGATTATATCAAATTGATAGCCAATTCTAATACCAGGCTATCATTGTTTGATCACAGAATATGTTATCCAGAGGCTGAATAAACAGGCAATATAACCGATACTCGTTGAATATCAAAACACAATAGCTTATTTTATTATCACTGCGAACATCTTGATTACAAATCTTGTGATGTAAGCAAATTAATTGAAATATTATCAAATTTTGTTGTCAATTTAAAATCAAAATCGCATGCTAAAATCTGAAATAATTCTTTTGATAAAAAGCATAATTTCTTGTCCAAATATGCTGGTTTTGCATGCAACTAAAGATGTTCGTCGAAAATTGTATGTTGAAAATGAGAACAAACTAAATTTGCCAATTATGATAGCTACATTTGTTGTGCGACAACAGCTGGGATCAAAACAGTATCTGGGATAACAATACTTGTTACTTATATGACAGGAAGTTGGCAGTCCCACATTTCCTATCCAAGTTGCTTCAATCGAGTGCTCTGATAGTCCCTCCCTTCATCCCAACATATGGTTTTGTATAAATATATTAAAAATTCTGAGAAATTAATAGGATTTTCTTACTATGATTCTGAAATCATCTTACCTTGAAGCTAGAGATTACAAGATTAAGTTATTTGATATTAAGCATATGAAATACCTTTATAAATACCAAAAAACTTATCATAAAGCTCTTGTATGAAGGTTTAAAAATTTTTAGGTGGGCCCGTAAGAAGAGACACTTACGCGAAACTCCCTAATATAGGGAAAAGAATCTCCTTCCAAAAGCAAGTTCAGCACCAGAATCGAGCTCTCGATTGACAGAACAAACCGAATAGATGGGGTTCCAAAACTCCCCCTCGTTCCGCGAAATGTGAACAACAGGCAGGAGGCAGCCCCATGCTCCCTATCCAAATCGTTTTACTTGTGTGCCCTGACGGTCCCTCTCTTTCCCCGTTATATGTTATTTTTATGAATATTTAGTATACCCTGTTGTGGTCGTTTGATTTCTTACCTTGTGTTAGAAAACCTGGCTGAAAGTAAAATTGGTTAAATTTCTACTTGGTGCTTGTCGTCTCGGTGTTTCGGCTCTTGAAGAGCTGACTCTAGTAGCGCATATCCAGACTCAAGATGTGTCATGGTATTGCTCGCGATCATGGGATAGGGAAGAAAACAGGAAAAAGGAGAGAAGCATTAGTAATTGGTAACATGCTATGCGCAAGTGAGATTTTCATGGTGATATCCTCACAACAACCGTTCCGAATGGTTCAACGGATGCATATGAGAGATCATTCGCGATTAATTTCCACTCGTTTACTCAATTTCATGACGTTTAGTTATCGAAGACAAGATACATTTCCGGCACCGGTATCGCCCTAAACTAGGATAACATGTTTTTACACATTGGGGGTGTATGTTAGTCACAAGCATCATCTTTTGGTTCTCTGTGCAATTACAGCTGATCTGTCATTAACTGACTAGCAACTCCGGGCGGCCAATCATGCCAATGCTCATGCTCATTTCACTTTATATCATTGAGAATAAAAAGCTTTTCATTTCTTCAGATCAGCATGAGTTTTAATGTCAGCAATCCTTGAAGTGACCGATTCGACATCACCCTTCATGTAAGAGTTCTACTTTTGGTGAACATTGAAAAGACTTACTAGCTTGGTTTTGGAAAAAAAAAATATCGGAAATGAGTAAAAATTCGGCAGAGGTGATATTGGAGTTACTGGACCTCTTCTATAACTGGAAGAACCTACATTTTCTTCGAAACAACCGTTTTACCCGAAGAATCCACCGCTCTCGCCTCCTCCAGCAGCATAACGAACAAGTGCTCGACCCGCTTCGAACGCGCAAACATTGCAAACCGATTCCCCTTTGGTGGGCATAACTGTTCCTCTCGTACATCAAGTACTTCAACTAAACTCACCCACTATCCACAAAAGAACAGCGCACAAACGTTACAACAACAGCAACGAAAACTGCATCCAAGAGATGTAAAACCAAAGAAGCGAAAAACAATATTATAAATTTGCATTCATGCAGTACCTACCTACCTTTGCTTACTGCAAATCTCCTCGCCGCTATGGGCGAGAGGGACCTGGAGAGCCGAAACCTTGAACCGCGCATGTATGCCACACACCACATCAGTATACATCGGCAGCAGCAAAGGAACGATGAAACTGCTTAAAGTGCACTTTATTTGTTGTCTCCATACATCCTTGGGCCCGAGGCAAGTATAGGCATGCATTGGCAAGGCAATCGAAGTCGTGCCCCCGCGGCCAATCCTCCTGTGTACCAACGACAACGGGTCGGCAGCAGTTGTCATCCCAGCCGGAGACTGCAAATGGCACATGCTGCTTTCGATGTTAATTTATTGGAGGTTTAGAGGTCTCCACGGGCTGTTAACATAAGCCAGCGCCGTGGCCTGGTAGTGACTAAGTTCTATGAATGGGTTTAAGACCGACAAAGGTGGGGGAGTCCTTCGAGGGGAAGCCATTTCAAAGAAATGACAGCTATTTGTTTACGTTTGAGTAGCTATCCTGCTATAGGAAAAGGGTGACAAGTGTGCTCGTTTGCAATTATGCTTTTCGATTTTGACACATTCACGTATCGTGTAGGGTAACCGGATAACAAACACTAAATTTACATCACCTGCAGATTCAAATCTATTCGCAAAGGATCAGTATTTTCGAATTCTGGCTACCCTAATCATACATGTCTTTTATGGACTTCAGCACACTAGACAACGCCTTACCGCGACGACATTTGGTGGCAAAATGGGTATAAATCTTACACTGCCGACGACAAAGCTGAAAGAGTCGGCCGATCAAAAGATTAATGAGACACTATTAGATTTATTGGCCTTAATCGGTCTCTCTCGATAATGGGTAATTTTAGACATATTTTCTCGCCTTCACCCGTACGAAAATAACCAATCCAGGAGCTAAATGCCAGTCATCCAGCCTGGAAAGAATAGTTCATTGACATCGCCGAAGTCGGAGGCGGTCTATTTCGAGAGCAACAAACATACGGAATTTCGCCAGTTATTTCAATGCACGATAAGTGTTCTATCGGGACCAGTGACCCCGATTCTTCCTCTTTTCCTCCAACTCGGCTAGACGTTGCGAAAATCGGATTCCATTTAGATCAAACGACCGATCTGCAGATATAAATTAATTAAGTTCTATTAATAATAATGCAATCGCAACTCGTTCAGCGCAGTGAAGAGGTATTCTAAACGATGTACCGTTTGTCAGTTTTCAAAATCTAGACTAGACAACGCTCCCTCGGCCTCCTCTCGGAACCTCGTGATCGAACCACACCCGCCCCGGCGAGATGACATTTATAATCCTCCTCGCCAATTGCACAGGCAGATCTTCCTGAACTCTCAGATGACTCATTGTGTCTCCACACTTCGTGCCGTACGATTCTTCGGTTCAGCCTTAGTGCACTTTTCAAAAGACTTGACAGTTCCTTGCGCGCCCGTCGTCTGTTGCGCCAAAATCGCGCTAATTTTAGAACAATGTCCTCGTTAAGGACCGCCTTTCACTCGCTCATTCTCTCTTCTCTGACTGCTTGATGGTTTTGCTCATTCAAAACACGACCCACCTAAGCCAATGCCAACACCCCACCCCCATCCCTACGCTCTATAATTACTTCAATATCAAACTTGGCTATGCATAATTTATTCTACATGTTTTTCACCGCCGCCGAGGAGGTGTCTGAGGTTCACCGCACCCGCAGAGAGAAAACAACAACCCGAACCTCCTCCGCAGCAGCCGACAGCAACTACAAAAAGCTACAGCTCTGGGTTGCTGAAGTTGTTGTTGCAAGCCGAAAACCCCGCACCAGAGACATTCCTTCTTTTTTTTTCTTGAACATTGCAACTCTCCCAGTTCCATCCCCTGCCCCAGATCACCGTCGCAGTCGTCGCAATAAAACATAATTTGTACCGATGCACCTGTTTTAACTCTTAAATTCCTCTTTCTTCACTTCACCTCGCGGATTACGTTGTATGCTGCTGAAGGAGCCAGCAGAAGCTGCAACGACGACGGAGACGACGACAACGACGCGACGGCCAGCCGCCCGCTGGTGTTGCATACCTTTACCGAATTGAAAATTGCAAGCCACTCGTCCCGGGACAGAGGCGTGCTATGGGTATGGGTCTGAAATTTAGAATGGTTTGACGAATGGAGTTCCAGTTTTTGGTCTGTTTCTTTTTGGATAAGATAAGGTGGCACTGGGAATAGGAATTGTTAATTTGAGTCAAAGACTACGAAGGGGGGAATATTTGGTTTAGGTTAGTGTATTTTTTAGGGCACCTCTGTGGATCCCTCAAAAATCAGAGATTACGTGGTTTTCACTAGTCGGTCAGAAGAAGTGTTAAGTGTTAAGTTAAATTTAGCACAATTTGTTTTTTAGACGATGTTATTACATTCAACATTCGATGTGTTATTTTCACTTGTTTTAAAAAAATAGATAATAATCGTTTGCCTGTTTTTTTGTATTGTGGGAGAAATAAATATAATATTTAGTTTGTCTCAGTTTGTCAAAATTTTTTAAAAGAAAATGAAAAATAAAACCGGAAGGTTATAAAAAGGGAAAAAAACTTGGGAAGGGGGAATATGTTTTTTTTTTTGGGAAAATTTGTGAGGGGGGGGGGGGATAAGAAGGGGGGTTGGGGGGGGGGAGGGGGCCAAAAAAAATATAGCGGGATGTCTGGATTAACAATAGAAAAGGGCCTATCAACATTTGTAAACAAACACTTCTGAGCCTATTTCCTCGCAAAGCGTAGGCCACCCACGCAAAACAATACCATCATCATGTAGGGGAAAGTTTCCCCTACACGACGATTCTGTAGGTTTGCGTGTATAGCCAACGGCTTATGAGAAAAAGGGCTCAGAAGTGTTTGTTTACAAATGTTGATAGGTCCTTTTCTATTGTTGATCCAGATGTAGATATTTTTCAATACTGAAATAAGTGAATTTTACATTAACATCATATAGAAAAATTGCCGGCGTCGGTGGTGTAGTGGTAAGCGTGACTGCTACTTGGCACCCCAGTGGGTCTGGGGTTTATCCCATTTGGCGTCGGGGGGTTTTGGGGGGGGGAAAAATGGGGCGGGTTTCCTTGGGGGGGGGGAAAAGGCGGTTGGGCGGGTTTTTGGTGGGGTGGGGGGGGGGGGGTGGGGGGGGGGGGTTGCTGTCGGGTGGTGTGGTATGGTATTTTTTTTTTGTTTTGGGATGCGTTTGTCTCTTCTTGTTTTTTATGTAAGATATATGTATTTTTGGTGGTTTTTTTTTTATGTTTTTTTTTTTTTTTTTTTGGGGTGTGGGTTTCGAAATTTTTTTCCCTTCGGTCTACATATATATTTTGGTATTGGTTCATCTATACATCTAGTTTTCACCGGAAATAATGTACATAGCATTTGATATCAAGATACTCCATATCACGTAATATAGGTTGTAGTGCGAACGGGGTGTTACCCTGCGGAATAAGTCAGCTCTTACACGGCCAGTCTACCACACTCAAAATTGAGCCGGATTCGTTAAAAGTTAAGTAACTCAAATGTAAGTAAATCTAGGTTGGAATGACAAGGGCACCATTCAACAACATCCCTCTGATTCAAGTTGATTTACTCACATTTGAGTGATTTTAACTTTGAACAAATTGAAAACAACTCATTTTTTAGTTATGCAGAGCAGACGTACAGAGCTTCTCTTATCTTGAGAGAGCGCAAAGAGAGTAAAACATATTCCTCTCCTAACTCGACACAGTGCGAAAATCTTCGCAGTTCGCTTTTCTACTGGGACTAAGTAAAATCAAAGTTCCATACTGCGCATTTGAATAAATGAATGCAAGTACAATGCTAACCAACGATTATTACAACACGCTATATAACTAGCCTTAACATAAATCCCATACCTTCAAAAAGATGAATCTAAAGCGTTAAGGAGCGCACGAAGTCGTTCGATGAGAGAACGAGGGTTGAATGTTCCGAGAACGGACTGCGAGTGAATTTTCTCACTTCATCAAGCGTCAAAAATCACGTCAACTCTCAGAATAACCCCCAATCGCTAATGGTTTCTCCCGGTCAACACCCGATTTCAGTGCCAAAGAACATTGAGTTTGATTGAATAATGAAATTCATTCGCAATTTTGAAATAATTTTGATTCCCTTAGCTAACATTCTTTTTTCTTCCTCTATTTTCCAGGTAAGCATCAAAAGTCATCAATCAGCTGTGTTTACTGAGTAACAAAAAAAAAATTAGAACTTGTTGAATGTCGTGAGTAACATATTTTTGACCCCCTATAGTTTCCTATGTTTTGGAAAAATATTTTATCATGTCCACTTGAGCCTAAAAATTTAATATTGAGCATTTTTGTAAATTCAAGATGGCGTTTGTTTTTGAATTCATCTCATTTGAAGTTTGTACCATTCTTTAAAAGAGAGCTGTCAAAATTTAATGACATTTTGTTAATCCGTTTGTGAGTTTTTGTGCTATTTTCAAAACAATGGATCAAATGCAATTTCGTGTCTTTATTTTACACTGCTTCTTGATGGGAAAAAAAATATTGTTCAAGGAAACCAAAGGCTTGTAAAGTGTTATGGGGACTCCGTTCCATCAGAAACAACAATAAACAACAATAGAAATTGATAATTTATAGTTTACAATCATGTGGGTCATTATCGGAACAATAACTGAAATGGAATTCAGCGATAAGGGTTGAAGAATAGTTTGTAATGATGCGAGTTTTCAGTTTCAATTAATTAATTAATTGTTCTGCGGCACAATGATACTCTAAGCTCTGGTAATTCGAGAAAATCTTTGCAAGCCGGACTCGCCGCCTCCGGTTTGGTTAAACTGTAACTGTTTTCAAACGCTCACCCTCTCACCCAACCTACACACGCACCGGTCCTTTTGGCCGTTTTCAGAATCGCTCTTCATGTTCACATTCCTTCGACGAATCGTCCCTGCACGGAGACAAAACTCAAAAGACCGATACCGTTGTCATCTTCCTTGGTGTGGCTTTTGGGAAGGCCTTCCGTCCGCCATATCTACCTACCTACCACATACCCACCCACACACACACAGGAACATACAAACATTCGACCACAATAACATACCACCCCTCTACTTTGCTGTTTGATTCGAAAACTATTTGTTTATTAGTTTGTTCTGTTTTTCTCATCTCCACATCCTCTCGTCGGCCGAAGAAAACGATTCAGCTTTTTCCGCCGCGTATGTCAGTTGATTCGGTACCCCTCAGCAGTCGTCTTCCCATCTGTAATCGCGATTATGGTGTGCGATGATGGAGGAGTGCTTCCCATGGTTTTCGCGAATTGTTCTACCTCTTAGCGCGGATGTTGCCGGTATGTTACATATTTATGTGCGGCTCTTTCTCTCTCTCACTGTAGATTTTGTTGGGGAGCTCTCAGCGTGTCATTCCGCTGCCCCCACAAGAATGAGTGAACGCTTTTTCTCGTTCTTGCTGCTGTAAAATTCTCCCCCCCACTGTGCTATTGAGTGTTTCCTTTTTCAGAACTTCCTCCGAAAGCAAACAAAACCACGCAACCTCCGGATTTTTATGATAGTGATCATTTCAGCACAAACATACACAAGACACAAAAAAACCAACACCGCCTCCACCTTCACGGATCGTTGCAGCTTCCTTCTGACTGTTGCGGCGAGGGCGAGGGAACTGGCTGTTCTACTGTTGAACCCACCACACACTGCCCGGAGAAGCACTTGTAATGACAGCGATGATTGCTCGCGATAGAGAGATACCTACGTAAAGTTTGGAGCACACTGACAAAGACTACGATGACGGCGGGAGGGTGGTTAGATCCGAGAAAGATGATTGTTATAATTATCTAGCCACACCAATAAAATATCGGTTGAGTGATCTGAGCTGGTTATGGCGGGCTGCACGGCTGGCACCTTCAACTTGGCCTATAACTAGCACCTTAGTTGAGAGAATCTGTAGATTGGTTTGTTAGTTGGTTGATCGAAACGCTATATATAGCTGAGCGGGCGGAGGGAAGGAGAGGACAGCAAAAACTAAATTACCTTCACGTCCGTCCTCCCTCGATTTTTCCAGTGCCTACTTGAAACGATGCCCATCGTCGTCAGGTGCCAGAACGAGCTACTTCGAGTTGCTCAACGCTTGTTATTGCTTTTAATATCGTCCGAAAAATAGTTGTGCGTGGTCAAATATTCGTGGGCAAATAAATTTTACTAATCAGCAACTATCCCAAACTAGCTTTTATCTTCATAGTTCCCATGTTGTTTTGTGAAATCGGCCCTTCCGCAAAACTGAACAAAAGTCATCCCATGTAAACTTCCTAAACAAGTGTAAATGAATTGTTTCGTCATACAAACAGACAAAAAAAATCACTCTCGAGGGAAAACCGCAATTTTAACAACAGCTTTAAAAAAAAGCAGGATCCGAAAGATTCGATCTCGATTTGCCATTAGCAAATTGAAGGTTACTAAAAAACCGAGGAAGCTCTGAAAGGCGACGTGAATATCTCTGGCTCACTGTTGTTACGAAAAAGGCCAAGAATCACGGCGTCCCCGGCCCGGGCATCAGGCGGCAGCAACATGGAACCGAAAAAGCCCTCCGAAAATGAAACAAAAAATGGGCAAAACTTTTATCCAATGCCACCACAACAGCTCCCTGTTATACTCGGCTACTCTTCTACCACTTACTTGGCTCCAGGGTTTCCTCCACATCCCGTCCAGTTCACATTCCCACCTACTGCTGCCTGCCTTCTTAAATATTTTTATTTATTATTTTATGTTTTATATTATTTTTGCTCCTAACCTCGACCCCTTCCCGCCTGCCACCTACCGTCCAGGATTCTACATCATCTCAGCCATCATATTGTCTGCAATGCGCTGCTGCAATTTTTATGCTGCTGCTGTTACTGCTTGCTTTACTTTTTGTCTTCCACTTGCTTTTTTGTGTGAGAAGAGCTTCCTTCGCTTCCTTTTATCTTTTTGCTGGTAATGCTACTGCTGGTGCTGCTCCTCACACACGTACCGACTCTCACTCAAACATACCAACCAACCCAATCGCCAACTCCCAACTGCCGCATGGGAGTAGAAGAATTCCCCACCACTTGCCCATCCATATCCACAAGAGACCTTCATCAACCTAACCAGCAGCAGCATCCAGCAGCAGCATCCAGCAGCAGTACCGTGACGGGAGCCAAGCTATTGTCGCATTTAATCCTCACCTCCCTCTCCCGCACCCGAGTATAGAGCAACCCTTCCATCACCCAGCCGGGGCTCGGTTTCCAATTCGATTCACTTTCTTGATGGTCGACGATGTCGTCTTCGATGTCGTTTCTGAGCAAAGCGCAGAGAGCTGATGTCTTCCGATGAGATCGTCGCAAAACGGGCAAACCATCTCACAAAACGAGCAGCGAGAGTCGTTTGTGATTTTATTTTCAATAAATTTTATTATTAGCATATACACATTCGAATATCGATATCAATCAATTGATGAATAATTTACACCAGATGCGCAACGTTTCTGCTGCTGACGCTGCTTCTGATGGTCGTTTTGTGGCGCTCCGGTCATACTACTATGCATATAGCCAGTGACAGAACCGTTCTGATGTTGTTGTTGTTGTTGTTGATGATTATAATGGTGATGATGATGGTGGGTCGCACGTTGTTGTCGCATTTATATCGTCGTCGGCTCGTGTGCGGTGAGTGACGGACGACGGCGAAAACCGACGCAAGATTACGACTCACTCTGCTGCGACGTGGCCATTCACCAGCATCAGCAGTGTCGCCATAAAACAAGCGCGTCAAACTCCCGTTAATTCCAAACTGCCAGGCGGAGGGAGGATCGCACGCGCGTTTCCAAAACCAATCAGACATCGGTCAATCGATGCCGGTTGAAAATGGATGATTGGATAAGGCCGTGACAGAGATCCGGTGTAAATTCAATCACACTGCCGGTTTTTGCGAGAAAAAATTGATTTTTTCAAATCAATCAACACTGGCCAATAATAAAACTGCTAAACTTTATGGGAAAGCCGCCAAAATGTCGTTTTCTTGTTCCAGGCTAGCTTGCTAAGTATTTTTCACTTGTCATGTATACTGTTTTTTTACCAAAAATTCAGTAGACAGTTACAAAAAATTACCGAAACGAATCCGTGAAATTTCATAAAACCCTGAAGAATTGAAAGGATTGATGCGCAATTTCAAGAAAAGGGCTAGATTATCCAGACCACAATCTAGACCACAATCTTTTCAATTCTCTGTGACGAAGTTCTTAGAAAACTCTTGGCTCTCAATAATCAAAAGAGTTGTCAAACATAATGCAATTTTCAAACTTTTTTAATGACATGATTAGAAGTTATTTCCTTCGACAACTTGGAATATAGTCGTTTTTGAAGGATACTTATAAGGGTGGTTCAAAGTATCGATTTTGCTCAATCGATTTTGAATCCCATTCCGGCTCTTCTTTAAAAATTTGAGCCTTATTAGTTGTGAATTCGAGCTTTGAAGTTTCTACGGAAATTACTGTGGAAAACCAAACTTATCGTGGTCATCCTCCTTGCACCTCGGTATAATAACATACGAATATGCATGCTAGTTATATTTACTGGAAAGTTATCCAGCTTTAACTCCGCTGAAGACCGTTTTTTAATTGCATTTTTTTTTTTATTAATAAGTTTGTTTGTTCAGACCCAATCGAATTAACTTTACAGAGCCAAGTTTTCGTTTTATATATACATTAAGAACTAAAATCTTAAAACTAAATTAAAGGGATAAAACCGATTACTCGTGGTCGTCTCGATGATTGGCATAATTAAATATTAATCAATTAGCGAAATGATGTTTCTTGTTAAATAAAATTCTAATAGATAAAATAAGCATGAATATTTTTCCAATATTTTTCAAAATAACGACGCCGCCTACTTTGTTGACCTAAAAATGTTTGAGTTACGTTATATTTAGTGCTTCTTACTGCGTGGTCATTATCCATAAAACGATAAACTACAAACAACAAAAAACTATCATAGGTACTTAAATAATTACTGTCTCAAATCTCCTAATCACATAGCATCCATTCTTTAATGGTTACGACCCGATCCAACCAGGCTCCGATCTCTGCGTGAAAGTTACCCTTTCAGGCAGCGCACGTAAAAATAACCAAACTGTGTCAACTTACTGACCCACAGGAGCGCCAATCGTGCCATGCAATGTTGTTGTTTTTTTTTTTGCACAAAAGGTCGTTTTGGTCCGCTGCAACGATCCGTAATTAAATCTGATAACCGAAACGAGCGCACGGAAGCAACTTTGTTGCAAAAGGTCCATCAACATTGCATCGACGCACGCACGCACCTCGCCAACGCATCGGCAACAGCAGCAGCTTCCAACTAGCCGCGCGGCGCGCAACGAAATTAATCCGTTAATAATAGAACTTGCTTGAGCGTTAAAACATCTTGACAATTGATGGCAATTTAGATTGGGCCCCCATGCGCCTAGTAGAACGAACCAGGAGCTGCCATGCCGCCGGCCGGAGAAGGATTCCGCATCCGCGCGCTCGGTCGGACGGTCCCGGAGCGGTTGGTTCTGCTTTCGGAATTAATTAATGACGAGATGAGATTATTAATGTGGCAAGTGCAATTAGTATATATGCTAGATTCAATTTACGTCTGTTCTCCGAGCGGGATCCGGCGAAAACATGTTGCAATGTTGGTTCTGAGCTACCGGAGGCAGGATGGGATGGGAGGGCAGAGGCGCAACCAGACACAACATGCAGTAACATTCGGATCAGATGTGCAGACTTAGATTAATGTCCAAATGTCGTTTCCGAGCTGGGACAAGTGCTGAAGAGATGTGTGAATCACAGCTCCATCCAAGCGAATCCAAAAATGAGGGATTACACCTCGAAACTTCTTTGTTTCGTCAAACCCGTCGTTGACGGTTTAGTCGAGCAGGTTTTTGACCTACTGGATGGTGGAAAAGTTTTTGTTTTTTCGCGAATGGCAGTTTTTTCCAGAGAAATTCCTCAGCGGGAGTCGAACCGAGTCGGGTATGAGTTCCTCTTTCACTTTTTTTTTGCGTAAGCTATCAGTATGTGCAATAGCATAAAATCGAAAGACAACGATGATTCCGAGCTGCGTTACGTGCCTTAAGGAAAGGAAGAAAGGAATTCATTCTGAGCTCCCGTCGTTTTCTTCGTCACAGTGCTGTTGCTGTGTTTGCTTCTTCTCACCATCCATAACCATTGTCGGGAGGATCCCGGGCTTGTTGGGCATGGGAATTCATTCACATTGCAATTTTCACTGTCTGCTGACTCGTTGCCTGACTACTGTCGCTCTGCCCTCTGAGAAGCAGCAGTATTTTGAGAATGTGTACATTCAGTTTTCCCAGATCAGCCTTCCTTGTGGTTAACTGAAGATTATTGTACTTATTTTTCATTTTAGCATCGCAAATGATAGCGAAAGATTAAAAAGTAGGATTTATAATCCTTGCACTTCGTCTATTTTTAGTCCCTGGGAATCACAGCCCGGTGCACTCTGATTAAGAATAATCAAATTTTCCACTTGCCCTAAACGCCTATTAATTAAAATCCCAGCCGCTGGACCATGAAGGACCTGGTCGTAAACCATGTCCTCCCACCAGCTACAACTGCCACTGCATGCCAACCAAGCATCAGGCACAATTCATTGCAGTGCCAAAAACTACGCGAAAGTAATAAAATTTAAAATATATCGTCCTTAACATTCAACTTTGACTGTCAACATACAAAACTTTCGTTTTTCCACCCGAGCCCATTGCTTCGTCATCCACGTCGTCGCGTCATTGGAAGGACAATAAAAATAAAAAGTTCTACTTGACGATGGACTTATAACGACGGCTAGTAAAGGCGATCCATTGCAGTTAATTTCTTCCCGCAGTTTTCTCCCATTTGGCTGCTAAGAAAAACCAATGACTAAAGAACGAAATTAGTTTTTCCAACTTTCCCTTTCGTTCGGAAAGTCTCGAATCGGATGGATGGATAGATCGCCACTGAATGCATAAATCAAAATGCAAATGGTCCCCCTGAAATGATAAATAGCAGAAACGACCCTCGGCCTCTGACCAGGCCAAAAATAGTTGCTCTCTCCAGTCACGATCCACCCAATTTTCCTCCATCTCCAGCAAAGGCAACGACGTCGCCGAATCAACAACACGCATTGTTAGTTGGTGATAAGTTTTTATTTGCTTCTTGGCTTTTCCTGTACAATTTTTCATCTAGCCGAAAGTCCTCTTTTCCGCAGTATCCTGCAACCCACTGCTGCCGAAACGCCAAAGACGGTTGAGTGAGTGGGAACTTTTCTTAGCAGCAGATTTCCCTCCCATGAGTGCTTGTTTCGTTTAGGATTTTTTTTATTTCACTAACAGCAGAATGAAAAGAAATTTGGCTCTGGATCAAATGTGTGCGTGTGTGTGTGTTTGAGAGGGTCCTGCCTTTTGCCCGAAACAATTGAAATAATGTATTAATGGATAAACAAGAAATCAATGCGTTTGTGTTTCACATGGTAGCGCATGAGTTTTGAAAACAGTATTGTTTAGAGAAATAAGTTGAAATTGTTTTCGGTGCCTGACTTTACTATAGCGGAGTTGTGGAAAAAAAAAACATTGTTTGTAAAATATACGTTTTACTATTCATAATATAGAAGTGCACATAAACAATTTTATAAAAGAACGATCACTCATGCATCCAATATACTCAACTGATCAATTTTTCAGCCATTTTTCAGCAAACCGTTTAATTTGCCCATTAACGAGTTTGGCAATTCACCTTTCTCAGAAATACCCTTCTTCTTATAATTGGAACATAATAATTGAACAATAATTACATTTACATAATCTTGAATTGCCATTCGAATCGATCAACGAATGTATGACCTCAAACAACTCATTTTTGCCGCCTGAAAAGTTAACAAAGCTCTCTCGTCCCCACACGTGAATTCTGCACAACTCAAAAATCCCATTTCGCTCATCATACAACTCCCCGCCCATCGTTCCAACGTTTTCAATCAACGAACCAACCGACGCCCATCAATTAATGCTAACTTTCATTCTTTCACCTGTCCTGATCCAACCAGATCTCCACCCGCTTTAAAAAAAAAATCGCGAACACACACAAACACACTGCCATGCTTGACCAATCTGCCTCCGGCTACCATCATCATCGCACCGTAGAATTGCGACTCGTCATCACCACGATATGATTATTTACGAATGTTTAAGTCAAATATTATCATAAGAAGCTTTATTATGTTAATATCGTTGTCTCCTTCGTTCCTATCACTGTTCGTACGTTTGCTCTCGTTTGCTCTTGATGGCTTTTGATTCTTCGTCCGTTCCTGCTGTGGTTTCGCTCATTACATATGACTGCGGCATTCGCTTCTGTAGTTTGCCTCCCCCGAAAATACGACCAATCGACCATCCTCAGAGCAACGAATAAGCTTTTGTTTCTCTGATGGAACGAATGGAGCAGCAAAAAGACACAGTTTTAAATAGCTGCTCTCGATCGAGAAAAAAGCGCTTTAATCTCAATTCTTATGTCCTAAATTTAAATAATTCATTCCCTCACTACGATGGGGTTCAAAGGCTTTGGGCCGTCGCCTCACTTTTCGGGACCATATCGTACTGAAATCTTTCAACAGAATCAGTCATTGTAAGGCATGGGTCTAGATTGAGGTTGAGTTCTGAGTTGTCCTGAGTTTGGAAGGTTGGAAGGCTTCGAGAGCAACTTCATTACAAAACCGATGACGACCTGCGGATGTTTGGTGCCTGAGAACCGCGCTGTAACTGTAGTAAGATTTTTGGTTGATTTTAAATCATGACCTTTTTCGACGAGGCTGGTCGATCAAATAAGCGTTGAAATTTTAGTTGAAAAATGCCATGGTATATTCATACCATTTTCAGCATGTTAAGGTCTTATTTATACCTCTAGTTCTCTCTAACGAACCGCCTTCAACCTACCTTACCAATCAGATCAGCCTCGCAGTCTGCGAAGAGTCTGCAGGTTGCCTGCTCCTTGATCGATCGACCTTCCCTGTTGCGCGCCTCTTCTTCTTGTGCCTTGCGGTTCGTTTTTGAGACTCATTGTAACTGGGCTGTCGTCCGACATTCTTATGACATGCCCATCCCACCGTAGTCGACCGATTTTAGCGCTGTGTTCTCCCAGCAACTGAAGCAATTCGTAGTTCATTCGCCTCCTCCACGTTCCATCTCCCATCTGCACTCCACCGTAGATTGTACGCAACAGCTTCCGTTCAAAGATATCAAGGGCGCATTGTTTCCTGTCCGTAGTCGACTATCGGTCTAATTAATGTCTTGTAGATGGTCAACTTTGTAATTCGGCAAGCTCTGTTCGATCTTAGCATCCTCCGGAGTCCAAAGAAGGCACGATTGCCAGTCATAATGCGCCCTTTTATAACTCTGCTGGTGTCGTTTTCGACGGTCTTCAATGAGCCCTGTTACCCGAATTCGTTTACCTCCACGATTTCATCACCGTCAATCTGAACTCGTGGTGGGAGGCCGACATTGTCTTCTCGTGAGCCTCTTCCCTTAATGTTTTTCTTTTCTCAACGCATTGAATACAAGCCCAATATCACTTAATCACCGCTCTACGCATAGTCACTTCGGGTTCACGGTTCCGATTCCGTCACTTTCAAAGCACGGGTTGCTTCGATCCATTCCAAAACCCATTTTAATTCTTTCCCCAAAATTTGAGCTCATCTTACTGCAAACTTTGATGCACTTGCCTTATACTTTTTGTTATGATTCTTTTAGCTTCTTCTTCTTCTTCCTTATTTCTTTATTAAAGTGGAGTTCTGCCTTAGACTAGTTCTCCACCAAAGAGAGGAACCTCCACACTACAGATCGCACTCATCAACACATTGAGTCAAACGGTTTGCTTTACTTCCCTTCCGAAGGATTTTACGCCTCCAAAACATCGCACCGACCTCGGCTTGAGTTGAACCCAGATCCACTGGGGTGTGAAGTAACAGCCACGCTTACCACTACACCACCGGTGCCAGCATTCTTCTAGCTCTTTGACATAGTTACATATGTTTGCTGCTTTCAACTTTAACTTCTTTTTTCGATGCAACGTCGGCATAATTAATTATTAATTATTTTATCTCAGGTTCGAAAAATGGAGTCTCAAACCAAAGTTACTGTATAAAAGTATCATAGTGCAGGCAAGCAGCTTTGCTTTGAAAACTATGGATAATTTCTTTAGGTTTAATGCTAAGAAATCAATTACCAATTAACTAACTTGGCATTCAATCGGCAGCTAGTTTTCAGCCATCTTGTTGCTGGAAAAAAATACCCGTTAGTACAGATTTAACCGATTCAATACGGATGGGTATATAGCCAAGATTTTTTTTTCTTGATTATCGCGGTTTTACGCCTCGGGCTGGTTTATCTCCCGTCGTAGTCACGCGTAGTCTAAAGTGTCTTTGAGTTCAGATCTTGATGTTGTACATGATTGACAAAGAGATTTAGAGTGTTTTGACCGTACTTCTTAGCTGTAAAAGCTACAAGAAAAATCTGAACACCGTTGCAGACATATTACAGTATTCTCAGAATATCGACGGTACTCCAAACTGTTCTTGAGTTCAGGTCTTGGTGTTTTGCATGATCAACAAGGCGACTTACGAGGACTCCATCGTACTTCACAATTAAAATTATATAACAGTATTCACAGAATATCTACGGCACTCCAAACTAGTCTTGAGCCTAGGACATGATGTTTTGCATAATCAACAAGGCTTTTTACGTGATCTCCATCGTACTTATGAGTTGGTAAAGCTCCATGGGACATTATTGCACAATGAAAGTCATAAAACAGTATTTTCAGAATAGATACAGTACTCCAAACTATTAACAGATCTTGCATGTTAAACAAGGCGATTTTTTTTACAATATCATGGGTACTCCAAGTCATTATGGAGTTCGTATTTTAATGTTCCAGAAGACCAACCTGCTATTTGCTATTTCCTAATTAAATATATATGTTTTAGTATGTCCATGGGAAATTTTCCAAAAGTTTTGGATACTAAAACTTTATTTATATGGATGCGTCATCACTCACATAAAAAAAACTCAGGCAGACAATTTCCATGTTTATGTCAAAATTATCATATGCGTTGTAAGATGAATAAAAACAATTTATACATAAATGTTAATAGCAAGTGATAGAACGAGTGTTGGTCTTCAGGTCTAAGCCTTTTGTTGTACAGCATACGCATCGCCTTCTTATATCCATTGGTCAAATGGTCTTTACCTAGTGACTTTCTCTTCAATGGTCCTCCACGCTGTTCTTCGACCCCCTTATTAAATTTTTGTGCGGTTGGAATCCGGAATCTCTTTCGGGGGGTGGGGGGGATTTTTTTTTGGGGGGTTTTTTTTTGGGGGGGCGCTCTTTTTGTGTTATATTTTTGTTGGTGGGGGGGGGGGGGGGGAGAATATTTTTTTGGGGGGGGGGGGGGGGGGGGAGAAAATTTTGGGGGGGGGGGAATTTTAAGTTTTTTTTGGGGAGGATAAGGGGGTCGTCGCTGGAACCTACGTCAAAATGGATTTCGGACAGCTTCCTGATGATGATGATGATGATGATGATATAAAACTACCATCTATTGTAGCAAGGTAACTTCCCATAGCAGTGGAATAATCTGAAAAATGATTTGATCAGGATTCTAATATTGTTTGTGATCATCAAGCTCCTGTATGAAGGGCCAAAAACGTTTGTGCGGGCCCGTAAGCAGAGACACTTACGCGAAACCCACGAATATAGGAAAGAGAATCTCCTTCCAAAAGCAAGTTCACACGCACAGCACTAGAATCGAGCCCTCGATTGACAGAATAAACCCAATAGATGGGGTCGAAGAGCCCGCCCTCGTTCCGCGAAATGTTAACAATAGAGAGGAGGCAGTCCCATGCTCCCTATCCAAATCGTTTCACTTGGATGCCCTGATGGTCCCTCCCTTTCCCCGTTATATGTAATTTAATACTTAGTATATTTTGTACACACAATATTAGGATATCATTATAGACAAACATGCCAATGGATTTTACTGAAAAATAAATAAAAATTAGATATGAATTAACATCCTTCTTTTCCTGGAAAAGCTGAAAACAGAATAGATCATTCCAATTATCAAAGATAAAATTTCAATACAAGATATTGCTTTAAAAGACATGTAGTAATATTTTTTCTTTAAACTGTTCTAGTAACATTTCAAATATAGCAATTGGAGTGAACGAAGAGTCCGGTTTGATGATTCCTGAAATAAATGGCTTATCTTACCATAATGCTACTAAACACAATATTAAAATAAAATCTAACATTGCTTATAAGCACATGCCAGTCTTCTAGTAGTTGAAATTCAGAAGTGCAATTTTAAATTAAGTGTAATGCTGAAATGCTGAAAAACAAATTGAGCCTTTGATGCCCGTCGTGTTGCTCCCGGCTCTTACATGGTTTTGGAATGCAAAAATGATTCTAAAGCGTGCTAAAATTATTGATAAAATGAGAATGGGAAATATACAATATGATTTAAAGGTACACGATCTTCAGTCGCACCCCCTCACTTCGCTATTGTCAGATTGACAACATTGCCCTCGCTACGCCAACCAGCGTCTCCATGTTTCAGCTGGCAGTCGTTTGTGATCATATGACTCGTGGAGGCGTGAGGTAGGAACTTGTGAGGACGAGACGTCGGCCGCACCCTCCTTCAAAGTTGTCAGCTCACCATTTGAAGCCCATGGATTTCTGACAGCTTCCTGGCCAAAAATTCTACATGGCGACGGAACGAGGAGATGTTCCTGCGGAGTTTAAGTTTACTTTTATGGACAAATTTTCCAAAAAAAAACTGATGATTTGGCAAGGGATATGCAGCTGCGGAGCAAAGACCAAAGTGTTAGTGACAAATAAGACGATGGACTCGAAGCTGTACAAGGAAGAATGCCTCAAAAACCGCGTACTACCTTTCATTAAAGCCCATAAAGGTCCCTTAAAGTTTTGGCCACTACAGCCGGGAAGTCATCCAGTGGTTCCGCGATAATAACGTACATTTCATAGATAAAAACATAAATCCACCCAACTGCCCGCATTTCCGGCCCATCGAGAGATTTTGAAGCGGAAGCTTAAGAAAAGTGGAAAACCGGCTCGGGCGCGACTCAGATGACCAAAATATGGAACAAATGTGCCAAGGAAGTTGACTGCGGAGGTGTGCAGCGTTTTATTAGAATTTTTATTAGAAACGAAGAGAAATGATTTAAGTTGATATTTTTTCCTTAAAGTACAGTGAATTACCTTTGTTTAGATGTATTAAACTTATTTGTACGTCAATCCGTTACCAAGATACAGATGATTTTATTATTCCGGATTCTAAATGGACATAGCTTTACCATGAGCAACTAGTTTTTCTACCAAGAGACGAGGAAATCGATGAACGAAAGCTTAAGGATAGTTTGGAGTACCTTGGGTATTCTGAAAATACTAAAACATGTCTATTGCTGTGTAATGATGTCTCGTGAGGCTATTTCAACTGATAATTACGGTGCAGACACCATACAATGCCTTGTTGATCGTGTAGACATCAAGTTCTGTATTCAAGGATAGTTCGGAGTACCATAGATATTCTAGAAAACTGTAATATGTCTATTACAGTGTTATGATGTTCCGTGCAGCTTTTTCAACAAATAAGTACGGTCCTAGACATCGTAAATCTCCTTCGTAAATCCTCTTGTAGAACATCAAGATCTGAACTCAAGGATTGTTTGGATGGTCTAGAACAACTCAAAAAAACATTTGTTCGCAAATTGTAACCTCTTAATGGTTTGTATCGCTTGTTCAAGCATTGAATCGGTTAAAGCGTTTTGTATGAAATTTTATCAAAAAGTTACCGAAGAAAGAAGAGAACCAAAAAATTTGGTCTTTTCATATTTTTCCATATAAATCTAAAATGGCATGTGCAGATCGAGATCGCAATAAATTGTGCTCAAATTTTGAATGAAGAATCTGGATCTACTTTGGAGTCGACTGTGTGAAGTGGTATTTAGATAGATATCCAGTAAACTATAAAAACAAAATGCCTTTTCAACCATTAATCATTAGATGATAAATCTGATTTGAAAGTTCCCTTATAACACATTAGTTACACATCGGTTGATAGAGCGTCATTGTGACTCATTTAAATCACAATCAAGTTACTGTAACCATATATTATGGTTGTTTGTTTCTTGAATTGATACAGGTGCAAACAGACGTTATTTTGTTTCGGAGAAACGTTCCTACCACAATCAGAATTCAATTTTTTTTTATCAAGGACATTTTTCTGTCCATATATTTACTGTGTTTCGTAGTCTTGTTGGTATTTTGATGGTGAGTAGAATTTTTTTTACACACTTTCATTAACAGTATTTTGATTATGAGCTCAGAAACGCCTTTTGAATTCATGATATATATATATTTTTTAATTCTTGATTAAGTAAGGATATTTTAACATTAACTTAAGTTAATTTTGTCATAAAATATCCAAAGTTGTTGACTTTTTTAAAAATTGGAGTTCATTTCCAGTACCAAAAATCGGCAACTGAAATATAACTCAATATCCAACATACAACACAGCGTTGGAACACAGGTTGTAATTAAAGCAGACAGAGTGCAAAAATGAGCCAGCATAAGTTGGTTATCTGCTTCATTCTACCCTTGGCAACCGCAGCAGCCAAATCCACCCATCCATCCGTCCGAGCGAAAAGGCATCTCCGCCTTCTGTATGCAATTTACATGCGCTGCTGCTGCTGCGGTTGTGTGCTCCTTACCAATCGACCAACCGGCCGAATGCAGATAAAAAGGAGCTGATTTCTTCTCGCCCACTCACCTCGCATGATCCCACCATCGACGGACGACTGACTGTTTCAACTCGTTTCATTTTTTTTTTTCGGTGGCCAAGATCCTCAAAGAGTGTATAGTTCTCTTGGGTTGTTATCTGCCCACTTTTTTTTTTGTCTGCTGGCTTGGAAGGAGTCTCCCTCCTGGTACAACCAATTTTCGACTGGTTGGCTGACTGGGAGCTTTTTTACAAGTGCCCTCGCTCACTGTGTTTCGACCACCTCCTTCGTAAGAAAGCAGACGGGAGGTGGGAGGTAGTCGGCCCCACTACACGTCTTTGGTGTGCTGTGGTCTGTTGAGAATGTTATTAACTATAAAGATATTTTTCATAAAATGCTTCTGCAGATGTTGGATGGCTGCTGTTCGCTGATGAAGATGATGGCCTAAGGGTGTTTTCGGTTGGTGGCTATTCTGAGCGAAAGGAATGGAATAGCATAAAACAGAGCGTAGCAAGATAATAAGATCTGCTGGTTTCTCATGGGTTGTCCCGTCCAACGCAACTGGAGGAGAATTCTAACTGCCTCCTACTAGAAGTTGTCAGCCAAAATCTTACCGCTTCTTCAAACAATACGGCCGGGCAAATAATTATCTGTTTCCGTCCACGCATGCATTTGACTTTTACGACTGTTCGACGTCCCCTTTGGGGTCTTCCAGCTTGGCGCAACTTATAATAATATATTTATAAACATGAATGTGCCCTACCTCTCTGTCTCGTTTTGTACATCCATGCATCCTTGATTAACCTGACCAACACCACAGGGGATGAATAGTGCGTATATCAACATCAACAGATGCCTCTGTTCGTCATGCATCCCCATCATTCATCAGGTTATCAACTTCGGGATGCACTGGGACGGTGTGATGGATGCGAAGGCTCCCGGCTGCTTCCGTTCACGATGTTGCTCGACGACGATGATGATGGGAATTGACTTTACTTCATTCTTACGTACATACACCCTTTACCAACATCTAAGGCGCGTCATCGAGGGAAGAATCTTGAATGAATAATGACGAAACGATGTGTAGCATAATAATAGACTTCCAGCACCTGAACTGCATCGGTATCGGCATCGATACCAAGAGCCATCTCATTTGTGGTAAGACAAATAGCCGGATTGCACTTTCAGTGTAGCACCGCCGAACGACCACCAGCAACAGCATCTCCTCCACTCATCTTCTAGACGAAAGCGATTACGGTGACTGCTGTGTGAAAAGTGGTAGCTAATTATGATTTCCAATCTAGACTAGAGCAGTTAAACCACCGAAGACGACGAGGACAACGATGATCATGACGATGATGCTGCGGGTTTTCTCACCGACCAACACCCGTAGGCAGCATCAGCTTCATTGAGCACCAGGATGACGGTGGTTGGCGATGGTGGCTACTAGTGTTTTCCCGGTTGCATATGATTCACGGGCGTCTGATGATATACTAGTTTTTTTTTTTTTTGCGCTCTTCTGTGGTCCAATTTGATGCGGCGATACATAAATCATGGACGTCGCGACGTATTGTAATTTTTTTTCCTACTGCATTATCTTTTTCTCTTCGCCTGACGGACTCCTTTATACGGAAGTAACAGTGTATAGTGATTTACAATACCTGCTTGCTCCGTGATTTGGAATCATAGTGATGAAAACAAGTTTCGTTGTGATTATAACATATCTTAATAAAATCTGTTAATATCCTTCTTATCAACATGCAACCCTAGGAGTGGACAGCAATTTTTGCAAGAACAAAAGATGTGAGGAGAAAGTATTGATAGGTCCGTGAAAGCACGACCGGTTGTGAAATTGAATAGAAGTAGTTGAAATTGTGCGTAGGGCATGTTTGAAAGGCGGCATTCGATCAAGCAGACAATCCCTTGCCTAGCTACCCTAGTATATTACTATAGTTTTAATCCATGAATATAGTTTTAAACCAAATCATCAAATTTCAAATGTAAGATTAAGTGCACAACGGACAAACGTGGCTTGAATTATATCTTTAGAGACGTTTTTCATTAATATGTTCAGCCGATCAAACCTTCATGACAAAGGAAACGTGTTCTTAGAAATGCGTTTGTTTTTGACTGTAACTCGTTCTCACCTATTTCACATTCTACTCATACTGATCGCAATCCACCGCATCGAAAAAGGTTGGAAAGTAAAACCCAAAACTCTCACGCCAATTGTGCCCATTTTCCTGTATCACCAATTCGTGGCTCCTTTCGACGATCTAAATAACAGTAGTGCTTTTTTGGAAAGCGCGAACCCTTCTCTGCCGTGTTCAACAGCAGCGCTTTGCTCGTAAACCGGGGGCCAAAAATCATTCAATTGATCGCTCCTCGTCCATCACAAGTGTTGATCTTCATCTGTTTTTTTTCTCTTCTGGGACCCGTCCCGCCAGATCACTTGTCTCGAACGGTCCCACGGCCACTACCGGCAAGAGCCCCTTTCCCCGTCGCTGATTTCAGAATCATACCGGATTTTATTGACGCGCTTACTGTACCAACAATTAACGTCATTCAACGGCTCCACGGTCCCGCGGGACCACCTGACGCACTTAATGACCGCTGATGCTGAGGCTGCTGCCGTTTTACCGCTACGGTATGCTCTCGTACGTCAGCCTTCGTACACGCGTGACCCATACGAGATTAGATTAGTCTTTTCAAATGATTTTATTCCCATTCCAATCGCCGAATGCAGGAGGAGGCAGAAGCGGGTCTCAATCAACAACGAAAAAATTGCCCATGGACCGGTCCACTCAAGGGATATTATTTTCACTTTGGAAAAGCTCTGCTCAAAGCTCGTGGCTTGCGGGAAGAAAACAGCTCACCCCCTGGGCAGCTGCTGATAGCGATAATAATAATCAATTCATTTGATTAATATTATAATAATTATTATTGCCTTTGTTCAAATCGGTGCGGGGCGCAACCCTTTGGACCAATCAATCGGTAAAACGAAATTAAAAGTCGTAAAATAAATTGAGTCCCTGTGGTTTCCGTCGTCGGCACTGTCGTCGTCCCCCTACACCTGTGATCGCGCTGAGTAAGCACGATAATCGAATGCAAGAGGACCAGAGAATCAGTGATCGCGCGTCGTAGCCCAATAATGGCAATAAAAGCGATCATGGTGGTAATCAATTTGGATTTCTACCGAAACCGGACGGAGACGGAATCGAAAATGATCGAAATCCAATCAGTATGAAAATTATCTTCGATTTTTGACCGGAGACATTACGGACACCTTTGAATGGGTTGGGGCCAGAATCAAGGAGAATTGTCCCAACCAGTTGGCCGAACCAATTCTTCCTGACCAAAATCAATAAATTAGAGAATTAGGCCAATATTTTAATTATGGGAATTTAAATAATTAAGATATCTAGCCAGAAGTACATGGCGGTGGCAGCGACAGCGACGAAGGTTCGTTGATAGTTTTAATTGGGATGGTTCGGATTCATTCCCAGCGTCGTTGCCATCCACTTGCGTGCTCTGATTGGGAATAAATGGACCTGAGGGAGGCCATAAAACCTGGACTTACAGAGACACTAATTAAGTGAGAAAAGATATGGCTTTGATAGGATTACGCGTCACGACGTCGGTGTATTGATAATGGGGATGTTGTTCGTGTCCACCGGATCGACGTGGGGCGATGGAGGTGGGTCACCGAGTAGTGGCTCTCGATAGCAATACCATTTTCGGGGTGTGAAGTTAACTGTATGTTCGTCGAACCGTGGCTGCGGCAACAAGTGATTCGGATTGAGGGATGAATAATTTTGTAATTAGTTAATGTTGGACTTTGTAGTGACTCAGAAAAGCCGATCACGGTCGAAAGCAGGGATTGGAATTAATTATTGTGGGGGAGAATGACAGAAGGAGTAGTAGCCCGAATAGAAGATATTTATTCATACACCAGAATTACAACCTGAAGCCTTTTCATAAATTTCAAACAAATTTTTTGCGATGCGAGTAAGAATTTACATTAACCATCCAATCACTTTCTCATCTCTATTCCAGAATTCCCCTTTTCATCGCTTCGGCCAGTAACAGCATCACTGACCTAATGACTATGGCGGATGGTAGCTATGACCCAATGGGGCACATCCAGACGGGTCGTCAGCATCCTCACTCGCATCATCCGAGTCATCATCACCATCACCATGGTAGCACCGGCGGCGGTGGTGGTGGCGGAGGTGGTGGTGGGTGCGGAGGAGGTAGCAGTACATTCCTACAGCTGGAACAGCTGCAACAATTGCACCAGCGCTACCAACAACAGCAACAACAGCAGCAACAGCAACAACAAAGTCAACAACCTTCGCCGTCTAGTTTAGAGAATAATAACAACCTTCCCTCGGCGGCTAACCACAATCTGTTCCGATCGGAGCAGAAAAAGCACAAACGGAAGCGACTGTCCGCGGTGCTGGACAAGTTGCATCACAACGGGTCGGCTGTGAACCACAACAATAATAATGTCGGTGAAGGTAACATTAAGATGAAACGCTCGGAATCCCGTTCCAGCACGGAAGACTCAGCAGAAGATGTGTTTCCGTACTCAGCGAGTCCTCGTATTAGCATAAGCCCCCTTCGTTTGAACGAATCGGACGAGAACAACATGAACCGGGTTCAGGTCAAACAGGAACCGCAACAGTACCTCTACAAACAGCTACAATACATGAACCCGCTAGCATTATTCAACTATTTTCCGCAGCAAACTAAGCTCCTGTATCAGGAGATTGCACGACAGCGGAGTCATTCCGATTCCGATTTACAACAGTTGCCTCAGAAACTTCCAGAGACTGCACCGGCTGCACCTCCCGAACCTCAGGAACCTCAAGAATTTCCCTTGGATCTGTCCATGAAATCGACACTGTTGCACAGTTCTCCTAGTCTAGACTCTGTGATCAAACAGGAACCGAAGTTGACCTTCACTCCGCCCCCTCAACCGCTGCCATCGATCGTCAAAGGTGACGTCGCGTCTAATAACACCAAAAAGTCCGCCGCTGCCTGTTATAACCTCAATGTATCTCCCGTAGTAGAAGAGATGCCACCGGGTTCGGATGTTGCCTACATGTGCCCCGTATGTGGTCAACTATTCTCGTTACAGGATCGTCTAGCAAAACACATGGCATCTCGTCACAAAAGCCGTTCCAGCTCAACGGACATCACCAAGTCCTATATCTGTGAAGTCTGCAAACGATCGTTCGCCCGATCCGACATGCTCACCCGACACATGCGCCTGCATACCGGCGTTAAACCTTACTCCTGTAAAGTCTGTGGACAAATTTTTTCCCGCTCGGATCATTTGTCCACTCATCAGCGGACTCACACCGGTGAAAAACCGTACAAATGTCCACAGTGTCCGTATGCTGCCTGTCGGCGGGACATGATCACACGTCACATGCGAACGCACACGCGCTATGACGCACAACGCAGCGGAAGTTCCAGTGGGTCTCCAGCCGGAAGCCCTGCCTCAATGGACCAGAAACCGCTCCTACTGCCGGTGGTCAGCCTCAGTTCGGGCGCCAGTGCCCGAGCCATCAAGAAGGAATCGGCCTTTTCCACCAGCCCTGGAAGCTACGTTATCGAAACCAAGACTGAATCCTAGATGAACTCACTCTCAAACACAATCACATACTAGATCAGACAAAGATATAGAAACAGAAGAAAAAAACAAGAGCGAGAGAGAAAGAAAGTAGTTTTCAGTGTTAGTAGTCCCCTTCTGCATTCCTAATTTCCTAGCAGTGATACTCTTCCTTCATTAGTAGTTGTGTTACGGTTTGCCAATCTCTTGTTGTGTTAGTAGGTTTAGAGTTTCCCTTTTTTAAACTATCCAAGCAAAAAGGAATTCTAAGAAATTTGAACTATTCCCGAATTCATTCCCAAAATCGTAGAAGTTTTGAAACGTAGGATTAAATCTCTCCCCTGTTTCCGCATGTCTCGAAAATACTATATATATACAGAAAACAAGAAGAAATCTCAAAGGTTGTGAATTAAAAAAAAACTAGAATAGAAGATCTTCAATCGTTAAATCAACGAGATCGTGTTTTCGTTATTCGCGTACTACATTTCCTGTCCTCACCAATTTCCTTTGCCGCTAGTCCCTAGTGATTTCGACCGTTGGCATGTGTCCCACCCAACATAAGGCTAAGAATTCAAAAGTGATGCTTGCCAAAGCGGTAATTAGTGATTTCCAGTCTCGAAAACATTCCCCTTCCTTGATAGATTCCGGTAGAATACTAGTGACATCTGTAGGTAGAAAGCACACAGCACTGAATTCGAATGAAAAAAAATACACACACTTACACACAGATACTGAAACAACAAGAAACCAACCTAAAGTACGCCTTGAACAGTGTGCCTTATTGTGAGTACGAACAACTACACAAGGAACTAGAGAGAAGAACACTTTTTTAACGTAGAAGAAGAAAAAACACACACATTCTACCCCCTCTACCCTAGGCCTAGAATTTATCCTCCTACACCTATCCAATTCCGGAGCATTTCCTTCCTTGTCCCAAGCTGGGCGGACGTCAGGAGCACCCAGTTTTCCACCCCCTGCACTTCCGTTTGATTTCGTTGTTATTACTACATCCCCGCCGCCACGTGCTAATACTCGTTGCAGCAAGGGTACGAGGATCAGAACCCAGGCGGCGTTGGTTGTACACACTAGTCAAGTTAGGACCAGGAGCAGTAAAGGCGCCACAATGGAGTTTTATATTTATGATAATTATATCAAAGGAGAAAGGGGAAGGGAGAAAGGAATGAAAGGACCGAGCAAGCAAATGGTCTCGGAGCCATTGGCCATATAGAACGAGAGAAAGAATGCAAGACAAAAGCAGAAAAACTGCTGCATGATCTTAATTTAAATTTTCAATCATGCAAATTGAATATTAAAGCCGGGGAGGACTTGTTGCCTCGAGTTTTTCCTTCCTAGCACTACTGAAGGAATGTATGCCACCCGAGCCCCGAAGCTTTATACTTCTTTTGTTTTATTTTCCATCGCTATTTCCTTCTCCTGTAGAAACCCCCCATTTTGCCCTCGTTCTGCGCTATGGCGGCAGTAGTTGCGGAAAAAAAAACTTCATTTCCGACCACGAAACACCCCCGCAGTATAATCAGTTTTATGCCACCGCAAATGACGACGACGTCATTTGGCAGTTTGTCAGAATTTGTAATACCTGCTCACTGCTAGAGTGCTATTTGCACTAATTTCTAGACGATAAAACAATGAGAAAATGTGTCCTTTTCGAGAACTAACGTAAAACGGTAGTGGCCAAAGTGGAGCAATCGCGTGCGAATGTGGGAGGAAACTAACCATTTGCGTGGACATCAGGGTCACACGGGTCACGCATGTATGTTTCGTCCGTCACGGTATGTCACGGAACTTGGATTTTTTGTATTTAAAATGAATGGCTAGGGTGCCACTAACATTGGTGCAAAGAAGTTTAGGTACAATAGTTAAATATGCAAATAGACATAGAACCTAATCAATTACTTATATCCCATGCGATGCTGATGAATTTTGCTGATTCTATCATGGAAAAAAAAATTTTGATTGCAATCTTCGTGAAATAAATTTGATTTAATATTTTAATTATTTCAAAAGTCATTTCCAAACTTACAAAAATGGTGCAATGTGATTCACTGAGTAGACGAACAACTTGGACCCCATTGTTAATACCAACAACCAAAATCCAATTATTATTTCGCCTCTAAGATGACAACCAAATCCTTGTTCGAAAAGTCTTGACTTCATGAAATAAATCTCTAGAAAAGTTTGTTTTTGCTGCCAAGCCTTTTAATCACAAGATCTCATCTCGAGACACCCTATTCATATTTCCCCAGAACCATTGCCCATCTAACGAAATGGGGAACCGGGCGTCGTCGTTGGGTAGCAATAGCCGCAATCTGCATTGCACCCAGGGTTGCAGTATAAATTTTGAGTATAAATGCCCTAAAATAATATAGTTTACACAGTGCGAGGTAGGGCAGAGAGAGACAGAGAGAGAGAGAGCCACCCCCTCACAATGCTCCATGTTCTACAGCAGAAGTTGCACTGTAGATGAGGAGGCTCATACTTCACCCAAGCAAGAGTTTCTCCCAGCACCTAAATCCTGGGAAAACGCAAGCCAACCAACGTTTTCCACACGAAGAAGTGAAGTGAAAAGTGCATAAAGCTCGGCTTCCAACTACTAGGCACACACAGCTGCAAAACGAGCAAGGATGGAAATTTATAAAAGCATTACTGCACACGGTCGTCGTCGGTGTGGCGTCGTCACTGTGTTCCGGGGTGATGCGGGGGTCTGGCCCGGGTGGGAGCCAGTTAGTAAAAGTTTTCCCACCTCCCTACCCTACCGTTGCCTGGACCAAGTGGGGTAAAATTTGAGGTGAAGGGAGGGTGGTCGTAATTACTTTTGGCCAGCGCTAGAGCTCCAGAGCCAGCACACGTAGTGATGTACGGGTTTTTCGGTAAATTGTAGGATTTTTTGGAGGCCAACGGTCGAACTGGAGTCGGTGCTGTCTGCCAAGTTTTTCCAAAACTGCAGAACTGTCAGGATGCGCAGTACTGTGTGGTTGCTTTGGAATGGAGACCCGTAAAGACAGTGTGGCGGATACACTCACCAGGAGTATACGCACACTCTCCGTTGGGGAGCTTTCGTAGGAAGAATACCGAATGTTAAAATGCTGACGCGTGGGGAAGTTTGTAAAATTGCTGGATCTAACAAATATTGTGACTGAAAGTCAGGAAAGTCCTTGTGAGATATTGACTTTGTTTAGTGTTTGTCATACTTATCATTCATCGCCGAACATGATGAGGAAATATTGAAGATTGTCTCTTGTGCTTGCTTGAACTTTTATTGAATTTTAATTTGTCGTTTCGATAAACCAACTGTTTGTGTGAATGATAAGTAATATTGATTATTTCTTTCAAATGTAAAGGTGCTATTAGTTTTAACTTAGCCCATCCTTTTAAAAGTTGAGTTTTTCGGATCTAAAACTTGAGCAGAAGCTCTAGCTCATCCACAATATCAAATTGAGGAACAGATCTTTCAATTTGTAAACATTTTCTGCCAATGAAAGCGTTAAATCTTCTCTAATACAATCTAGCTGCTTCTTCTGTTGGCTGACCCTTTCTAGCTGGCTCTTCCTCTTCTCTTTGGCAACGGTTCAAAAACGCTTTTTGTTTCCACGCATTTAATCCAACTCCTATCCCACCCCAACTGTTTTCGACGAGAAGTTTTAAAGCATCTTAAATCTTTGGTTTGATTCATTTTTCAGTAGAAGGGAGTTCGTTAAATTAAAAAAGATGTATTAAAACTGTATCAGATTTTACCGAAGTCATGAATCCATCCTCATCTTTATTTAGATTTCCCAGATTGACTCTCAAAACATGTTATTAGATATTGTATGATATATATCTTGGTTTTCATTTCCCAACAAGTGCTAATCGCTACCTACAGCTAATGGAAAACCATAAGAGTTATTACTTAACAAGACACACAAACACATTGACGCACGTGCAAAGCGCCGGAGCGAACGAATACGCAATTCTAATTAAAAATGTGCCAAATTTACCGTTAGAGAAAAGAATTAGAAGAAGAAGAAGAAAAAGGAAGATGAATTTATATTAGAACCAAACTTTTTAATATCGATATTAAATCAATTATTATCACATCAATCACACGCAGCAGCAAAAAGTTTAACCCCAATGTCATTTTGGCAAGAATAGCTTTGAATCCTCTTAAGAAAAGAAAACAAGCAAACAGTTTTTCGAACAACCTCCATTAATGCAATAACAAAACCAATTAATATCCTGTAGAATAGAACGCAGCAAATGAAATAGCAAAACACGCGAAACATATTTGAAAAAGAGATCTCATATATTAGAGCTTCGGAACAAGCAAACTACTTCTTCGTAACTCTAAATAACGAATACCTTACAGCAACGGCAGCAACAGCGCGTGTTTAAACACGGGCAACAGACACATACACAAACTACACTAATCATCTGTCAGAATGATTCTGAGGGCATTTAATAAGTTTAATTTTGTGAAACTTTAGTGACCGGTAAGCTTCTAGTTAGTGCTCATGTTTCTTTTAACTAGCTAGTGAGGTGACAACAACGAATGTATTTTATTTTCATTTTATTAATTTACTTGGTTAGGATATTTCAATTTGAAAGAAAGATTTCGATGTAACTGGGTGTAAATAGGGTTAGTTTTAAAACGGATGAAAAAACTTCTAGTGCGGTCAAAAGCCAGGACCAAACAAAGCTGAATCGATTCTCGAACAATTTTGTCAAGTACCTTAAAACGAAGAGAGTGTTTATGTTTAAGCAATCATTTGAAAGACAACTCATTGGCTAGAGTTTTAAACGGAAAAAGATCATTTGTAGAAAAGCTACGAAAAACTATAAAACATTTCTAAAATGTGTTCCTGAGTGGGGATGCTAAAGAATGATTTCATCGTGAAATAAGATTCGCATAGCTTAACTATGTTGAGGCTTGTTAAGTTTGTCATCCTTACTGAAAAATCTTTGGTATAAGTTTTAACATTTCCTATTATTATTATTATTATTATTATTTATTGATTTTCTGTTTTGTCTGTGAACGCAAGAAAGCAGCAGCGTTCAAAAAAATTGAAAAAACTTCTATTTATTGTTTAGCTTAAAAGCCCCCTGAATTTGCTCATTTTTCACTGTAGTCTTGTAATCTATAGTTTTCTGAACAATCCCCCTTGTCTGTACTACTTCGGTCTAGCGTTGAACTTTATTGTAAAAAGTTCAAGTAAAATATTCTTTTTTCAGTTGCAAGAAAAGAAAATCAACTGAGGGAAAAAACTTGTTGTAAACAATCGAATAAGACGTACACTTATTAATTTATAACACAATCGAATCGTATTTGAACTATTTTTAAGTTTACTTTTACTTATTTATTGTTAAGTTAATTTTTGTAAAACCTTTTTTAATTTTTTTAAGTCGAATGGAAAAATGTTTCGTTTTTACAGTACAAAAACAAAGAGAAATTTTGGCAAATAAATAAAAAATGTTTTAATAAAATTACCCCTTTATGATTTGATTTTTCTAATTTCACAACTTCCGTTTCGCCTATCATTTCTTGGTTCGTTATTTGTTTACTTCAGCTTCTCCAATATGCCGATGTCAAACCAATTTTGTGATAACCATACTATGCCGGTCAAAACGATCGATCAACTCCCTACTCAAAGTGGTGACAGCAACAACAGCAGCAGTAGCGAAAACACATTTCCGTCTTGAATGTTTTCATCCATTTTCATTAAGTGCCTTACTGTAAGTAGTTAAAAAAAATGCTAGAAATGAAAACAACTATAAAACTTGTCTACGTCGCATTTATTTCACCAACTTCATTCTGAGCAGAAAAACGCTTCCAATGTGCCATATATATTCAATACTGACCGACAACAGCAGAGAGGACAGTCCATTCAAAGTTAAACAAATTTTACCTTGAAATCAATACAACTCTACCAAAAGCCGCGTACGTTTACAATTAAAATGCTTTTGAAGCTAGATAATGAAATAATAAAATAAAATATATATTTTTTTCTAAAACATCGTATAACATACAAAACTTTTAAATGAAATCTAAAAAAAGAACAAAAAATGACTTGAAAATATTAATTACAGCATTTATATACCGATATAGTTATTACAGAAAAAAAAATTCAATTATCTTCTACAAACATGTTTCGCTTTCTCTCTCTATAGTTAAATTACAAACCAAACAAGAAATAACAAGTTAGTCCAATTTTATGAAAATCCAATTTCTTCAATACAAGTTTTACACCAACATAATTAAAATGGAAACCCCTGTGAAGTGGGATAGCAATAATGAATTACCTAAAATATTAAGAGATGCAAAAGATTCCGACGGACTCAATTGACAACAAACGTCTCTTTCATAGGTAGGTTATACAAATATGATATGAATATTACAAATGAAGATATTTTCTCTCCCTTCTTATACAATCAAATTTAATGGCTCTGAAAAGGAAAAAAAAAGAAAAAAAAACTTAACTGAAATGCAAACTTATTACCAATTTGATAATTATTTAGTGGCATGGGTATATGACAACCAGTTCTTTGGATATAATGTTACGGAACACGAAAACCAAAACCAAATAGCGGAAATAATAATGTAATAAATATTTACGAATTTACTTAAACGGACTGTGTTTCTCTGTTTGTTGAATATCACAAACCAATTGATGCGTATAGGAATATGGGAAATCTCCGGTAATGTCGAGGTTATACACATCGAAGAGCTACTGCACTCGCCAACCATGGTATTATCGCAGTCAGAGCATCGTATTTATCGTCATTATGACAACTATCCACATAACAGCTATAAGCAATCGAACTGCTATAAGACCGACCGGTCATGGTTGCTGACGCAGCTGCCAGGAAACTGAATAATTCTTGAAGTCCAATCCTATCAAACATTATATTTTAATGTATGATAAAATTGGGGTGAATCAACCCAACTAATTCAAAATGAATTAGCACAACAAAACTGGCTGCAGTAAGAACTTCCGGAACCGGAACCTGGAGGGGAGTACATCCACAAAATCTACTAAAGTTGTACCGGAGAATCAATTTTGTCGGTTTTAAAGTACGATAGTTTTTGTTTTTAGTCGGCGGCTCGATCGCACATTCTAAAACTGGAACGTATTCAGTATCGGTGTCTTCGTATCGCGTTAGGTTACATGCATTCCACTCATACCAAGAGTCTTGAAGTGCTGCCTGGCATGTTGCCTCTCTCGGATCGGTTTTCAGAATTGTCTCTCCGGCTCCTCACCAGGTGTGAAATTATGAACCACCAGGTGATTGAAAACTTTGAGAAGCTTCTTGGGTTGAATCCTCAAGCTCGCTTCATGACTTTGTACCGCTTATGTACAATGTATGTCAGTCCTTCGCCGAATAATCCCAATCGTGTTTGCTTCTCCGACTTCGACAATTCAGTGCATGTTGGTTTATCCATGGAGCAGGATCTACATGGAATCCCAAAGCATCATCGTCCTATGCTTGCTCCAGCGATAAATGCTGCAAAGTTTGGCCACGTTGATTCCACTTATATGTTCTTCACTGACGGATCATTGATTGATACAATGAATATTCCTAGCGCCAATCGTAAACTTCAAGCTTTTTGTTCCGTGTATGTCACTAAATTAGCTGCAATACACTTAACGCTAGAAATAATGCCTAACTAACACCGGATCAGTACTTCGTTTTGAGGGATCGTCTCAGTTCTATAGAGGCTATTCACTCTATGTGTTCTGTCGCGAACTTGATTGCGGTACATAATCATCGAATAACGCGCATTGGTTTGATCTAATAGTGTGTTCCTCTTAAAAACATCTGTTAGTGACCGATCTAGTGATTTTGTAGTAGTGGCTAATGGGTATGAATATGTATCGAGCTCATTGGTGTTTAAAACACTATTGGATACCCTTATAAAAATAGCAATAGACGATCCGCGTTAACACTTACAGGTGTTTCGATCAAAATTTGGTCGACTTAAACTTGACGCATTTCCTTTCATCGTGCATTAAAAAAAATGCACACCCCTCAAATTGAAGATGTGTGCGTGAAGCATCATGCCTCTATTTTGATTTTGAGATTAGCACTTCAGTTATCAAAATGTCGCCGAAGGAAGAGAAGCAACGCATCAAAATTTTGCACGTGCATGGCGAAAATCCAAACTACTCCTACGCCAAGTTGGCGAAATTGTTGAATATGGCTAATTTAACTGTTACCAACGTATTAAAAGTGTTCGGTGAACATTTGTCGACAGCCAGGAAAGCTTGATCGGGGGAAATCGAAAGGCCTCCGGGGCCACAGCGACGACAAAAAGAGTTGCCCGCTGTTTCGAGCGGAACCCCAACCTCTCCGTCCGATATGTCGCAAAGAAGCTGGGAGTGGCGCTTTCAACCGTGGATAGAGCTAAAAAACGAGCTGGACTGTCGACTTACAAGAGAGTGGTTACTCCAAATCGCGACGATAAACAAAACACGTCGGCCAAAGCACGATCGTGAAAGTTGTACACGACGATGCTGACGAAGTTTGATTGCGTGGTACAGGACGATGAAACTTACGTCAAGGCAGACTTAAAACAGCTTCCTGGACAAGATTTTTGTACGGCAACCGGACGGGGAAAGGTGGCAGATATTTTCAAGCACATTCAACTGTCAAAGTTCGCGAAGAAATATCTGGTGTGGCAGGCCATCTGTACCTGTGGCTTGAAGAGCAACGTTTACATTGCGACCGGAACCGTCAACCAGGAAATTTATCCGAACGAGTGCCTACAAAAACGTCTACTGCCTTTCCCGAAGCGACACAATTGTTCCGTTCTATTTTGGCCGGATTTGGCATCTTGCCATTACGGAAAAAGGCCATGGAGTGGTATGCTGCCAACAACGTTCAAGTGGTGCCTAAGGACAAGAACCCTCCCAACACGCCAGAGCTCCACCCAATCGAACAATATTGGGCCATCGTCAAATGGAAACTTAAGAAGACTCAAAAAGCTGTTGTGAGCGAGAAACAGTTCAAGGAAAACTGGCGTTCTGCGGCGAATAAAGTGGATGCGGAGACTGTACAATATCTTATGACAGGTGTTAAACGAATATTGTCAATTCTAGTATAGTTTGCTATTGCTGCTGTCTTTCGGAGGTGCTGTTTGGTAGCAAAAGCAACGAATGTTGGGGGTTTGTTTTTGAATTCGGCGGGGGGACAAATCCCTTAAATTTATTGTTAATTTTTTGGGTTCCCGCCCCCCTCTCCTCGCCGCCTTGTGTTTGGACCTTTCCTTCTCAGCGATCTGCGATTGCAGTATTGGCTGGAGTTCAGCACATTTAATGCAAGATGAGCAGTAACAGTGCAAATGGCTTAGATTGCCCGGTCCAATGGGCCTTCCAGGGATACCGATTATTGTTACTTTCGACCTTGTCAAATTGATATGACGAGAAGCCAAAGTCTTTTTATCAACAATTTCTGACAATTCATCTAAATCCATTATCGAGAGCTGGTCGAGTACTTGTCGAGTTCTTCACAGGAGTGCGCTGCATTTGAAACACCTTGAGTAAAATTGGAGCAGTCCGGAACGCAAGAAGAGTGGCTAGATTTTGCACTGCCCTCGAGGTAGTGATCTGAAAACATGATCAAATTATATTTAACTCTTCTAGGTGTAAGATGAGGATAGTATATAATCAAAACGACTGAAAGCTTGCCTTCTATTCTTTCGTCCGGCAGGTTAATTTCAACTAAATCTGGACCCCCTTATGGTACTCTATATCCGATTTGGTACTTAGCACTGTCCAAAGCCCTTTTTTTGCACAGTTGATCGCAAAACCGCGGCCTTTCGTTTCTTGTGATGATGTGATAAGAACCCACTATCAGTGTAAGGATTACCTATGTCTGCAGGACTATCCTCAGCAGGTTGCCCCGAGAGAATAGCCTACGTGATGGCTTGGTGTAGCAGGGTCAGTCGATCTCAATGAGGACCTTCGGAAAACCACGACAGGAAGGCCGCGTGTCTTCACATGACAAGGGACTGGAGACTCCCTTGTCCAGTCAATAAATCCTTCAACTGCCTTAGGCTGACCACCCCCCCTAACCCCCCCCCCCCCCCCAATACCAGTTATATTGTTGTTATAGGAACAGTGAAAATTTTTAACATAAATGATGAATTATAAAAAAAAATAAGATACAAATTGTACGGAATTTCACAGCAACAATTAATTTCCATTTGTATTATTGAATGTACTGAGATATTGCTAATTTTGACTGTTCCTAATAAAATAGTTGATTAAAACCACAGTGGTGGGCCTCCATACAAAGGTCGGACAAAACCTCATATGTTATCCTAAATGGCTAAAACTCACAGGTTAAGATGATTTTGGTATCCTAAATCTATTTCTGATATGGAACTTTTCATATATTTTGGTTTTACTATATTAGGGTGGTCCTAAATTATGAAAATCTGCTGATTTTGGGTTAAGTAAAAAGTAATCAATAATAAGCTATCGTGATGTGTTAGTTGAATGCAGATTTTGATTAAAAGGGTAATTTGGGGGCGCTGATATCATTATTGATATTGAAATTAACTTTACTTGTGTATTTTTTGCTCTTAGGGTGGTCCAATAGCTATAAAATCATATAAATCATTAAAAAAGTTCGATTACCTACGGTTTTCTTTCAATGGATCGATTTATCTAAACACGCATGTTAGCTGACAAGACTGATTGGTTTTCTTAGGGACCGTCCATAAACCACGTGACGTTTTTTAAAGGTGGGACTCGGAGCTAAGTTAATGCTGAAGTTGATGTTATATATAAGGTTTCATTTTTTTTACGATTTACAATGGGATCAGATAATCCCAAATAGTGAACTACGTGAAGTGTGGACTGCCCTTTAACAAACTCATTTCAACGCTTTCATACATGCTCCTGTGAGTGTTGGCTCTAATATACATTGATTTTTTTCTCACTTGTCCAAAAGTTACCATACAGCGAACAAAACAATGACGATACCTCATCTCATTTTACTTGTCGAAAGAGAAGCAAATGTCAATACACATTCGCAATACCAAACGGAATTGCTGATAAACAATCATCAGGGATCGGTGATCATATTGATGAACAATAGAGTACCAGCAAATATTTTCAAATTCTTAATCACTCTTTGTGTCGTTTAGTGGAAATGTGTTCTAAGAAAAACCGTATGGATAACATACAATGAAATTTCTAGTTTTTAAAAAGTATTTTATATATTTTATAGAAGTTTACTTAAAGGAAAAGACGTATTGGAGGGTGCTCTGAACTGTAGCGGTGTGCATGTAGAGCAGAAACGCAAAGCTGTCCACGAATATATGTTGCTACATGTTGGATGTGCGATAGAAGGTTGATCTGATCTTTTCCAAGCTTTTTAAGGAATTTTAACGAAGATGGCAGAGTGCGAATCGAAAAAAGGATCAGTTTTTGAAGACCAATGAGCAATGGTTTGTAGTTATTGTTACATATTTTTTTACGGTTGATTATTTTTTGCTTTTATTTAATTCATTAGGTTAGAAGAGTTCGTCGTTTTTAGTGAAGCAACATCATCTTTAACAAAGCGGAATGTAGGTAGTCGTCCTTCAAAAGATTTTGAAGACGTTTGTGATCGAACCAAGCGGCGAAAAACCGAAGTGTTGCGTAAATCATTTTCTGCGCAAGAGCTGAAATTTGCTGCAGGATTGGCTTTGCAAGCGGAAGGAAATGTGGAATTGGCTTCGTTATTAAAGAAAGGCACCTGCACGACAAGCATTCCGGTTAAGCAAGCTTTGGCAATATAGGTCGATACAAAACTTTCAAAAAGAAAATACAATATCATTCGCGCACCCGTTGAACACTTTTATCCATCTTATGAAAAAATATCTTCTTCGAAAAGTGAGTGCTTTTCACCACTTGAGCACTTTGAAATCACGGACACTCCATACTTACCATACTTGCTCTCGGTTGATTGTACTTGTTAAAGATAAATTTGAAAATCTAGTTTGTGAAGGTTTCAACGATTTCAGCCTTTTATTAAAATGGGGCTGTGATGGAAGTTCTGGTTTTAACGAATACAAGCAAAAATTTATGGATCCTAGTTGCTCCGACGCTCACATTTTTTAAACATCGGTGGTACCTTCTTCTTCTTCTTTAGCATTTTAAGCTTATTGTTTTCACAATTAGCTTATTGCTTGCTCTCAACTTAGTGTTCTAAATGCACTTCCACAGTTATTAATTGAGAGCTTTCGATGCCAAGTACCATTTTTGCATTAGTATGATTGTGTGGCAAGTACAATCATACGCTATGCCCAGGGAGTCGAGAAATTTTCCTTAACGAAAAATCGTAGGGTTTGATTAGTTCTCGAGCTATGCAGATATTTGTGCTCACGCACCATTAGCCGGGAATGGTTTCAAAAATATTGGTATTTCGTTTAAAGCCTGTTGAAAAATTTGCATTAAAACCAGCATGTATCCGAAAGTTCATTGGAGGGAATCGATGCGTTTGATTTTTTGGGATCAGCTCAAGAATTGAAATGGTGAAAGTAAACCATTGAAATTTTGTTAATAGTTAAACAATTTTGATCAATACACATATGCGTATTAGACGTTCCAGGAAGACCGGGAATCGAACCCAGCCACCTCCAGCATGGTGTTGCTTTGTAGCTGCGCCATCGGTGGTACCATTAAGATTAATTACCGATCGAAAAGTAGTTTGGGACAACCCTCGATCGTCCTCTACGCGATACTGTCGCCCTGTGCAAAAGATACTGTCCTGCTTACAAAACAAGAATTTGAACGCATGACTGACGAAATTTCTAATTTAGAACCATTTGAAATAGAAATTGTAGGCATCAAGGTGTTAATCACATTTGATCTTATGTTAACTATGATTGATGGAAAGACTGTTAACGCCATCACCAATACAAAATCGTCTCAGAGGTGCTACCTTTGCTATTCTACGAGTTCCAATTTCAACGACATTGAAGAAATGTTCAACAGAGCAATCATCCCGGACAATCTGGAGTACGGTATGTGTACCTTACATTGCTGGATCAGAACATTTGAGTGTCTGTTGCATATAGCATACCGACTTAGCTTCCGAAAATGGATAAAAACTGCACATATGGAGGAGTACAACAATGCTAAAGCTCGAATTCAAAAAAGTGTCTTCCAGCAACTTGGATTACACATCGATAAGCCTAGTGCTAAATTTGGAAATAGCAACGATGGTAAAATGGCATTTTTGATATGACTGACTTTCTTTGATTTGCACACTAGGTTTCTTCAATATTAATACCGTTTGCTTGTTAATATTCTAACCGTATCATTTTTATTATCTACAGGTAACACCGCAAGACGTTTCTTCAAAAATGCTGAGATTTCGTCTCAAATCACTGGAATTGATCTTGATCTTATCATTCGATTGAGAACGATTTTGCAAGCCATTTCATCTGGAGAAACCGTTGACCCAGAAAAATTCCAACAATATGCAAAAGAGACAGCCAAACGCTATGCTTCTTTATACGGTTGGTATCATATGACAACAACGCTCCATAAGTTCCTTATCCATGGGTATCAAATAATAAATAACGCATTGCTTCCCATTGGTCGTATGTCCGAAGAAGCCCAGAAAGCAATGAATAAAGAAATTAGGCAGCTAAGAGAACATCACGCGTTGAAAGGTACACGTAAGCAAACAAAGAAAGATATATGTTTTGGATTGCTTGTTGCATCCGATCCCATTGTTTCAAGTTATCGCTAAAAAATTGTGCAAAATTTGTTGACAGTTGTGGATTGTGATGAATAAATGTTAGTTTGTTTAATAAATGTTTGTTTATAGAAATAAAAGTTAAATTTTAACAATTTTTTGGCGCCCCAAATTACGTAACTGACTGTTTAAACGCTACTCAAACTGCTTTTCAAAGCTCTTAAATCACTTGTTTCTGTTATGAAACCCCTCCAAGAATAAATGTCTAAACAAATAAAGGCTAAATCATTCTTAGTCATCACTCTCCTCCTCTCCACCTCCCTGTTTTTTTATATGATTTGTAACACCCACCTTGTGGTCTTTTGTCTATAAAAAAAAATCAAAAATTTGTTAGGGCCCTGGTCGTGAGGCCCTCCCCCCTCCTCCTATGACCACGTGGTTTATTGACGGCCTCTGGCTTACCAGAATGAGGGTTACACTAAGTAGTCAGTATTCAGATGACAATTTTAATTATGTTAACATAAAACATAAGCTTTAAACTATTTCGCTTCCTCGACAACCATGCGTCTCCATGATGACTCAATAAAAAAAAATCGCGCTTAGCGCAAAAATGCGCAAACAGTGGCCTATATGATATGATATGATATGATGATGTAAAACTACCATCTATTGTAGCAAGGTAACTTCCCATAGCAGTGGAATAATCTGAAAAACGATTTGATCAGGATTCTATTATTGTTTGTGATCATCGAGCTCCTGTATGAAGGGCCAAAAACGTTTGTGCGGGCCCGTAAGCAGAGACACTTACGCGAAACCCGCGAATATAGGGAAAAGGAACCCGCGAATATAGGGAAGGATCCAAGAGCAAGTTCACACGCACAGCACTAGAATCGAGCCCTCGATTGACAGAATAAACCCAATAGATGGGGTCGAAGAGCCCGCCCTCGTTCCGCGAAATGTTAACAATAGGGAGGAGGCAGTCCCATGCTGCCTATCCAAATCGTTTTACTTGGGTGCCCTGATGGTCCCTCCCTTTCCCCCTTATATATTATTTAATATTAAGTATAAAATGTGTGTGTGTGTGTGTGTGTGTGTGTGTGTGTGTGTGTGTGTGTGTGTGTGTGTGTGTGTGTGTGTGTGTGTGTGTGTGTGTGTGTGTGTGTGTGTGTGTGTGTGTGTGTGTGTGTGTGTGTGTGTGTGTGTGTTTGTTTGTTTGTTTACAATCAATCTTGGAGGGGTTTATTCAAATTTCAAACTTGAATGATACTACCAATGGATTGTTACTGAAAAATAAATAAAAATTAGATATGAATTAATATCCTTCTTGTCCTGGAAAAGCTGAAAACAGAATAGATCATTCCAAATATCACAGATAAAATTTCAATAAAAGATATTGTTTTAAAAGACATGTAGTAATATTTTTTCTTTATACTACTCTAGTAACATTTCAAAGATAGCAATTGGAGTGAACGAAGAGTCCTGTTTGATGATTCCTGAAATAAATGGCTTATCTTACCATAATGCCACTAAACACTATATTAAAATATAATCTTACATTGCTTATAAGCACATGCCAGTCTTCTAGTAGTTGAAATTCAGAAGTGCAATTTTAAATTAAGTGTAATGCTGAAATGCTGAAAAACTAATTGAGCCTTTGATGCCCGTCGTGTTGCTCCCGGCTCTTACATGGTTTTGGAATGCAAAAATGATTTCAAAGCGTGCTGAAATTATTGATAAAATGAGAATGGGAAATATACAATATGATTTAAAGGTACACGATCTTCAGTCGCACCCCCTCACTTCGTTATTGTCAGATTGACAACATTGCCCAGGCTACGCCAACCAGCGTCTCCAAGTTTCAGCTGGCAGTCTTTTGTGATCATATGACTCGTGGAGGCGTGAGGTAGGAATTTGTGAGGACGAGAGGTCGGATGCGCAAACAGTGGCCTATATACCCAAAAACTGGACAAAATTTCGCGTCAGATTCTGATGTTTCCTAAAAAATAGTACTGACTCTCCTAAATACGAAGTTTTTCTCCAAAATTTCATAAAAATCAATATTCTTGAATGCTGTAAAAACATTATAATTATGTGATTTAATTCCAAACAAACCCTGAAACGTACTGGTTATTTATGCCCAAAAACACCTACAATATTGTCAGATTATCCAAATCTTCCTAAGTTTTACAACGAGCTGATGAAGAAAGCTCATAAAATAACGATAATAAAAAATAATAAACTATCACACAAAACCTCAACTTTGAAAAAATCCCCAAGACTCAATTTTTGACCAAATGACTTGAAAATTTGGGTTTTTCTTAGTTGAAGTATTTATAATGAGATAAAAATATTGGAAAATAAAAAAATTCAAGTCAATTTTTGAGGTTTTGTCCGGCTTCCGACCACTATGCTACGTATAGGACTCATGTGCTTTTATAAGCTGATCCAATATGAAAGGAATCAAAACTGAAATATATATACTTTGCTCGTTCTTTACAAGGTCTTACTATCCTCACATATTAAAATTAAAATATCATAGAAGACAAAAATGCTATTAATAAAAATTTCTAACTTGAATGATGTACATGGAATTTTAAGACACAAATTAAATTACTTGACCATGTAAAAAGCGGCTACAGTAAGGCAATATGAGAACATAATATGCGTATGTACAAAACATATCTGACATCCACTGGATTGCTAGTGAAAAAAAAAATTGATATGTATTAATATCCTACTGAAACCCTGGAAAACCTGAAAAAAGAAAAGATCATTCCAAATATCAAAAATATAATTTGGGGCTGAACTCAGTCTGTTGATGTAGAAACAAATAAACAAATCGTGTGTTTCCTGAAGAAAATAGGCAAAAAAGTGCAAATTGCATTCGCAATGGAGGTCATAAGTATGTTTGCCGTCTTGCTAGTTGATTTACCCTGCCTGCTGTTAATCTCTCTGAAATAAAAAAATATGCACTACTTACTAGAAAGAACAATCAAGTCAAGATTTTCATAATTCAAAAAAATAGTGAATGTTTGGTGCAAAACTAGTGCAGGAAAAGAGAGGTTGAAAATGTTTTATCTTATTTTTTTACAAGCGCAGTACAACATGGTTTGCTCGCTAGAATCTGACTTGGCTACACATTTTGAGCATCAATTGTGTGGGTAATTGCAAACCAAACTCGCCCTCAATTTGCAACAGTGTTTGTTCTTAACGAACACGAATTTGAGAGCACCATAGCGATCAATCATCGCAGAAACATCGTTTACTCAACTAACATCTCAACATATCACGTTTTCCGTTTCAGGCCCAGTACTTGTTTAGCCGATTTTCAAATATTTACCCACAAGTTCAAATCAATGATCTGCTCATTAGTACCAGTGTGAAAGTAATTAGTACCAAAAAGGTAGCAGACATGGGCCCCATGACACGTGCTCTCCACCTCTTACATATCCAAGTCATGCGGGTGGTGCGGGTGAAAGAGCTTAGCACATACGTGGTACATGCTCGGCATAACAGAACACCACATGCCATCGCAGAAGCACGCCGCCGCCACCACGCCAACTCCAAACCAAGCACAATTTCTCGCCCCAAACGGCAAGATGATGGCGTTAAGGCGTTAACTCGATCACTCAAAGAGGCCAACAGACCACTCGAGCAACATGAACTTCCGTTTATCTATAACAGCCATCGATCGTGTTCTTCTGCTGTTCGCCAGCAGCGCGGAAAGCTTTTTTGTCGTTCGTTTTCGTGTTTTCGACGTCAACGATGACTTTTATTCTTGTTTACTCCCTCAACTGGTCAAGTCAAGATGTCTCTTGGGATGCTGGCTGACCATTCCAAACATTAAATACACCGTCACGATCACTGCCATCATGGTGTGAAGAAAAGATTTTTTTATGGTGGATGACGTTTCAACTGGCAGCAAGTTCCAGTGAAGGGAGTCTTAAACATGTTCATGGTCGTTGGTTTTTATCGTTGCCGGCCATTTGGAGCTCCAGATCTTTTTCTTTCAATCCATCAAGTAGATACGGCAGGTGTTAATTGAACTAGTGTCATCCGTTTTGACGTTAACTTGCATGCGGTGGGTGGTGTTGACTGTTTTATTAGAAACTTAGATTTGACGAAAAATCTCGGAAGAAAGTCTTTGTGAATCAAAATTTTACTCACATTGAATCCTGCATTCATGTCAGTATGGCTCCAGCCGAAAAAAATGCTTGAATTTCTGACAGCGCATCGCACTTCTTCGAAGGCCCTAATTAAATAATAACAATAAGAAACTGATCGCTTATCGAGCAGCGCATGCAATAAAAAAATCGAACAGACGCTTCCAAAAACTAAAACAACAAAAACGAAGGCGATCACGATTTTCTGCCCTTTGAAGATGCTCCAAAGAAAACTTGTTCCCTTCGGTTGATAACTACCTACACACTGCCCCGGGGCTACTCGATTTTAATTTTCGTTCATTCATAAAATCATTCATTCGTCCTGCCGGTGTTCCTCGGCTGTTCCCACCATGCCCCATCGCGATTTTCGCGTTTTCTGTCTGATTTTCCTGCCCGTTTCCCGTCCTTTTCGGTGCCAACTCGACCATCTGTACGATCAGCAGCATGATCGCATCGGTGCAGATCATATGAATGTTCCATCATAATTTCTGCACAACCTGATGCTCGGCATGCTCGTCTGTACCGCGAAGAGGAAAAAAAAACAACCACTCGAGCCATACGTAGGCGCGATCAGGAGCACGCAGATCCTGCTCTGAAAGTCTTGCACTGATCGTTCTCCAGGAATCGATCGCGCATATTCATCCACATTCGTTCGTACCTATTATAATACTTGCAATGCTTCTGAGGATGCTGGCCTGGCGAAGGAACGATATCTTTTACTTATTGTTTCCTCCCTCGAGCATATTCTTGGGAGCTTCCAGTCAGCGATCGAAGCTCCTCCTCCGCCTGCCTTTTTTCGTGTCCATGGAAAGCGCTTCGTCTTTTGTTTTACTTCTCAATAATAACAATAATAATGCGAAATAATCATCATCATCAAGCGAGGTCTTAAATCAGACAGAGTTGAGCTCCCGATGGGGAGGTTTTGTTTCTTCTTCTTCTTTCTTGGTTCGTTTTCCATTGGCAAGGAGGTAGGATGGTCAGGCATGTTTTTTTCCCTTCTCTGGACAATCAGATTTTCTGAACAGAAGAAAAACAGAATACTTCCAACATGCAACAAGCAGTAATTTTGGGCAAATGTATGCTTCTCAGAGAGAAAAAGAACTAGTACTACATCCGAATTATGAATGTAATACGCATGCTTAATTGTGTGTTTTACTTTTTTCTTGTGAAAAAAAAACTGTACAGTTTTCAAGACGTTTTAACGTTTTTTTTCTAAAACTGTACAGTTTTAGAAGACGTTTTAAAATTTAATATTTTCTATGAAAAATCTTAGTAGATGATGATTCATTTTATGCCCGTGCGAACATGCAAAATATTTTTCTTTTACTTTTAATTAATGGTCCGGAAAAGATTGTTGTATATTTAAACATTGCTGGACAAAATAAATCATACACCAAATAAATTTTGTGATTTCCTGCTATATATCAGCTGATTACAATGGTAGAATATAAGTTTTTTTTGGGGAAAGGAATTTTTTTTATAAAATTAAAATGGCGGGGGGAAAAAAGGGGGGGAAAAAACATGCTCTTTTTATTTTTAATTAATTCTTTGGTAGGGAGGGGAAAAAAAAAATAAACACCCGTTTTTTTTTTTATTATTTTTGTTTTTGGTCAAAGAGTAATAATTTTTTAAAATATTGGTGTTTCATACAGGGTTACCCACTCGAAGTGTTACCAGATTCAAACTGCTATAACTACCACACTATTAATGACAGCGCGCTCAAATTTACACCAATGACAGTTCATTCAATTGTTTACAAGCGTACAAAAGCATTTTAGTCTGTGTCGTGTGAAAAAAAGTTATACGTGATGGAATTTAAACGTAATAGTGTGATTGCTTTATATTTGGCTGGAAAATCACAAGCAGCAATTGTTCGTCAGCTAAAACATCTCGAAGTGAACAAAATGTTTGTGTATCGCACTATAAATCGTTACAATGATACTGGTAGCATCGCAAAACGCCATGGAGGTGGTCATAAGAAAACAGCAACATCACCTGAGATGATTCGAAAAGTGAAGGCTCGACTTGAACGAAATCCACGTCGAAGTGGTAATCAAATGGCTAAAGAGCTGAAAATTTCGCAAAGTTCAATGCAACGACTATTGAAAAATGAGCTAAAGGTCAAGCCTTACAAGTTCCAAAAAGGGCACGGTCTTACACCGCAGCAAAAAAAAGTTAGACTCGAAAGAGCGAAGGAGTTGTTACACTTGTACGCACGTGGCGAATTTCCGAACATTGTGTTTTCTGATGAGAAGAATTTCCCTATTGAGCAATTCATAAACTCTCAAAATGACCGTGTTTACTTGACCGAACGCACGTACGAGAATTTAAGCCTACGAATGGCCACCCGAAGTAATTTCCCATCGCAAGTGATGGTATGGGCTGCCGTGACAGCTGATGGGCGCTCTCCAGTCGTTTTCATCGAGCCTGGTGCCAAAATAAACGCGACTTATTATCGTGAAAACATTTTGGAAGGTGCTTTAGAGCCGTGGGCACATAAACACTTCGGCCGGAAAGAATGGACGTTCCAACAAGACTCGGCACCGTCACATAAAGCGAGAATTAACCAAGAGTGGTTAAAAAATCATGTTCCACGCTTCATTTCGTCGACGCAATGGCTTTCGAATTCACCAGACGCAAATCCGATGGACTTTTCCATCTGGTCTATTTTAGAGAGTAAGGTGCGGACTAAAAAATACGCCAGTATGGATGCGCTCAAGAAAGCGATTGTACGTGAATGGGCAAAAATACCACAAGCTCACATTCGTGCAGCATGCAACTCGTTTTTTGACCGTTTGAGGGCCATAGTCAAGGCAAAAGGTGGCCATATCGAGCTAAAGTGAATGGATTCTAAATTTTTGATTATTTTCATACATTTTTGCCATTGGACTGAATAAAAATATTATCAAACTAAAAAATTATAGTCATTTGAATAGGTAACACTTCGAATGGGTAACCCTGTATGTTCCCAGGCTGTTTCAATAGCATCAAAATATATTTATTTTCGTTGGTTGATGTCTTGTCCAATTTATCGTACAGATAACCCTACAGATTTTCAATCGGATTGAAATCAAGGAATTGTGGAGGCCATTCAAGCATTTTGATTAGGTTTGACTTGAAGAACGTAGTAGTTTTATTCGCGGTGTGCTTTGGGTCGTTGTCCTGTTGAAAGATGTAGTTGATTTACAGGCCAGTTTTCCAAAGAGACACCTCCAAATTTTCGCAGAGCAAGTCGGTGTATACATGCGCAGCAGGGTGCCAATGGAATGCATTGGAAAAATTTGACCTTCGAATTTCGAAAAAAAAGGGTGGTGCTCTAAATTGTTGACTCCTTGAAAAAATGTTCCCTGCAAAATTTGAGCTCAATCGGACATTTTTGGGTTTACTTAGCGGTAAAAGTTTGAATTTTGGGATCCATGAAAAATCGTTGGGAATGTATTGGAAATTGTCGATATTTTTTTTTTTTTTCTTATAAAAATCGATTTTTCGATCAATTTACAAGTTCGAAAAGTTAATTGAATTTGAAATGAAGGATTTGAATTCCATTGGCGAAGATGGCAATAAAAATAAGAGGAGTGCTTTACCGGCCTCCAGGCAATAATTTATTGCGTAAAAATTAAAATCCAGTGTAAGTGAGGCAGTAATTTTTAGCGTAAAATTTGCAGCGACAGCGAACCACGATTGGGATTATTCGGCGAAGGGCTGACATCTTGTGTTACGAACAAGTGGTTCAAAGTCATGAAGCGAGTGTGAGTATTCAACTCGAGAAGCTTCTCAATGTTTTAGATCACCTGGGGGTTCATCACCGCACACCTGGTGAGGAACTGGAGAGATAACTCTGAAAACCGATCCGAGAGCGGCAACATGCCAGCCAGCACTTCAAGACTCATGGTATGAGTCGTGCATGTCTTCGACCTAACGGGATACGAAGACACCGATACAGAATATGTTCCAGTTTTATGATATGCCATCGAGCCGCCGACTGGACAAAAATGATTGTACTCTAAAACCGACAAAATCGTTGTCCGGTACAACGATAGAAGATCTTGCGGATGTGCTTCTCACCAGGTCCCGGTAATTGTGCAGAGAAAGTTGATCCTTTGCTGGCACTTTTGCTTCAGATATTCAATGTTGGATCTTCAGGTGCACTTGCAGATCGACCACTTTGGGCCCTGTAATGGACACTACGCCGTCATTTGCGAGTAGTTTGTTCAGTTGTCACTTAGACAACCGTCAATGTCTTTGACATAAAAATAAACCATATTGAGTATCTGAAAGCAGGTTGTTTCGGAAAAGGATCATTTTCTCCAATAACTTTCGAATACAAGATAACATCGCAATGGGTCGATAGGAGTTGTTACCAGGTTTTAGAATGGCAATAACTCTCACTCATCTCCAATCATCCGGTACAATGTTTAGTTCCAGAAACTGATTAAACAAGATCAAAATGAGCCTCTTAGCGACGTCTGGGAGGCTCATAAGCTAGTTTAACTTGATCCTATTACCCCTGGAGCCGTATTGCCACACGAAAGGAGTGCGAGTGATAACTCTACCATTGAAAAAGGTTGGCCAATCTCATCCATCGAACTATCGGTTTCGCGAGGAATGATCCGTGCCGGCAAAGAATCTGAACAAACTTTTCTTGTGAACTTGAGGATCCATCGGTACAAGTACTCCTCGCTCTCGTTGTTCGTAGTTCGGTTACGCAACCTTCGTGCCGTTTTCCAAAAAGTATTCATCGAAGTTTCACGCGATAGCTCGTCCACGAATTGTTGACAGTATCCGCGTTTTTTGGTCTCTTAAGTTCACGTTTGAGAGCCGTGTAAACTTCGAAGTGGTCAGGTGTTCCACGTCTACGGAAAACGGAAAACTTCCACGTCTACGGAAACGCATCGAACTTTTTACGGTAAGCCTCGATGCATTGCTGATCTCACCATGTAGAAGGAGGTTTCCTGCGAAATGACGTGTAAGGTCTAATCTGCTGCCAAGTGAGGATGGACCAGCCAAACGTGTAACTTCTCTATTGTTAAGAACTGTCATATTGAAGTTGTCACAGAGCTCATATATCAAAGAAGACCGGTTGCCATCGTACAGTTCTCCCCAGCCTGTACCGCGAGAGTTAAAATCTCCATTGATCAACCCCGGAGCTGCAAGAACCGAACAAATATCTGAAAGTTGTTTTTGTTTTACTGCGGCGCTAGGGGGAATATTCACAGATGCAATACAAAGGCTTTTATTTTTAATAACAGCCTGACATGCGACAACTTCAATACCTGGAATTTGACGAAAACTCACTCTATAGGAGAAGTAGCACTTTTTGATCCCCAGAAGTACTCCTCCTCCACGTGAATTCTCTCGACCAAGACGAAGTATATTGAATCATGAAACGGATGACCGATTTCGGAAGAGAGCCATGTTTCACAAAGAGCGAATGCATCACAACCGGTAAGCGAGCTAAAAATTTGAGAGATTCCAACTTAGAAATAAGATTTCGACAATTTCACTGCAGAACAGTGATCTTATCCCCGACCTCATTTGGAAAATTGTCCATCAAACGAAATAATTGCTACAAGGAGGGGCCACTTTATTGTCAATTGCTTCAAAAAAGTTTTCTTTGTGAGAAGCATTGTTAGAACAACGCTTTTAAGAGGGTCGGAAATTTCAAGATATTTGAAGATACCTTCCACAATATCATCAAATTAGAACAGCCCTGATAGCTTCTGTTCTTAAAATCAGGGCTCCTGGGGTATTTTTTATGTTCCCTGGAAGAGATGGAAAGTCCAGGGTGTAGTTAGTACTACCGAAACCAGGAGGAATTGGATTAGCGCACATACCTTTGTAAACCCTAAAATGAGGTAACACATCTCCGGTGGCTGTTTCTGCGAAAGTAACCGATGTGCTTACTTTCGACGAGTCCATGATCCGGTATGCACCTTTGCTCCTCTTTGGGTGATTACTTTGCTTCTACCCGAATCGTCCGTCAAATAAGTCTCATCATAATTCACGATCAATTCCACTAAAAAAAACCTTCCAGTGCTCACCAAATCCGGGTGATCGTGATGGATGACGAAACATACGTCAAGGCCGACTTCCGTCAACTTCCTGGGCAAGAATATTTCGTTGCCAAGTCGAAGTTCGATGTTCCGGAGGATGTTCGAAAGAAGAAACTATCGAAATTTGCAAAGAAGTTTCTAATCTGGCAGGCGATTTGCGGATGTGGTGAAATAAGTGCTCCCTTCATCACTTCCGAACAATAAACGGTGTGATTTACACGGAAGAGTGCCTTAAGAAGCGTCTCTTGCCATTCATTAAGAAGCACAAAGGATCAACTCTGTTTTGGCCTGATCTAGCATCCTGCCACTACGCTCGAAACGTATTGGAGTGGTACCGAGCCAACGGAGTCAATTTTGTGCCAAAGGATATGAACCCACCAAATTCCCCGGAACTTTGTCCAATTGAAAATTCTGGGCAATTATGAAAACGGAACTTCGCAAACATCCCAAAACATAAAAAAAGAGCTAGAATTGAAGAACCGACTTATTGAACACGTTATTTTCCAAATTTATGTCAACACTGCCCCCAGAACCTGCCAGTTCGAACATTTTAAGCAACGGCTAGAAGATTTACGACCCCAATGGTTTAGATCAAAAAACCAAATGTCTTAACAATCGTTTGCCATTATTTTCGCCGGTGATGGGCCTCTGTAAGGGTGATGAAAGTTTGCATTTCACTGCCAGATAGTATCAGGAAATTTTCTATGAACCAGTCAGCCAGCGCGTAATAGCTAGTGTCCTCCAAGCGTTCCGAACGCACCCCGAAAATCATCTCCTTGCACTCATAGTTCAACAGCCATAAAGGAGTGTATACGCGATGTGCCGGTGTAGTTCGGTTCAACGGGCATCCGCAAAGTAGGTATGTATCTCGTTTGCTCTTTGTGCCTGACTCCTCGTGGGACAATAAATCAAATCACGATTCAACTGCGAGATACAAGGCCAAGAGAGATAGATTCTAGCTCTGATGATGGCTGCTGCATTAGCGGTGGCGGCGGCGTTGGATGGTTGGTGGAGGTGGTGCAAGTGCATATTTGGCCGCCGTCGGTCTAGCAGAGCGCCAGTGGGGATAGGATTCGCTCCAAATAGAAGCGGAGCTAGCCTCTTTCGGGAGGGCAGTGCGGCGTGTTCTCGCGCATTCGTATTTTCAACGGCTACAAAAACAAGGAGAGCAGAATCGATCGTAACTGCGAGATCTAGGAAGAATGAATTATTGCTGCAGATGTTGAAAGACGCAGTGCCTATCGTATCTCTAACGCGTTTTTGGCCGCTCTCCGACAACCCATCAGGAAAGCGTCGCCGGTCGCCATTCTGGCCGGTACACCAACACCACGCGCTTGAGACCGATTGTCATCTAATTACATTATTTATGGGATACGCGCGGGAATTCCAATGCACGCTTTAACTCTTGAATATTTCAGTCTGCACGTTGCAGTTATAGTAGTTTCTGGGACAAGGTAGACCGTTGCGGGTGGTAGTAGGCGATGGATCTGTAAGATCATGGAGGCCGGCCACGCAACTGGATT
>JAHHFK020002642.1:0-96523 GCA_024533555.2 Aedes koreicus
AACCTACTGACAACACGATTGGATCCAACCACTCGCAGAGGATGGGAGGAATACTCCTCTACGAAGAACCAGGATACGTTGGCAGATCTCACCCCGATTTCATGCATCGACGGATTCAGATCTTGGAATCGCTGCCAGCAAGGATATCGGACACTAAGGGAACGCATCAACCTCATCTACCAGTTAAGCAGAAATCTTCAGTGGTGAAGGCGAGCTGCGGATCGGTGCAGTCGTCTGCGAGGCGGTGTGCTGTTTGTCAGGAGAACCATGCACTTTATCAATGCTCTTCTTTTCAACAGTTGTCAGTGCGAGATAGGGATGCGGTGCTGAAAACTAATTCATTGTGTCGAAATTGCTTCAGATCTGGTCATCAAGCAAGAGATTGCCAATCTAAGTACTCATGTCGTAGCTGCAAGCGTCGTCATCATACGCTCGTATGCTTCAAGTCGGAGAAGGATGGATCAACGACCGTCAATACTGCTACTGGAAGTAATAATCTTCATGCACCATCGGAATCTGTTGAGCCTTCTGGTCCTACATCTACCCAGGTGGTAAACATGGTTGCTACCGAATCATCGGTTTCTGGAGCAGCTCAACAATTTTCCTCCCAAGTTCTTCTGGCTACTGCGGTCGTTATCGTGGAAGATGACGAGGGTAGCCAGCTCCCAGCTCGTGCTCTCCTGGACTCCGGCTCTGAATGCAATTTCATTACCGAACGGATGAGCCAACGCCTAACGACGCATCGAGAGAAGGTGAACATCTCAGTGCTGGGTATTGGCCAATCGGCAATGAAGGTGAAGCACAGGATCCAGGCAATGGTGTGCTCACGAATTACGGAATACGCCCGAGACATAAGTTTTCTCGTACTACCAAAGGTTACAGTGGATTTGCCTACGGCAAGGGTAAATACGGTTGACTGGATGATGCCGGATGGAATCAGCCTAGCCGATCCCGGTTTTTTCAGCCCTACTACTGTGGACATGGTTTTAGGCATCGAGTTCTTCTTCGATTTCTTCGAGTCCGGTCGAAAAATTCATATCGGAAACCAAATGCCGACACTAAATGAATCGGTGTTCGGATGGGTGGTATGCGGAGGTCTAACTAAACCATCGGAAGCTCCACGCATCAATTGCAATATGGCAACTACATCAGCTTTGGAACAGCTCATCACTCGGTTTTGGACTTCTGAAGAGGTTGGCAGTTTGAGAGTTCTTTCACCGGAGGAAAACAGGTGTGAAGATTTTTTCCAGAAGTCGCTTCACAGAGATTCCAACGGACGATACTCCGTTTCATTGCCAAAGGATGCAGACAAAGTTTCCAGGCTGGGAGAGTCACGGGACATTGCATTTCGGCGTCTTCAAGGTACGGAACGCCGATTGGATAGGGACACTGGTTTGCGCAATCAGTATCACCAGTTTATGGCAGAATACTTGCAATTGGGACACATGACCAAGGTAGAGGATACTACGAGATCCAAGAAACGCTGCTTTCTACTACACCATCCCGTGATCAAAGAAGCTAGTACCACTACTAAGGTCCGGGTGGTTTTTGACGCGTCGTGTAAGACGTCGTCTGGAGTATCGCTCAACGATGCTCTACTAGTTGGTCCAATTGTTCAAGAGGATCTACGGTCAATCATGCTTCGGAGTCGCATGAAGCAAATAATGTTGGTGGCCGATGTTGAGAAGATGTTCCGGCAAATCTCCATTCTACAGGATGACCGACATCTTCAATGTATACTGTGGCGTTTCAACTCTGCGGATCCAGTTGACATGTATGAGCTCAACACAGTCACATATGGAACGAAGCCAGCGCCTTTTCTAGCAACACGCACCTTAAACCAGCTGGCAATGGACGAACAACTGCATTACCCACTAGCTGCAAAGGCAGTCACCGAAGATACATATATGGACGACGTGATAACGGGAGCCGACACAGTACAAGAGGCATGTGAACTTCGCAGGCAACTAGCGGAAATGACTGCTAAAGGAGGATTTCGGCTCAGAAAATGGACATCAAATCACCCGGCAGTGCTGGAAGGAGTTTCCGAAGACAATCTTGCAATTCGGACGTCAGAAGGAATTAATTTGGACCCTGATTCAGCTGTTAAAACCCTTGGATTGACATGGATGCAAAATAGCGATCAGCTGGGCTTCCAATTTAATATTCCACCTGTCACCAATAATGAACAAGTATCCAAACGACAAGTTCTATCGGTGATAGCCACTCTCTTCGATCCACTAGGTCTAATCGGCGCAGCAATCACTACAGCCAAGGTAATTATGCAGCTTCTCTGGAAAATTCGGAACGAAAACAACCAGGCGTTGGATTGGGATCATCCTCTGCCTTCGATGGTGGGTGAGATGTGGAGAGCCTATTACGACCAACTTCCTTTATTGAACAATGTTCGCATCGATGATTCCGGAAGCAACGTTGATCGAAATCCATTGCTTCTCCGATGCATCCACCAAGGCATTTGGTGGTTGTGTATACATCAGGAGTCAGGATGCAGAAGGAAGACTGAAGGTTCGGCTGTTATCTTCAAAATCCAAGGTAGCGCCATTAAAGACGCAGTCCATTCCAAGGTTGGAACTGTGTGGAGCACTCTTGACTGTACAACTGTTCGAGAAGGTTTGTGAATCGATAAAAATTCCCGTTCAAACGTTTTTCTGGGTAGACTCAACCTGTGTTTTGCGATGGATCCAGGCAGCGCCAAATGTATGGACTACGTTTGTAGCGAATCGTGTTGCTAAAATACAGGCTATTACTAAACCATCACAGTGGCTACATGTTTCGGGTAAGGAGAACCCGGCCGATTTGATCTCTAGAGGAATTTTGCCAGGAAACATTGTGAAAAATACCTTTTGGTGGGAAGGACCAGATTGGTTAAAGCAAGATCGTAAATACTGGCCGCACTCATCAACAGAACTACCTGCGGAGGATGTAGATCAGGAGCGACGTCGAACCATGGTAGCTTGTACAGTTTCGTTAGACGCAGAATTTAATGAATGGTATTTGGGAAAGTTTTCATCCTACTCAGATCTAATTAGACGAACTGCGTATTGGTTGCGCCTAATGCGTCTTCTTAAGGCACGAGATCGAGCAGCAAGAGATCCACTTTCGAATGAAGAACTGAAAGCGGCAGAATTAACCATCGTCCGACGCGTTCAGAAGGAGGCCTTCATTCATGAGTGGAAGGCTTTAGCAAGGCACGAAACAGTTTCCAGGCGATCCCCACTTCGTTGGTTCAATCCTTATATATCCGACGATAACGTCATCCGCGTCGGTGGTCGACTGGAACATTCAACCGAATCGTATGATAAAAAACATCCTATGGTACTACCAGCTCGACATTCGTTTACTCGGATGATTTTGAAACATTACCACTTGAAACTTCTGCATGCCGGTCCGCAATTGCTACTCGGGGTAGTCAGGCTTAGATTCTGGCCTCTAGGTGGACGAAACGTAGCAAGACATATTATACATCAGTGCATGAAGTGTTTTCGGTCGAAACCTTCTTCAATTCAGCAGTTCATGGGAGAGCTGCCTTCACCGCGTGTCAACGTATCAAGGCCTTTCTCACAAACCGGTGTAGATTATTTCGGCCCACTGTACATTAGACCAGCGCCACGTAAACCGATAAATAAGGTGTACGTAGCTATCTTCGTATGTCTCTGCACAAAGGCCGTACATTTAGAGTTGGTGACGGATCAAACCACCGATCGCTTCCTTCAAGCCCTTCGTCGTTTCGTTGCCAGGAGAGGTAAATGTCAGGACATCTTCTCCGACAATGGAACCAACTTTGTTGGGGCTAGAAATAAGATGAGGGACCTACTACAGTTGCTGAAGAACTCCGATCATCGCGAAAACGTGGCAAGGGAATGTACCGATAATGGAATTCAATGGCATTTTAGCCCACCCGGTTCACCCCACTTCGGAGGACTGTGGGAGGCGGCTGTACGTTCAGCCAAAAATCATTTGCTTAAGATCATGGGAGAAACATCTCCATCGGTAGAAGATTTGAACACACTTCTAATTCAAGTCGAGGGGTGTCTGAATTCAAGACCCCTCATTGCAATGTCTGATGATCCAAATGATTTGGAACCGTTAACACCGGCACACTTCCTTGTTGGCACCTCTCTGCATGCACTACCACAACAGAAACTGGAATCAGTTCCAATGAACAGGTTGAATCGGTATCAATTAATGCAAAGAAAGCTTCAGGATTTTTGGAAACGCTGGCGTAGGGAGTACCTATGTCAACTTCAAGGTAGAACCAAACGCTGGAATTGTCCAGTTAAAGTTGAAGAAGGACAACTGGTAGTTATTCGCGACGAAAATGTGCCTCCTATGAAGTGGAAGATGGGAAGGATTTCCAAGCTACACCCAGGGACTGACGGGGTTGTCCGCGTAGTTACATTAAAAACCAGCACTGGAGATCTAAAAAGAGCTGTGGAGAAGCTGTGCCTCCTACCATTTCCAGATCCGCAGCCTGATCAGCAGTCAACAGAGCGAAATTGAAGACCCTTCCTTTCCCATTCCTGCCGTAGAGGATTTTCTTTCATTTCAGAAATCATACCAATTCCTGGGAGGGTGAGGATGTCTGATTGCACCCCCAGTCACCCTAACAGGACCCTCAGTCACTGCAAATATGGATCCCGCAAAGCTAAACCATCAACAACAGCATTGTTATCAGTGTAACACAATGGCCTGGATCGTCCGCAGACGAGTATCTTGAGTGAGAGATTAGACGCCGAAGTATCTCTGCTGCTCAATCTATCTGCTCAGAGCCACATCGTTGTCACCCATAAGCGTCTGCAGTGGCGAGTTTACTTTCGAGAGGATCAGCATCGGAAACTCTCGCGAGTCACGAAGCCGATCGAATAACATCGCATGTGATGCTCATGGTAATCTGATGACCGTCGCTGGACCAGGATCAACAGTAGTATCTCGACAGGTCGAAGGAAAACGTGGACGTGGGACCGTTCAAGCGGATATATTTTAAAGTGTTAGTATTAAGAAAAAATGTGTGTCAGTTTAAGAATAAATAAATGTAGTGTTAATCGTCCGTATGTTTCAATCTAACCGCGAGTGTTTTTAATGTGATTGATGAAGAAACACGGAAACCTCCGGCCGTACTTAAAATCAGGAGCCATAAACTTCTAGCCCAACGACCTTGGACAAGGTCAACCCAATTTGAGTGTTGGTGGAGCGCAACCCGAGTCATCGATGTAAGTTTTTCCTGCGTCCCAACACTGAAGATTTTCTTTTTTTCCCCCTGGGGTTTCTCGGGGGGGGGGGGGGTTTTTTGGGGGGGGGGGGAAAAGGGGGGGGGATTTCCTCCCAAAAAAAAAAAAACCGCGGGGGGGGGGGAAGAAAAAAAAAGAGAGAGAGAGAGAAAGTGGTGGGGGAAAAAAAAAAAAGTTTTTTTAGTTTCATTATTTTAATTATTTTTCCAAAAACAATGGGGAACAGGTAGGACAAGTAGGATAGGATAGGAAAGTTTTTGTTACCGACATCCGTTCCGTCTCATTCCGGTTTTCTATTATTGTCCTCTCTGACGGCGGGTCGACCAGGAAATCACGGCGGGGATGGCACAACCAGATTTCCGGTACACGGCCTTTGCCTTTTCTTTGGCGGTTCCACAGCCAGATTTCCAGCACTTGATGCTTTCTCCGGTGGATTCCACGGCCCGATTACACACCGACTTCCCGATTGGCGCTACGGATGGCGTTTTCAAACACACGCCGCTTCAAGGCACAGTCACTTCACTATTTAAGAAAGAAAACTGGTTAAAAAACTATTCGCAACTGTTTGCGAGAATTTTATTTCACCGATTAATCTCTGCTAGTCCGGTGACAAGCAGTTTTATTTCTTATTTTTGCTGTCTCCTCTTTGCTGCTTTTGTTGACAGTTGTTGACGGTAGTGGTAGTGTGATGACAAGGTTGTAAGGATTGGAAAACTAGGGATGTTCAGGATGGGGGAAAAGGACTATTCGTCGATAATTATTTTAATTCATTTAAAAAAATAATAAAATTTTAATTCAAGTATTTCAATTCACATATTTCGTTTTGGTTCAGTTAATACTATTTCATAAATTGAATGATTATCAAAATAGAAAAATAAAAATAAAAATGTAAAAAAAATATATTTACAAACATAACATTATTTACAAAATTTTCAAATTAAACCAATGTAATCGATGGACAGGTTACACACCATGTCCCGAAAATTGATCTTAGAAAATTGATCCTTTGTTGACATTTCTGTTTCAAATACGCAATGTGAGTACTCCAAGTGCATTTCGAATCAAACATGACTCCAAGGTATTTGAAGGTCAAAGATTGGGTAATGTCTCTTCCCAACAGCTTGAGACGCAATTGGGCAGGGAACCGCTTTCTTGTAAACACTACCAATTCGGTTTTATACGGTGAAAACTCGATCCCCAAATTTCTGGCCCAAATGGACAGATTATCGAGGGAATTTTGCAATGGTCTTTGCAAGATTTCCGCACGTGGACCTCTGAAGGAGATCACAGCATCGTCTGCAAGTTGTCTTAGCGTGCATCTATTTTCCATAATAATTATAAAGCAAGGGACTTAAACATGAGCCTTGGGGTAAGCCCATGTAGCTAATTCTGGAAGTTGTCAGTTGGCCCAGATTGAAGGTCATGTGTTTTTCTGACAGTAAATTATACAAAAAAATATTTAAAATTCCTGGCAAACCACTACTGTGCAGACTATCTGCCAGTATATCTATGGAAACTGAATCAAATGCGCCCTTAATATCCAGAAATACTGAAGCCAATTGCTCCTTGTGTGCAAAGGCCAGTTGTATATCAGATGAAAGCAACGCTAAACAATCGTTTGTTCCTTTGCTCTTTCGGAAACCAAATTGCGTATTTGTTAGTAGGTTGTTTGATTCAACCTAACGGTCAAGTCTTGATAGGATCATTTTTTCTAACAATTTCCTTAAACATGATAGCATAGAGATCGAACGGTAAGAATTGTAATCAGACGCTGGTTTCCCAGGCTTTTGACTAGCTTTTTTTTTTTTTTCTTTGAAGGTTTACTGCCGGGACTCTGAATAGAGTAGAAACCTCTACGCCAGGCTTTTGATGATATCGTTGCGTAAATCCTTTCGAACCATTTTGCCAGCCGTACACGGAACATGTCGTCCAAGAAGACGATGTTGCAAATGACTCGGAAGGAGCCAAGTTTGAGAATTTTGAGTTCTTTCGTCTGTTATTTTATTTCAATAGTTTTTTATTATTTTTTTATATTTTTGTTGCGTTTGCAAATTCAATACGGTGTTTCGTAATTTCTTCAGTCTTTTGTAGTTCAGTCCGTGAAGTGTGTCATTTATGTGCTCTGAAATAAGAAGCTATTGTATTGTTCGTTGTGCATTAGAATGATATAACTTAACTCCTTTTGAAGCATTTCACCAGCCGTGCAATGATCATGTCGTCCATAGAGACGCTGTTGACACTGCCTACATTTTCAAGTTTGCTTCCCTTTCTCTCAGTCATGTTCATGTCCGCTGTTTTGTATGGTGTCGTTTTGTCTTTTTGTTATTTAGTTTGTCACTGTGTTTTCTTCAGTCTTTTGTAGTTTAGTTCATCATTTATGTGCTGCGAAAGTCTTTTTGAACAGTTTTCATGAATCAAAAATGTCGTTGAGATATTTGAATTCTACCAGTTTTAGTAATGTCTGATGTTACAAGTCCCAGTTTGCTGATGGGACTCATGAGAGAGAAGTTTCCTCCTCGTTGCGTCTCTTTATGCTATTTAATTAGTCAGTCAGTGTTACATTTATATGCTCAAGAGGGCACTTCGTAACTTCTTCAGTTAAATCCTATAGTTCTATTGTAGAAAAGTTTACGTTTACTTGTCTGTTCATTGCCTCCTTTTAATTTGTCAAATCCTAATTTCTAAGTTGTTTAATTGTTTCAAAGTCGTCATGCATGTGTAGCCTAACAATAATTATTTGACTAAAGCCAAAGTAAAGCTTCATCACGCCTATTCCCTATCTATTATTATAAAATTATCGAGAATGAAGCCGTTATAAGATTGTTTGTATAGTTTTGTTACAATGTGTGGTATTTTTATTATGGCTCTGTTCGGGTTACGAAAATAAAACCGCCTTTGGATCAACTCCGGTGTGAGTAGATCAAAGCTACAACGAAAGTTTTATTAATTAAATTAATTCGTCTCATTTTACCTCGCTTACAGTTAGTTTTCTTCCTCCTGTACAGAAAATCTCCCTTCCGAAATGCTTTATTCGGCGATTTTAACCTGTACCTTTATGTTGCAATTTTAATCTAGTGGTGATGTTGATTTTAATCTGTAGTGTAGAGTTATAATAATAGTTTTACATATATAATGTAGGCAATACCAATAAAGATTTATGTTACTCACGTATCAAACGTTTTACTTCACTATTTAATAAATCAAAACTTTACTTTAGCTGCAAAAAGAACGCTGTTTACAATCAACTTTCCTCAACTTCTTTTTCTTTTTACCACTTCACTCCAGTCATGGTTTATTTCCGACTCCTCTCAAGTTGACGTTTCGTTTCGCTCAGAATTTCGCTCTCCGACAGGGGCATCCAGTGTGCCCAGCGGTGTTGTTTCCAACAGGCTCTTTGAAGTGAGACATAACAAAATAAGACTAGCGCCACGTTTCTAGTCACATGTGAAAAATTAGTGCATCAATGCCAGATATGTGACGCGGCATTAAATCAAAATACCACCACGTCAGGATATGTCTTTGGTTGCCATCTCAGTGGAGATGACGAAGGCCAACCCATCGCGTCCAGATCACATATCCAAGGGGAGGGGGTTTCCCAGGCTTTTGAATAGCTATTACTTTAACCTGTCTCCATGCGGGTGGAACTATATTCAATTCCATGAGAGTATTATACAGGTTAAGTAATCGTCTTTTAGCGATATCAGGGAGATGTTTTAGAAGGTTGAATTTAATCATATCGCTTCCCGGAGCAGAGTTAGTCGATGAAAGAAGTGCCATTGAAAATTCCAACATTGTGAATGGTTCGTCCAGAAAACTGTTACTTCGGGTGCTATCCCGTAAATTCGGTTGTGTTGGGACAGAGTCTGGGCAAACCTTTTTAGCGAAGTCGAATATCCATTGCATGGAATATTCCTCACTCTCATTCGAGGATGAGCGGTTTCGCATATAACGAGCCTTTCTCCAAAGCGTTGTCATCGAGGTTTCTCTAGATAGTCCCTCTACAAACGAACGCCAGTAATTGCGTTTCTTTGCTTTGAGTAAGTTTTTAAGCTTTTTTTTTTCAAGCTTGAGGTACTTGTCAAAAAGCTCACATGTTTCATGTCTACGATAATCTTTAAACGCATCGGATTTCTCAAGATACAACTTAGTGCATTCGTCATCCCATCCAGGGGTGGCAGGTCTTCTTTTGAGGGATGCACTTGGAACACGTCGTTTCTGAGCTTCTAATGCACTTTTGTGCATCAGTTCGGAAAGGAAACGGTACTCTTCTAATGGTGGAAGAGGATCGGTAGAATCAATACCAAGGGTTACCGCCGATGCAAAATGTTGCCAAACAATATGCCTCGTGAGGTCATAAGGAACATGGATTGACTGGTCTGTTTTTTGAAAACTATTTGTGATTGAGATAATAATTGGTAAGTGATCACTACCATGGGGATCATTGATTACCTTCCACAGACAATCTAATGATAGTGAACTAGTGCACAAAGATATGTCAAGTCGACTCACCCTGGCAGGAGGTTTTGCTATTCGTGTCGCTTCCCCAGTGTTCAAGATGGTCAAGTTGAAATCGTCGCATAAGTCATAGAAAATACCCGCTCTGTTGTCATCGTATTGTTCGCCCCAAGCAGTACCGTGGGAGTTTAGATCGCCCAGAATAAGAACTGGAGATGGAAGTAATGTAATTGAACTCCAAAGTTGACGGCAGTTTATTGATGCCCTCGGAGGGACATAGACGGAAGCAATGCAAAGATCTTTAGTCTTTACATTAATTTGGCAAGCGACGATTTCAATGCCTGAGATTATTGGGAGTGCGATTTTATAGAAGAATAATGTTAAAATCGTGGAAGTTTAATTCATCTTCAGAAGAAAGCCATGTTTCACAGAGAGCAAATATATCACAATCAGAATTGTGAATCAAATACTTGAACGAGTCTAATTTAGGTATTAGACTGCGACAGTTCCATTGTAATACGGTGATCATATCTTGATCCTCACTCGACGAATTATTCATCGAAAGATATGAATTCACCAATAAGGGGCCATGATACAGTCAATTGCTTGAAGTAGTTTCCAACTATAGGAATAAGCAGGTCAATAAGTCTTCGGAGCGGTGAAGCATCCGAAAGGCCAAGAGCATTTAAAATGTTATCCACAATGTCCCTAAAATTAATCTTACGTCGCTTGGACGGGATATTCTAAGAATTGCGAGAAGACGTAGTTTTTGGTTTTGGCAACCTCTTACGGTTACTGTTATTAGGTAGCGGTGGGTTGGTATAGCTACAGCTAGGAACGGATGCATCAGCTATTACCGGTTTATTCGGTTTTTTAACTTGACCCCCGCTACCTCCATTTTTTTGCAAGCTTTTGAGAGTGGGTTTAATAAGTTTCCGGCGCACACCCGGGGAGCTAGTTGGTTTCATTTTACCGGGGGCGTGTACCTCCGGAAATTTACTCTCATCGTCCACGTCAGAGTCCAGTTCGTCGGAAGACAAAATCAAAAATGGATTTCCATTTTGAGCGGCTGATACAGACGATGCAGAGGCTCCGTTTTGTGACTTCAACATTTCTGCATACGTCTGCTTGGAGCGTTCTTGTATGGATCGTCTCACATTACCAGTGCGCTTCTTGTACACGGGGCAGTTATGCAAATCGTGGAGAGGCTCTTTGCCACAGTAAGCACACTTTGTTGCTTCCTTTTGGCAGGCATCCTCTAGATGCCTTTGACCGCATTTGCCAAAACGGGGCTTGTTGTCGCAAAAAGAAGCCGTATGACCCAACTGTTTGCACTTGGTACAATTAAATACCCTTGGTACAAAAAGGCGCACTGAAAAAAAAAACTTGATCAATTTCAACAAATTTTGGGAGAACTGATCCGGCGAAGGTCACTTGTAGCGAGTCCGACGGTGAATACGTCTTTTTTCCATCTACCATTGATCCTGATTGCAATTGTTTGCATTCCAGAATCTCAATGGTAGACGAAGCAGAATTTGGAAGTCGCCCCTTACCTTCCATAACGTCTTCACACGTCAGGCTCGCTGCAGAAACCACACCATCTATCTCCACATCTCGAGATGGGATGTAGACGTAGTACTCGGCATTATATCCTTCGTTGCTAGCAATTTCATTTGCAATTTTATACGTAGGTGCAGTGACACGCAGTTTGTTTCGGTTGACCTGATGAAATTCGGTTCCCGGATAACGACGCGTCAAATTTCTTTTTATGCCCAAGAAGTCTAGGGCTTTCACTTTCTGCCGAAAGTAGACAACCCAAGGAGAGGCAGATGACGGCTGATAACAGCGCGCCCTAAAAACATCTTTGGGAGGCAAGTTGCCTCCCTTAGAAACATCCATGCAAAATTAAATTGAATTAAAAAAAAATTGAATTAAAAAAAATAAATATATAAAAAATGAACTCAGATTTTTTATTTGTAAGCCCCCCTACAGACAACGATTTTACTATAAGGGAGAGAGATACACAAAACACTACCAGTGGGAACAAAAACATAAAAAATAAAAAGGGCGACAAGCTGGATTGCTGCAATTATCGTGCGATCACGCTACTGAGCGCCGCCTACAAGTTGCTCTCCCAAATGTTATGCCGCCGCCTGTCACCAATTGCAAAGGAGTTCGTGGGGCAATACCAAGCGGGATTCATGGGTGCCCGCGCTACTACGGACCAGATTTTCGCGATTCGGCAAGTACTGCAGAAATGTCGCGAATACAACGTGCCCACACATCATCTTTTCATCGACTTCAAATCAGCGTATGATACAATCGATCGAGACCAGCTATGGCAAATCATGCACGAATATGGATTTCCGGAAAAACTGACGCGGTTGATCAAAGCAACGACGGATCGAGTGATGTGTGTCGTCCGAGTATCAGGGACGCTCTCGAGTCCCTTCGAATCTCGGAGAGGGTTACGGCAAGGTGATGGATTGTCGTGTTTGTTGTTTAACATTGCATTGGAGGGTGTGATTCGAAGAGCTGGGATAGACACGAGTGGCACGATCTTCAGGAAGTCTGTCCAAATATTTGGCTTCGCCGACGACGTTGATATCGTAGCACGTAACTTTGAGACGATGGCGGAAAGGTACATCAGACTTAAGGCTGAAACTGGTAGGATTGGGCTTGTGATTAATGCGTTTAAAACAAAATACATGAAGGGAAGAGGCTCACGAGAAGAAAATGTTAGCCTCTTAGCACAAGTTCAGATCAACGGTGATGAAATTGAGGTAGTAGACGAATTCGTGTATCTGGGCTCATTGGTGACCGCCGATAACGACACCAGCAGAGAAATACAAAGGCGCATTATGGCTGGCAATCGTGCCTACTTTGGACTCCGAAGGACGCTAAGATCGAACAAAGTTCGCCGAACCACAAAGTTGACCATCTACAAGACATTAATTAGACCGGTAGTTCTCTACGGCCACGAAACATGGACATTGCTATGGAGGACCAACGCGCCCTTGGAGTCTTTGAACGGAAGGTGCTGCGTACGATCTACGGTGGAGTGCAGATGGAAGACGGAACGTGGAGGAGGCGAATGAACCACGAATTGCACCAGTTGCTGGGAGAACCTCCCATCGTACACATCGCAAAAATCGGTCGACTACGATGGGCTGGGCATGTCGTAAGAATGTCGGACGACAGCCCTGTAAAAATGGTTCTCGAAAACGAACCGACATGTACAAGAAGAAGAGGCGTGCAACGAGCAAGGTGGATTGATCAAGTAGAAGGTGACCTGCGGACCCTCTGCAGACAGCGAGGCTGGCGAGGTACAGCCATGGACCGATTACAATGGAAACAACTTCTGTGTACAGCAGAGGCCATACCGGCCTTAGTCTGATTGGTAAGGTAAGGTAAAGGAACAAAAACAACAAAAATGTGCTACTTGCCCCTTACGCTGCTGTTGTGTTTGCTATTGCCTTTGTTCAGCTGGTAGCAATTTTTTTTTTTTTTTTTTAACATTGCTCCTAAAAAAATTTTTTTTTTTTTTGGGGATTTTTTAAAAATAGTTGGTGGGGGGGGAAAAAAAAAAGGGGGGGGGGGGGGGGGGGGGGATGGGGAAACGGGGGGGGGGGGGGGGGGAGGGGGGGGGGGGGTGGGTGTTATTTTTCCTTTTTGGAAAAAGGATTTCATCGATTCTCCTACGCAGGACAAATTCTTGCCACCAGTACGACCACAGCCCGTGAATTTGTAAGATTTGCGAGAATTTAAACACTTCCCTAGTTTAAAACACATTTCTCTAATTTTAAGACGATCGATTTTAAGACGGGCGATACCAAGGTGCTGCCAGCAGAATCCATTCCTAAAGAAAAGAAGCCAGGAATTGTGTACATTTTTGATACGGTTGCGGGAGCGGGATTATTCGTGGCCTGTACGGCAAAAAACGCATAACGATCCACGCTTTTCCGATAAAAGAAGTCCCGATCACAATGAAGTTTGAAGATCGTCTAAGAAAAACGAGTTGCCAAACGGATTACTCTAAAATTCGATGGTTCCCGGCATCTGAATGATGAACATCAGCTAGGCTGAAACGGCGCCTCGATGATCGGTTAAGCGTCCCAATGTTCCTGGTGTGTTCGGAATGAGATAACTTCTGGAAGTCGTGCTTATTTGTAACACCACTTCCATTTGACACTAGCGAACCGTTGTCTATGTAGAGTCGAGCTTCTTGTCGGTGGCGTAGAGGTGGCGCTTCTTGTCGACGCTATTATAAGTAGTTCAGCTTATAGTGGATTCCTACGCCGTGGAATTGTTGGTGCAATGCCGATGTTTGTACGCAGTTCCTGAAAGCAGTAATTGTCAATGAAAACATGAGGTTAAGGGTTTTGCTTTCCTTCCATGTGTTACGAACCTCAACGATAACTAGGGTCTGTCCATCGTATCCTTCCATTTCCCATCCAAAACCGTCTAGGACAAGGTACTTCTGGCTATTTTGATTGGTGCATTCAGTTTCCATATCTGTAGTTCTGAATCGTACCGCTCAATCGTCTTCAACTGTCGTGTCCCATCGAATTCACCCACAACGTAGATCTGCTTATACAGAGCTGCCACTAGTCTTTCGGTAACCTGAGTACGGCAACGCCAACATCCAATCGTTATGAGTGCATTGGTTGAATCAACGTCCATTTATCCAGTTCCGGATCATAGCTTTAAGAGAATAAATCATACTTATTAATGTTCATAGCTAGCATATATCGTTTTATATCACATTTGAATCCCGAATAAATCAATGTAAATCATGCAGAGATCGAAGAATTACAGTTTGTTGTGGAATTTGTTGCTCTTGTTTTATTTTTATTTACAATTTTCAAACACTGAAAAAAATGTGTAGTTGTTTTACCAAGATTGCCCGATCAATGGCCCGATCTTTGGAAAAGATTTAAAATCTTTTGAAGATTTTAAATTGATCAGATTGACTGACCCCTTGGGTTTGGCCCATTTTTTTTTTAATCAGTTCGTTTATTTATTAGGCTCAGGCGTGTGTAACACTTTGCGGAGCCGATATTCAATATTGTAGTTAACAATTTTTCTTTTTCGATTTTAGTAAAGTGGGGTGCCAATTACTCGTGGCTAGCTCGAGGTTAATGGGTCACATTATTGTTTGGAAGGGGCTAGGCAGGTAACTTATTTAAGGTATTTGTTGCTGCTCATGGTTGCGACATCTACCAGATCCTCGGTCCCTGTAGTCCCTCACAGGAACTAAGCTGCAGATGGGTGATCACAGCTTGCTGGGCAGGTACAAGTAGCACGGAAACAAAAGGATAATATAACTGGGACACAATGGCAGGGAATTTACTAGAGTGAAAGGGAGGGGGTGATGACATTACACTCTTAGATCAGACAAACAAAGAAATTCGTAAATCGCTTGCATGTAGGAAAGATCACGCATTCCCAAAACATCTCTTACTTCGCGGAAGGGTTGTCTACCTCAGGCCACAAAGGTATCCAATAGTCGTGCTCTGGAGGCATCATTATCCGGGCAATGCCAAACTGCGTGAGCGATGTCATCATAACCGGTTCCGCACCTACATACATTGCTATCGACGAGGTTAATTCTGTAGAGATGTGTGTCTAGCGAGTAGTGGTTGGACGTAAGTCTTGACATCACACGAATGAAACCGCGACTTACATCCAGACCTTTGAACCACGATCTCGACAAAACATTAGGAATAATGGAATGTAACCACCACCCAAGAGAATTACTTGTCCAATCGTTTTGCCAACTTTGAAGAAAACTCTGACGTACTAATGGGAAAAATTCATCATGTGAAATTCTTCTTTCAAAAATCTCGCCTTCTTGTGCACCCACCTTTGCTAGAGAGTCCGCCTTCTCATTGCCTGGAATTGAGCAATGTGAGGGAACCCATGCAAAGGTAATTCTAAATGATCTTTCGACCAACGCACACATCTGCTCCCTTATTTTTGAAAGAAAGTAAGATGAGTGCTTAACTGTTTTCATCGACTGGAGGGCCTCAATAGAACTGAGACTATCCGAGAAGATGAAATAATGGTCTATGGGCATGTCGGAAATTATCCCCAATGCGAAATTGATTGCTGCCAGCTCAGCAACATATACGGAACAAGGTTCCTGAAGTTTCCGGAAGGCAGATGAGTATTCATTGTAAACACCAAAACCAGTGGATCCATCAATGCGCGACCCATCAGTGAAAATTCTTCTATTGCAATTGACATGTTGGTACTTTTCGATGAAAATATGGGGAATTAAAATAGGTCGAAGTTGATCTGGAACTCCTTGAATAGCCTGTTTCATGGAAAGATCATAATCAATGGAGGAACTGTGAAAAGGAAAGCGTACACTAGGAGGGTTATAGCATGGAAGACTAATATCGGAGGACATATAGTTAATATAGATTCGTAAGAATCTTGACTGGGTACTCAATTCGAGCATTTCTTCGAAGGTTTCAATCACAAGGTTGTAACTGATTCCACACTTGATCAGTATTCTAGATGAGAGCTCCCAGAAGCGGTACTGTAAGGGTTTTACTCCTGCTAGAACCTCTAGGCTCATATTATGCGTTGAATGCATACAGCCAAGGGCAATACGTAGACAACGATATTGAATGCGTTCCAATTTGATGAGGTGGCTATTTCTTGCCGAGAGGAAACAAAAAGAGCCATATTCGAGAACTGAAAGAATAGTTGTTTTATAGAGTTTAATAAGGTCTTCCGGGCGAGCACCCCAACATGTCCCGGATATTGATCTTAGAAAATTGATCCTTTGTTGACATTTCTGTTTTAAGTACGCAAAGTGATTACTCCAAGTGCATTTTGAATCAAACATGACTCCAATGTATTTGAAGGTCAAAGATTGGGTAATGTCTCTTCCCAACAGCTTTAGACGCAGTTGGGCAGGGAACCGCTTTTTTATAAACACTACCAATTCGGTTTTATGCGGTGAAAACTCGATCCCCAAATTTCTGGCCCAGATGGACAGATTATCTAGGGAATTTTGCAATGGTCTTTGCAAGATTTCCGCACGTGGACCTCTAAAGGAGATCACAGCATCGTCTGCAAGTTGTCTTAGCATGCATCTATTTTCCAAGCAGTTATCAAAATCTTTAACATAAAAATTATAAAGCAAGGGACTTAAACATGAGCCTTGGGGTAAGCCCATGTAGCTAATTCTGGAAGTTGTCAGTTGACCTAGATTAAAGGTTATTTGTTTTTCTGACAGTAAATTCTACAAAAAGTTATTTAAAATTCCTAGTAATCCACTACTGTGCAGACTATCTGCCAGTATATCTATGGAAACTGAATCAAATGCGCCCTTAATATCCAGAAATACTGAAGCCAATTGCTCCTTGTGTGCAAAGGCCAGTTGTATATCAGATGAAAGCAACGCTAAACAATCGTTTGTTCCTTTGCTCTTTCTGAAACCAAATTGCGTATTTGATAGTAGGTTGTTTGATTCAACCCAACGGTCAAGTCTTGATAGGATCATTTTTTCTAACAATTTCCTTAAACATGATAGCATAGAGATCGGACGGTAAGAATTGTAATCAGACGCTGGTTTCCCAGGCTTTTGAATAGCTATTACTTTAACCTGCCTCCATGCGGGTGGAACTATATTTAATTCCATGAGAGTGTTATACAGGTTAAGTAATCGTCTTTTAGCGATATCAGGAAGATTTTTTAGAAGGTTGAATTTAATCATATCGCTTCCCGGAGCAGAGTTATTCGATGAAAGAAGTGCCATTGAAAATTCCAACATTGTGAATGGTTCGGCCAGAGAACCGTTATTTCGGGTAGTATCCCGTAAATTCGGTTGTGTTGGGCAGGGGGTGCGACTCTATCTCAGATGCAGGATATTTTTTGTTATGCTTTTGTGCGATGTGCGCACGCTTAGTAGATAGAAAGAAGATTTTAAAGATTTTGATTAAGATTTTAAAGATTTACTGCATAAAGATGCAGCACGATGCAAGTAGATGGATTAAGATTCACAAGCTGAAACAAGATTTTTCTAATATTGATTCGCTAGCGTGAGATTTTTCGATCATCTTGAATCTGGATTTAGATGTGTCGCACCCCCAGGTGTTGGGACAGAGTCTGGACAAACCTTTTTAGCGAAGTCGAATATCCATTGCATGGAGTATTCTTCACTCTCATTGGAGGATGAGCGGTTTCGCATGTAGCGAGCCTTTCTCCAAAGCGTTGTCATCGAGGTTTCTATAGAAAGTCCCTCTACAAACGAACGCCAGTAATTGCAGTAATTGTTTTTAAGCTTTTTTTCAAGCATGAGGTACTTATCAAAAAGCTCACATGTTTCATGTCTACGATAATCTTTAAACGCATCGGATTTCTCAAGATACAACTTAGTGCATTCATCATCCCATCCAGGGGTGGCGGGTCTTCTTTTGAGGGATGCACTTGGAACACGTCGTTTCTGAGCTTCTAATGCACTTTTGTACATCAGGTCGGAAAGGAAACGATACTCTTCTAATGGTGGAAGAGGATCGGTAGAATCAATACCAAGGGTTACCGCCGATGCAAAATGTTGCCAATCAATATGCCTCGTGAGGTCAAAAGGAACATGGATTGACTGGTCTGTTTTGTGAAAACTATTTGTGATTGAGATAATAATTGGTAAGTGATCACTACCATGGGGATCATTGATTACCTTCCACAGACAATCTAATGATAGTGAATTAGAGCACAAAGATATGTCAAGTCGACTCTCCCTGGCAGGAGGTTTTGCTATTCGTGTCGCTTCCCCAGTGTGTCAAGTTGAAATCGTCGCATAAGTCATAGAAAATACCCGCTCTGTTGTCATCGTATTGTTCGCCCCAAGCAGTACCGTGGGAGTTTAGATCGCCCAGAATAAGAACTGGAGATGGAAGTAATGTAATTGAACTCCAAAGTTGACGGCGGTTTATTGATGCCCTCGGAGGGACATAGACGGAAGCTATGCAAAGATCTTTATTCTTTACATTAATTTGGCAAGCGACGATTTCAATGCCTGAGATTATTGCGAGTGAGATTTTATAGAAGGGGTAGCACTTTTTGATCCCCAGAAGGACGCCACCATATGAATCATCTCGGTCCAGGCGAATAATGTTAAAATCGTGGAAGTTTAATTCATCCTCGGATGAAAGCCATGTTTCACAGAGAGCAAATATATCACAATCAGAATTGTGAATCAAATACTTGAACGAGTCTAATTTAGGTATTAGACTACGACAGTTCCATTGTAATACGGTGATCATATCTTGATCCTCACTCGACGAATTATTCATCGAAAGATATGAATTCACCAATGAGGGGCCATGATACAGTCAATTGCTTGAAGTAGTTTCCAACTATAGGAATAAGCAGGTCAATAATTCCTCGGAGCGGTGAAGCATCCGAAAGGCCAAGAGCATTAAAAATGTTATCCACAATGTCCCTAAAATTAATCTTACGTCGCTTGGACGGGATATTCTTAGAATTGCGAGAAGACGTAGTTTTTGGTAACCTCTTACGGTTACTGTTATTAGGTAGCGGCGGGTTGGTATAGCTACAGCTAGGAACGGATGCATCAGCTATTACCGGTTTATTCGGTTTTTTAAATTGACCCCCTCTACCTCCAATTTTTTGCAAGCTTTTGAGAGTAGGTTTTATTTGTTTCCGGCGCACACCCGGAGAACTAGTAGGCTTTCTTTTACCGGGGGCGTGTACCTCCGGAAATCCACTCTCTTCGGCTTCGTCAGAGTCCAGTTCATCGGAAGACAAAATCAAAAATGGATTTTCATTTTGAGCGGCTGATACAGACGATGCAGACGCTCCGTTTTGCGACTTTAACATTTCTGCATACGTCTGCTTGGAGCGTTCTTGTATGGAACGTCTCACGTTACCAGTGCGCTTCTTGTACACGGGGCAGTTCTGCAAATCGTGGAGAGGCTCTTTGCCACAGTAAGCACACTTTGTTGCTTCCTGTTGGCAAGCATCCTCTAGATGCCTTTGGCCGCATTTGCCACAACGGGGCTTGTTGTCGCAAAAAGTAGCCGTATGACCCAACTGTTTGCACTTGGTACAATTAAATACCCTTGGTACAAAAAGCCGCACTGAGAAAAAAACTTTATCAATTTCAACAAATTTTGGGAGAATTGATCCGGAGAAGGTCACTTGTAGCGAGTCCGACGGTGAATACGTCTTTTTTCCATCTACCATTGATCCTGCATGCAATTGTTTGCATTCCAGAATCTCAATGGCAGACGAAGCAGAATCTGGAAGTCGCCCCTTACCTTCCATAACGTCTTCACAAGTCAGGCTCGCTGCAGAAACCACACCGTCTATCTCCACATCTCGAGATGGGATGTAGACGTAGTACTCAACATTATAACCTTCGTCACTAGCAATTTCATTTGCAATTTTATACGTAGGTGCAGTAACACGCAGTTTGTTTCGGTTGACCTGATGAAATTCGGTCCCCGGATAACGACGCGTCAAATTTCTTTTTATGCCCAAAAAGTCTAGGGCTTTCACTTTCTGCCGAAAGTAGACAACCCAAGGAGAGGCAGAAGACGGCTGATAACAGCGCGCCCTAAAAACATCTTTGGGAGGCAAGTCGCCCCCCTTAGAATCATCCATGAAAAGACAAATTCAGGGACAAAAAAAAACAAAAATTAAATAATAACGAAATAAAAATCTGATGATTTTTTTTTTAACCACCCTATGCAGAACGATATTTTTTTGAACCACCCTATGCAGAACGATTTACTATATGGGAGAGAGATACACAACACACTAGGAGATGAGGAAACAAAAAACAAATGTGCTACTTGCCGTTTGCCGGTATGGCACCTTCTGCTGTTGTTTGCAAACAAAGCACCGCTTGCTGACCGGCAGTGGATGGAGCGATGACCTTCCTTGCTGCGATGGTGCTTATGGGGTTACACTTTTTCCCCTCGGGTGTTTGACGATGGTACAGGCTGGACAGATCATCCGTCGGGCTCGGCCGGGAATGTCTGCTTCCCTAATGGAACGCTCGGCTGGATATCGGTGGTTTACAGTGCACTACTTTTAACCACCGGGTTGAAAAAAAATGTAAAAGAGGTAATGCGGAGTGCGAACAATACTGAACCGAAGCTCTTCAGCGTTCGATGCGGAATGGGGTTTGGCCCATTGATCTTATAAAATATGAATGATTCAAACCGCTCAGAACGTGACATATGTTGCAAAACACTTATAATATATTTATAAAACATAATATTATAATTCATTCTAAAATGATGATTTTCTTTGAGTTACTTAGGATTAAGCTTGGAACCGAGCTTGGAACCGATGTGCTAGTACTTCTTGAGCCAAAAAATATATTCATTTCCTTCATGACTATCCAACCGCTGATTAAGCTAACAGTTTCTTACGATGGTAATAAAATAAGCCGTTCTTTTTTAATGTTTTTGAAAAATCCATTATTTGCTCTTGTATCTTGTCAAACTTGAAGTACAACACCAGATCACTCTTCAAATGTAAACAATCGTTTTTACATTTTCTAAAGTTTTACTCAGAGCTTTACGTGTACTTCGAAAAGTAGGAAAGTAGTTCAACATAGATGTATTGTAAACTTTTTGCGCTGAATAAAAGTACGGTTAGTACTTTTATTGAACTTTGTGTTAGAGATTTTTTGAAGTTCAAATCAAGTTCTCAATTATCAACATATGAACTTGAAGGTTGGGTTGAATAGCAAGAAAAAACTATTCTCGAACTTTTGAGTTCCTTTAAATATTAATGACACTTTAGAGAAAATTAAGTTCTATTTGTCCGTGAAGTGTCTTGTTATTAAGCAAAAAAGTTCCATGGAACTAAATTTCAACTTAATGTGAACTTCTGAGTTCTTATCTCAAGTAAAATTCGAACTTTTGGTTGCTTGGGTAAGCACCGGCTGTGGTAGAGCGATGACCTTCCCTGCTACGATGATGATTGTGAGGTTACGCTTTCTCCCTGGATGTTTGAGTACTGGCTGGACAGAGCATCCGTAGGACTCGGCCGGGAAAGCCTGCTTCCCTTAACGAACGCTCGACTGGATTTTGACACACAATGTCCGCGTGGTAAAAACGGGTTGAGTAACGCAATACGGAGTGCGAAAAAAAGTGTACCTAAGCTCTTCAGCGTTCGATGCGGAATGACAATCTTACATTTAGGTACTGTTTTTTTTTATTATTCCAGTATTTCAAATAAACATATTTTCAGCCGACACTGTATTTTATTCACAATCTATTCTGAATAATGTCACTATTGCATGAGGAAGTTAAAAACATGTTTAAAATTCATCTAGAATGCAACTTATCAACATATTTACAAACATCTAGAATACACGTTATTTCCAAACAATCCAAAGTTAAGTACGATTGACTCAAATCAGTTAAAAGTATGGCTACTCAAAGGTGAGTAAAGATAGTTCGTAGTGGTAAGATGACAAACAGTCACCGATGTTTTCAAAAAGTAAAATTTAAGTTTATTGAACAAAAATGTGTTCGCTGTTCTGGTACCACGTTTGAACCGAATACGTGTGGAAAAACATCCTCAAAACTTTTTCAAGTCTAGACATGCTTGGTATTTCATCCTCACGACTTTTTTACAACAAACTTCTTATATTCTTGTCAAAGAAGATGTTTCTGGTGTTACTTGGGTCGTTCTTTTGGTTAGTTGATGACAAATCCTGCTAAGTTGTGTGAAAAATTTCCCAATTTGGTGGGGGGGTGGTGTTGGTGGAGGGACGCAAGCCCACTTTATTTATTACGGGCTGGTTGGTGGGTGGTTGCTGGGTCTGGGGGTTTGTGTTGTTGGTTCGTCTGGTCGCGGGGGGGGCGGTGTGCTGTTTTTCTCTCTTTCAAAAAAACACAAAATACATCCTTCGCAGCTCCTAGGATGATTTTGATGCATTTGTTTATTTATTTGTTTATTTATAAATTTACATCAACAGGCTTTCAGCAGCCCCAATGATGTTGGTAATGGATGTAAAAAAACAATGTTACAAAAATTATCACATCCATTAACGAGCAAATAAGAATTAGTCAAGTCTTTAAACAAAACATACTAGTATAGACACAAAAATACATTTTTTTTTCGTAGTCATTATCAGCTGCCGCGATGCTCGAAGGCAGCGGAAAATCTTCGCCGGAGAACTGCACGCAAAAGATGGAAGTCGAACATTGAAGCCACTCTGTTGAACACTCGTTGCAAACCGCTGATCGCACCCTCGAGTCCGTAGTTCGTACGACGAAGCGGAGGCCTCAGCATTATATTATTTCGCAGTGGCCGAGGACGAACATTTAAGTCGATATTCTCAAGAATCGCCCGCAATCAATTCTGCCTTGTAGGGCGTCCGCGATGATCAATGCGTTTTTGACGTCCCTTCTCACTCGCAAAGTTTGCAGGTTGATCAGACGGCAACGGTTTTCGTAGCTGGGCAATCGGAACCGATCCCTCCAAGGTAGTCTTCGGAGAGCGAAACGAAGAAAACGACGTTGAACCGATTTAATTCGTTCCGCACCGTTGTTGTGATAAGAGCTCCAAACGGTAGAAAAGTACACCAGCGTGGACCTCACAAGAGAGCTGTTTAGCGATTTTAAACAATAAACGTCGGAAAATGTTTTGGCTATTCTAAAGACGAGTCCCAGCACTCTTGATGCTTTAGCAACGACGTATGAGACATGCTGCTTATAATTTAGTTGTGTATCCAAAATCACCCCGAGATCCTTCACATCACTCACTCGGCCTATTGATGATCCAAGCAGTTCATAATTGAAGGTTATCGGCTGCTTCTTCCGCGAAAACGTTATGACGTAACACTTGGGCAGCGATCACCATCCGATTAATCGTGCACCAATTGGCCACTGCATCAAGTTGTTGTTGAAGATGAATACAATCATTAACTGAATGAATCCTCAGATAGATTTTGAGATCATCTGCACAAGAAAAACACGGACATTTGATGATAAGATGCACGTTGTTTAAGTAAAGTAGGAAAATTAGCGGATCCAGATGGCTGCCTTGTGGAATGCCAGATGAGGCACAGAAACTTGCAGAATGACAAATCTCCTATAGAAACCTTAAGTAGCCTATCAGTGAGATATGATCGAAACCAATCTGAAGCTATCGCGTTCAGCAGCTCTTCTGCGGGAATGGCAAAAATGCTCGGCAGATCTGAAATATTCACAATAAACACCGTTGACATGGCAAAGAAGAACATCTATAGTTATTTATTACCTTCAAAAAATTCAGTGACTTCCGCTGGCAAACCAAGTACCTAAACCACCACACGGTAAACTTCACTTTGCTTCTCCATTTTGCAGTTTTTTTTCTTCTAGAACGATAAAGCAGCTGATTGTTTATCGCGCACGGTTTTTTTTATTTCGTTTTAAGATGGATAGAATAGGGCAAAGTAAAAACACACTTGAATGACATTTCTCGCTCCATTGAAAATTATGTGCGGACATGATTTCACATGATTTCAATTCGAAGAAAAAATTGACCGATTTAAGTGCCAATTTTAATAATAAAAATTATTGATTTATTTTCAGTGTAGTAGATTACCGTTGATTCCGAGCGTGTCAAGTTTGGCTATCACTATAGCGTGGTTCACCTTGTCGAAAAAAGCAGCCGATACACAATTGTCGGTATAACGATAGAATTTTTTTTCAGAGTGGATCGGTATAAATAGCATCCGGTTCGGAGTCCGTTCCGTCATAGTTTCGGTAACGTACGATGTCAAGCATAAATAGGAGTTTGTCGTGGTCGAGATGCCGGCAATAACCCCATGTTGATCAGTGCTTAGATACTGCTTGCTATGTGAGACGATTGGATCCATCACTATCAACTCAAAAAAGTTTGGAAACAGCGCTCAGCGATGTGATGCCCCGGTAATTGTTGACATCGCGCTTACTACCCTTCTTGTAAACTGGAAACATATGAGCAGATTTCCAGCACCGAGGAAACGTACCACATGAAATAGAATGTTAAAAAATACGACGAAGCGGTGGAATGAGGACATAAATGTGTTTCTGAATTATTGCGGATGGAACTCCGTCTGGTCCCGGATTAAACGACGTCTTAAGTCGCAACACGGAGCTATAAATCATTGCATCGGTTACGTTCACACCACTCATCGATTGATTGTATACCGGAACATTCTGCGCAGCGAGCGAGATTTGGTCAGAGGAGAGTAGCTCATCTGTAAAAACATTGGCACACTTGATGGAGAATAAAATGGCAGATATTGGGTTGCGACGAAGCTGTTATGTCATCGAGCACCATAGAGGATGGTAATCCGGATTCCTTGCGTTGCTTATTGACGTAATTCCAGAAAGATTTTTGAATGCGATTTAAGCTTGCGTTGTATATCTCTTTGGTGACGAAGATAGTAGAACTTGCTTAAGCGCTTGTACTCGTGGTTAAGCCTGACGTAATATTGTTTTAGCGGAAGTGTACGGTACTTATTGAACCTCTTGAAGGCAGCTCGCATGGTAGTCTTCAGCGACCGAAGTTTGTTGGTCATTCAAGGTACACGAGAATCAGCACGGATGGTCTTTTTCGGGACATACATGTCAATGACATAAGCCGAGACATGTGAAAACGTTTGTGCAGCTTGGTTGACATCTCCGGGATCTAGAATGCGCTCCCATTCTAAATGAGACAAAAAAATGTCTATACTTTTGTGGTCGGCGCTTCGGAAGTCGTACGACACAACCGTTGAAGTGCGGACGAAATCCTGAGCAACGTTGTTTACAACTGTAACAAGCAGAGGTCGATTATGTGGAACAAACTTTAATAATGGCCCGGGTACCATGCAGATGGAAGGAGCCGTTTCGCAGCCGCTTACAAAGCAAAGATCAAGGGAGCGATCATTCACGTGCGTCACGCCGTTGATTTGAGAGAGAGTCGCGATGCTATAGCTGTCAAGAAGTTTAGCCGCTGCTGAGTGTAAAGACGAGAGCTCATAATCAGCGTGGAACTAACTGCGATAAGTACACCACCTCCAGTAGTTTTCCTGCTATTGTTTGAATTGCGGTCGCAGCGGAGCAATTCGTACCCTTCTGCAAAAACATGATCAGAATGGGTTAGAGACTGGAGTCATGTCTCAGTTAGGACTATGATGTCGTAGCACTGATCCGAGGCTACTAAGCGATAGTCGTCAATAAAGCTGTCCATTCCACCAAGGTTTTGATAATAGACAGCGATGTCCGGTCTCAGTCGTCCGGGGATAGTTAACCTGGAAGTTGGGACACTATCAGGTACTAAAGCGTTTGGAGGCTGATCATACTTGCCGATGTTTGGAGCTCGGAAGACCCCTTTTCCAACACCAAGTACAGGGCCGGGACGGCTGTTGGTCGCTGGCAGGAATGGCTCGACTGTATTGGGGGAATCAGGGACTTCCTCAGTACTGGCGGCATATATGCGTCCCGGTGAAGAGCTGGAGAAAGATCGTTGCAAAACGGGTGCTCGAAAAAATCTACTAGTCACTGTGGGTATAGCAGCAAGTGCGTGTTTCGGACTCTAATTTGCAGATGTAGGGGTGCGTTGGTTCGATGAGGGTTGACTGCAATCGACGAACTGATCAGCGCACAAAAAGTTCGAAAAAGCAGCGTACTTGCCTGTTGTCGGGCTTCGGAAGACCCCGTCTCCCAGCTCAAACGCAGGACCGGGACGGCTGCTGATCGGTGGCAGCGAAGGCTCGACTGCGTTGAGAGGAATAGGAGCTTCCCTGAGACTTGAGGTAAGTGTGCGTCCCGATGTCCAAGTAGCAGAAGCTGGCTGAGCGAGGTGTGTCGACGTTTGACTAGAAGCGGCGAATTGATCAGTGCATGAAATATCAGAAATAATAGCGTACTTGCCGTAAGTTGGAGTTCGGAAGACCCCGTCTCCCAGCTCAAGCGCAGGACCGGGACGGCTGCTGGTCGCTGGCAGCTGAGGCTCGACTGCGATGAGAGGAATAGGGGCTTCCTTAAGGTTTGGGGCAAGTTTGCGTCCCGGTGTCCAAACTGAAGATGAGTGTATTTGGTTTGAAGAAAGTTGAGGGATGGGAGCTCCGATGAGTTTATCATTGACTATTCCATTGATACGACCTCTTACACTGAGAGACTCAGTGGGTCGTTGGGTGCGGCAGCAGATGGTGGTAGATAAAAATATTCGCTGGATCTATTGTCCGAGAATTCCGGTACCAACACCTTTCGGCCACGTCGAGGGTTGCTAACGCTTTAGGTTTCAGATCGACTCGTATTCCAATTTTAAAGGAGACGAAAGATAGTGTACTTTCGTCTTTACCTTTCGCTACTAGTCGGATAACTTGAACGTCCGTTATACCCAGGCGTTTCTGTGCCAGTGCCCAAATCTGTTCAGCTGTGACTTCTTTTGAGATCCGAGACATATATAACCAAAACTTTGGTTGAGCTGACGGGACAGTGGCAATACCAATAGATGGAGAAGGCGTGCTACCAGTTCCAAGTAACAGAGGTGGTTGATTATTTGGGACTGACTTGACAGCCGTGCTGAACAGCCTCCGGCTTCTACTAAATCTCGGGTCGATGCGAACGCGCTTGGATGATTTCGGAGTGCAAGAGCTAGAGTTGACTAACTTAGCGAAATTCGTCGTTTGTTGCCAAGGTTGCCAAACGTCGCCACCGTCACATTCAAGTCAGTGATGCCAGAATACTTTAAATCGAGTTATAAGGCTGTGCACTAATTCGCGAATTAATTTTAATATTCACTTATACTTGACAGATAGAAAATAATCGATTGAGTCTGCTAGCCGAGCTGACTTATTTCTGACAGACGGCAACTCAACTTTGACAGACACCTTATCGACAGTTTGTCGATCGATACAAAGGGATTTTAATCGATTAATTGGAGTATTTTCCATCTGTCAAATTTAAACAAACAAATTAAAATTAATTCGCGAATTGGTACACAGCCTAAATAAATAGATTGAAGGAAGCTGATGCATTCCGAGCAAACGTGAGTTTTATGATCAAATATGAGTGAAGTTGTTTTTTTTCGTTTTTACACACATTGTTTGGCATTCCAACAACTCTTTACGGGGACGTATACACGCAGAAAAAAATACCGTCATAACAAACATATTCGGGGTAAATTCAAACATAAACTTAGTTCATTCTGGCCGCATACATAAACTTGGTTTATTTCAAACATATTCTTTGTTTAAAACCTAGTGACATCGATGTTTGAAATAAAAATCATTCTATGCTTATTTTAAACATATTAATGATAAGAATGAACGCACAAATTTTAGATACAAAAATAAGTTATTATTGTTTTTAAATAATATTTGGATTCTTCCGGTTGCGTTCTAAATTTAATTTATTCATTTTATGAATCTGGGTTATTTTAATTCCAGATTTGGCTTGAATGCTAACAGGTTCCAAGAATCGAGCAAATAACCTACCGATTAATGTGACGATTGGCTCATGTTGCGAACGTCTAAAGTTTTCCTTCGGCCTCACATTCTGGAGAGGGAAGTACACGCTCAAATACGCCTACCCGATGAAGGTATTGCTGAAACTAACATGCTTTGAATTTGATTCAAAAATTGTTATTTTCGTTCGAAACATGCTTTCTATTAACATCAAATAATTTTTATGTTTCAAGTTGAACATCGATATTTTTAATTTAAATGGACGAAATTTGTACCCGTGTTATATTTCAAAAGTCAATTTCATGAAATTAATTAAATTCATACTGCCTTCTTATACACAGAGACAAATTTGATAGTCACGTTTACCATTATTGGAGGTTAGGATGACTATTGTAGTATAGTGATTTTGAACCGACTATGATCATGGTAAAAACGACCATTAAAAATTGTTTATCCAACATTTTCCATAATGTCGGAATAGTCCTTGTTACCATGATCATAGCCAAGAATGCCATGAACGTGGTGAATTCGACTATTTTCATAGTTATTGTAACCATTATATGCGGTAGTCATCCTGACCACACGAAAAAAACCGCAGTAGAAACTACCATTTCGAGGGTAAAATTAAGCACAAACACCAACAATTTTCACCTGACTATAAATGCGTTTGATCTTACGATGCCTGCGATTAGATCGACCATGGTGCGGTTGATATCAATATGAGGTCTGTCAAATATACCACAAATGTTGAAGGTTTTACCATAAACGTAATAACTTTGATTGAAATTTCATGGTAGTTTTAAAGATAGGCATAGTCGCGTAAAATGGTAGTTTTTACTGCAAGATTTTTTTTTTCTGTGCATGATTTAATTGTCGGTATATGGGCATCTTCAGCGGCGGTCTATTTTTTGATCAAATTTATACCTGATTTGCATCAGCGAAACTTTAATAGAACTAGCTAAAATACATCAACTTTGCATTCCCCGCACCGGCGTTGTATTTCTTGTTGTTAAACCCGCCAACACCTGTAGCGCAATAAATGTGGCATTTTTGAACATCTTTTAGGTCATACCAGATGTTTTGTAGAACATCCATAAGACAAATATTATGATTTATGGATGCTTCCAACAGCATGCTTATAACATAATGATATGTTTTGTCAAAGCAATCACGGTAAGAACAAAGTAAAAAAATATAAACAAGATTTTTTAAGGGCGAAACGATATCGTAGCTAATGGTATTTTACGCGTTAAAGATGATTGTTTATAACTTTTTCAAATAGGAAAGTAAAAGTGCTTTACGCATGGGAGTTGTATCAAAATTGTATATGCGGCTCAAGGTTAGCAGTGCAACTTTCCGTTTTACCTTCCCTAATTTCATGCGCCATCGATTGGATTAAAAAACGAAGAAGGTAACCCGAATAAATTATTGAATTTTAGAGAGATTTGTTAATGAAATTCACAAAAACCAACATGGCGATTTTCCATGTCTACAATCCTACAGTACGGGTAAAAACATTAGTAACACATTTGATTTTCAAATGTTCGTTTTTTCTTTTCTGCGTTTTTTGTTGTGAAATTGAACCGAGTAATGTCAGTATGAATGAAAATACAAATAAGTTTTTTTCGATTAGTTATGCGTAGCTACATCTCAAAAGACTCCCCCACAAATTAAGCGTAACAATTTATAAAAAATACTAAACAATCTACCAAACTGTTGCTTTATGTTACATTAGAATAAACCCCTATGCCCAATTTGGCTTCTACTTGAATCAGTGAGTGGCATCACAATCTTACATTTAGGTAGTGTTTTTTTTATTCCAGTATTTCAAATAAACATATTTTCAGCCGTCACTGTATTGGATTCACAATCTATTCTGAATATTTTCACTATTGCATGAGGATGTTAAAAACATGTTCAAAATTCATCTTGAATGCAACCTATCAACATATTTACAAACATCTAGCATACGAGCTATTTCCATAGACGAACTCTAAGACCAGTAGGTCCCGATTTTTTTCTTGGCTCAGTCAGTACTAGCATAGACTAACTCTAAGACCAGTAGGTCCCGAACAAATACGATTTTTTTCTTGGCTCAGTCAGTACTAGCACATTGGTCCCAAGGTCGGTCCCAAGCTTAATAATACGCCCCTAATAATGAACTCACACGAACACACTCTCGAATATTCTGTCAAAATAACACCGCAAATCAAAATAAAGGCGCAAATATGTATAGTTAGGTGCTGGCTTCAAGGTGTACTTCGGACCAAGGGGTTCTACAACAGTGAACAAATTTCAAATCGCTGGTTGCATATTGATTGTTGGTACTAGCACATCGGTCCCAAGCTCGGTCCCAAGCTCGGTCCCAAGCTTAATAATGCACCCCTAATAATGAACTCACACTAACACCAACAATCAATGTGCAACTAGTGATTTGAAATTGGTTCACTGTTGTAGAACCCCTTGTTCCGAAGTTCACCTTGCAGTCGGCACCTTGTCATGCAATCTTGCGCTTTTCGGTACTTTTCGGTACTAGTATCTTGGCATTTGTTTTGATTCGCTATGTTATTTTGACAGAATATTTGAGGGTGTGTTGGTGCGAGCTACGTTATTAGAGGCGAATCATTAAGCTTGGGACCGGTGTGCTAGTGCTTCGTGAGCCAAAAAATATATTCATTTTCTTCAGGACTATCTAGCCGCTGCTAACACACTCTCAAATATTCTGTCAAAATAACACAGCAAATCAAAATAAAGGCGCAAATATGTATAGTTAGGTGCTGGCTTCAAGGTGTACTTCGAACCAAGGGGTTCTACAACAGTGAACCAATTTCAAATCACTAGTTGCATATTGATTGTTGCTATTTCCAAACAATCCAACATTAAGTACGTTTGACTCAAATCAGTCAAAAGTATGGATACTCAAAAGTGAGTAAAGATAGTTCGTAGTGGTAAGATGACAAACAGTCACCGATGTTTTCAAGAAGTAAAATTTAAGTTGATCGAACAAAAATAGAACCAAAATGTGTTCACTGTTCTGGTACCACGTTTGAACCGAATATGTGTGGATAAACATCCTCAAAACTTTTTCAAGACCAGACGTGTTTGGTATTTCATCCTCACGACTTTTTTACAACAAACTTCTTATATTCTTGTCAAAGAAGATGTTTCTGGTGTTACTTGGGATCTTTATCAGCTCAACCTCTTCTTGGGAATATCTGTTGTAGGAAGTTATTGTTAGGGCTCTTGAGCATGTAACGCAAGTTGACTGAAGAGGTATCATCGTTATACTTCGTCGAGTGGATTTCGTGGTCCAACCAGGTCAGTACCATGACACTAAAACTGTTGTTCGTGCTCTTCACTCCACAGAACTTCAAATGCTCCAACGGAAATTGTTTATAATTACTTTTTTGAGCAATTTGTGCTGGATACATTATAAAAAACTAGCGACCGGGATGTTATCCTAATGGGTCGTCAGCAAAGAATAGATCACCTATTGGTTGATGCTCATCATTACATTCGGCAGATTTGCGATCTCCTGTTCTGCACATCTTTTCTCCTTCTCCTGCTTGAAGTAATATATGAAGTACGGTACACTATGTCGAGATGACTCACGCCTGGCTGCAAGTTTAAGAACTTTTCTTCACTTTTTTCCAGGGTAATTGAGCATACATCTGGCATGGGGTACAAATCTCGAAAGCTGATTGCAGTTGTGAAAAGGGATTGGAATAATGGAAAGGAATTTATTTATCGGCAGACTGTAGAAAGGGTCATTCTTTGAATAGACCTGTCATTTGACAATGCAGTGCGATGATTGAGCCAATGATGGATCTTTTATATTTAAAACAACATTTGTTTGTGCCCGATTTTCTTACGATGCAAATTGGCGATCGACAAAACAGGTGTGATCGATAGTCATTAATAGTCGGATCTAGAATGCTGATCTGCAATACAACCATTTCCTTCAGATCTAGACGGTCGATGATTGCATGTTACCGTATGAATAGCCGGAAATGCTTCCAGTACCGCTGCTGGTGCTACTGCTGCACTGACATATATTGCTTGAGCTACCTGAGTTACTGAAACCGTAGAACGACGTGTTCTTGTAAGAATCAGATCCACTGTTAGCAAACCAGTTGGCTGCAGCATTTTTGTGGCCGTAGTTGGCTGCTGAAAGAAATTTTTGCTCTGATTAGTTTGATTTTAATGCCGATTTAGGAACATTGCTTATGGTACATCTGAAGAACGTACATCTGGCATCTGGTAGCTTCTGAAGAACTTGCCGTTGCCACTACCGTTGACGCTGCACCGACCATAGTGCAATTTTGCATTCACCTTGATCAGATTAGTAACCACATCTGGAACCGACTTCATAAACTGATTGAAGCTATAGTCGCTGTTGTTCATGGTCAAATCTATTGTACGTAAGAAGGCTAGAATGTTAAACAATTTTATTCTATTGATATTTCAAAAGAAGCGTGACTTCCAACTAACATTATTCAGTATTAAAACACAATTTGCTTTTTGATCAGGTTTGGAGCAAATTATAAATAGCTCAAACTAAAAATGAAGACGTTTCGTTTGACCGGGTTGTCATTTACTTTTATGCACATAGATCAAAGTAAATAGATCAGCGCTGCAATATTTCTTATTTTGATCTAAAATAAGTAGATCTAAATTTTTTAAACGGTTCAATTTTAGATCAAAATATCTATCAGGATTGGAGGTGCCCTTAGCTGACAACAAAGAATTTTTTTTTTTTCTTTTGGGTGAAAGGGGGTTTGGTAAATCCTTTTTTTTATAAAAAATATGTGATAGATTATTTTTGTTTTGTTTTTCGGGGGAGAACAAAAGACGAAAGGGGGAGGGTCACATCCTGAGCCGTATTGCGGATCTCGAAACGAAGAACTTTTTTCTTTTACGCATTCGTACAAAGAGGAGGGCACGCCCCCCCGGCGTGCGTTGTGTTTCGTTCGTCTCTCATAAACTACTCGTTTTTCTTTAGCCACACAAAAAACCAATATGAAATGCTTTTTGCGTTTTCGGGTGGCGCGGGGGATGTGCTGGTTGTCATTATGTGATATCAAGAGTCAATTAGAGTCTCTCCATTTATCTTTTTTATCTGTGTGCATGGTATTTATTGTCGTATCCCTTCTTCATTCCGCCGTTACCACGATCCACGTCCTTCCTCGCTACAATTGAATCACTGACTGACTTCCCAATCCCATTTCATACGGCTTTCTTCTACCAGTTGGCACGCACGCACACACTCTCTCTTTCTCATTTACCCTCTTTTGAACTCCCAATCTCTCACATCTAACGTTGTACAAAAGCTCACACTCAGCTGTCGTTCAGGCTAATGGCCCTGCGTAATCCACTGTTTTCACACATTCACACACTCGCTCGGCCGCTCAAGCTTCCCTCCAAATTTTATTTTCTCTTTTGCCATATCGCACGAAGGTACACACACTTACACAAACGATGGAGAGCATGAATCGGGCCACTTCTGAATGCGTCCCGTTATATTCGATTCGTTGACGTCGTCCTCATTAGGGATGTACACTTTGTAAAGCCCTCAAGATATTAAATGAAATAGTAATGTTTATTTTTTTTATTGTTTGATTTTATTTTCCAATTTCGTCTCTAACCATGCTTTAAACCCTACATCCACCTCCATCTCTACCCTACTGAAAAATGTGGTATACATATTTATTGTCGAATCGGGTGGGTTTTTTTATGTCCTCCCGTGTTCTCAACGATCTAGTGTTGATTACAGAGGTCGATGTAGTAGTTTCTGTTGTAGGAGGCAGCATCAACAATCCATCTTGTTTTCCCGAGTTCATCGAATCCACTTTGTATCCTTTCGAACCAATACAAACATATCATTGTCGATTCGCGTCCTCTCGCACGAATCCAAACCAAAAAATAATCTAAACCGATTCGCGTCCTCTCGCACGAATCAACACATATTCATTTTGATTCGTGTTCTCTCGCACGGATCTACACATTCTCAACCTGATTCGCGTCCTCTCGCACGAATCCAAACAAAGAATACCCGTGTCCTCTCGCACGAATAAATACAAACTTGATTCGCGTCCTCTCGCACGAATCTGCACCTCTATCTACACGCATGTAGAAAGCTTCAAAAACCCACATCTCCATAAAAATCAGATCGACATCATCCGCACGACCCGCCTCCCTCATCCAAAACTGCCGACCGGTAGCAGCAACAGGAAAAACATCTCCCTGACACAACAGGCCCCGCTGAAGCGCTCTTAAATGGGCAGCTGAAAATCCTCCACACGAAACCTCCCTCACACAACAGGCCACCGCCAAAGCACTTTTAGAAAACATGGTCGCCGCAAATACTTTTCAAAACACATCCACACCACACGCAAATATTGCCATACGGACTTAAGCGAAATTCGGTATCACTGTCCCTCATGATGAATTTTGAAAACGCACAAAATACTAACAAATCACACGCGACACGTAGCCACTATTAAAGACGCGAATTTATGCTGAAGTGCATGGCAGCCGAGAATCCCCTGCGCATAACCTCCCTCACACCACAGGCCAACGCGCTTTTAGAAACATGGCTGCCGAATATACTCCTCGAGAATCATCCACACCACATGCACACGTCGCATACACTCGAGTTCAACGAATCTTGGTATCACAATTAAATCGACAAACGCACAAAGTATTAAACAATTACACGCGACACGTAGTTATAATTAATGGCTCGGATTTATGCTGCATTTTCTTCCAAATGCTCACAATTTAAAACACCTACCGGTCGCTGGGAGCCGCTGCGCCATTGTCGTATCCCTTCTTCATTTCGCCGTTACCACGATCCACGTCCTTCCTCGCTACAATTGAATCACTGACTGACTTCCCAATCGCATTTCATACGGCTTTCTTCTACCAGTTGGCACGCACGCACACACTCTCTCTTTCTCATTTACCCTGTTTTGAACTCCCAATCTCTCACATCTAACGTTGTACAAAAGCTCACATTCAGCTGTCGTTCAGGCTAATGGCCCTGCGTAATCCACTGTTCTCACACATTCACACACTCGCTCGGCCGCTCAAGCTTCCCTCCAAATTTTATTTTCTCTTTTGCCATATCGCACGAAGGTACACACACTTACACAAACGATGGAGAGCATGAATCGGGCCACTTCTGAATGCGTCCCGTTATATTCGATTCGTTGACGTCGTCCTCATTAGGGATGTACACTTTGTAAAGCCCTCAAGATATTTAATGAAATAGTAATGTTTATTTTTTTTTATTGTTTGATTTTATTTTCCAATTTCGTCTCTAACCATGCTTTATACCCTACACTTATCATGACTAATCTATCAATAAACCGATTATTTATTTTGAAGACTTCATTACTATTCATTTCCGAGCAATCGAAATACTATTCGAAATCTTGGAACCTCCGCATTTCCATCTAGCCGGGGTTTTCCGGGTAATGGGGGGGGAGAAAAAAAAAAAAAAACATATTTTTTTTTTTGGGAAAGAAAAAAAAAGAAAATTCACAAGGGGGGGGGGGAATTGGGGTAATTATTGGCTGCGGGGGGGAAAAAAACAACTTTTTGGCCGCCGCCAGAATAAAAAGAAGAAAAAACGGTTCTTTTCGGGCACAAAAAAATATAAAAAAATAAAATAGAGTTAGTCTATGATAAAATTGAGTATTGTTTAGTAAAAGCTTTACACAATAATTGGTATTATCAAGTAGCGCGTAGTGTTTTGGAATGGTATTTTTCTTGTTCCAAATTGCTGCAAAAATAGATCAAAACCTATACCAGTTTTAAAATTATGCAAAATAGATCCAGTATAAAACAAAATTTACAACACCGGTGCAGCGATGTTTTTGCGTTTGGCCAAAAGAAATAAATCCAATCCACGATTTGGATCGCCGTTGAAGATGCCCTTATGAATATCGAAAGTTAAGTTTATCGTTTAAGTCATAATTGAATACTTCAGATTTACCGTGTATCTGTTACACACGGATAAAACGATTATTTTTGTTTTCCGATTAATTTGTTTTCTTCTCGCTTGCACTGATTTTATTCAAGTGTGCGTAAATCGTGTGGTCCCGTGTAATCCATCTCGCCCTGGATTTTTCCGTATCAACAGTTTTTCGGCTTTTTTCTCGTCACGCGATTAAATAAGGTAAAAGTGGTAATGGACATTTTGGATCATTCCATTGTTCCTGAATTTCTATGATGGAAGCATGGGAGTCTTGAAGAAACTTGCTTTTTTGTTTACCCTCGGTTCTGTAACATTTGCAATTCGGTAATATTCTTTCATGCTTTCGCATATAATTTACTTCGTTTTAGTTTAGCGATACAATACAAAATAACACTTTTTTTTTCAATTTAATTCTAGGTGGCATTATATCGGTCGACTCTATCGGAGCAGAAGAAATTTTGTGAATCGCGAGTTGATTGTCATCACCGGTGCCACCTCAGGCATTGGGTTGGCTGTGGTCCGTGAATTAGTATCACGAGCCTGTCATTTGGTACTGGGTTGCCGGAACAAGGCAGCTAGCGTAAAACTTCTCAAGGATTTGGAAAAACAATTTGGCAGCGATATTAAAGTGAATATTTTTGACTTGGATCTGTGCTGCTTGAATAGCGTCACTGCTTTCGTGGATAAAGTGAATGCCTTGGAAAAACCTATATACGCACTGGTGAATAACGCAGGAATATTTTATGCACCACCAGCTACAACAGTAGACGGGCTCGAACAAACTTTCCAGGTAACTAGGACAAATATACCAAAAGTGGAACGCGTATTATGCGATAGTTTCTATCTGATGCACTTCCCATTAAAGGGGTATCTACTTTATAACTTAGTTGATTAAATTTATACTGTTTTAGGTCAATTTTCTAAGCCACTATCTCATAACGCTTCTGCTACTACCCAAACTGAAGCTTTTTCCGGGAAACAGTCGAGTCATAAACGTGTCCTCTAAGGCACATCAAGCTGTGGACAGATTTCCAGACCAGGAGTTACATCGAAAATTTGAAGATCTTTCAAGCAACCGATTTCGTGCGTACCAGTACAGCAAATTCTGTTTGGTGCTGTTTGCTTATAAACTCTCATCAATATTAGCGGATTCTACCGTCTCCATTCATTGTGTAGATCCCGGAAACGTTGAGACAGACATCTACAGACATTTTCCACCATTGGCAAATAAGGCTTTGTTTTACTTACAGAAGCCACTGCGAATAATTTTGATTAAAACATCTCACGAAGGTGCTCAGGGAATTCTGTACGCGATACTTTCCGAGAAAATTCCTAGTTTCTACATTACGAAAGTTGGCTTCAACAAAGACCAGAATCACGGTGTTAATCGTCATATATACAACCCCATTTTAGGAGACGCGCTATGGACATTGAGTCGCCAGCTTTGCCACGGACATCTGCTCGAAATGAGCTAGTTCCAAAAGTATGGAAAGATGACACCAGAGGGCTACGCAAAGAAGTAATAGATTTTCGATTCATGTCGATGACTAAGCCTTCCGAACTGGCCCGCTGTCTTGTAAGCATTTGCGATGTTAGTGATCTTGGAGTAGAAGATTCTAATATACTTACACAGGACGAGCCGATTACCGAAAAATGGATCCCCATTGGAAGCGGAGTCACTCCAATTGATTGCTATATTGAGCGATTCCTAACGCAAATGTTGATCAACGAAAAAAGTAAATGTATAATCACCAGTGCAAGCGGCCAGCAAATCAGTTTTGTCATAAAGTTATTACGAATTGAAAACTCCGATTATTATTTCACTAAATCTCCGGTAGAAATGTTAACTTTGGCAAAAACCTACAAAGATAATGGTGTTAAAATGTACCCAAAGTATCCATTGCACGCACACAGATATTTCAACCGTGCCGCCAAATGTCTGCTCTCCTGTTCTCCGCTGGAAGATCTGGATCCAAAACAGGAAGGAATAAACACTATCAATGAGATGACAACGTTGCTGGAAGTGCTGTATCTCAACATTTCCGCTTGCCTACTTAAGCAAAGCCGCTACGAGGAAGTGTTTCATATTCTCGAATATGTTGACCGTCAGGAAAGCCCGTCGGAGAAAGCAGTCTACAGGAAAGCTTTTGCACATTTTCACATGAAGCAATTTCCGGAAGCAATCAAAACACTAGAAAAAATTGATTATACTATTAGCAAGGATTGCGTGGCATTGCACCAACGGATCAAGAAAAGCTGGCAACAGGAGGATAACAAGTACAACTCTATTATTAAGAAAATGTTCAGATGATTAATCGAATTCGAGTCATTTATATTGTAGCAAAAAAAGGTGTTAAGGCATATGTAATATTGTAATAAGTATGTTTCTCTTGGAATTTATTGTAGAATTATTAACATCAGCGGTATAATATATGGCACATTAGGTCAATTAGTGGTACTGCTTGTTGCTATTACATTTTCGTAAAGTACGACGACAGGTTGTTCACCTTAGTCGGCTGGCTCTTATCACTATTCGAGGGACGCTTCCGTTTGAGATTGCTGCTTGCTTTGCTATCGATACTATTCGATTGGACGGATTGCATTTCCAGTTTATTTAGCTCAATTTGCAATTTTCTCGCGGCATGATAGTCTAGGTGTTCGTGTAAACTCGCAGTTGGTATCATTTTGCCGCATTCGGTACATTTTGAATCTGCACCGTTTGTAGAGGTATTCGTCTCGGTATTTGCAGCAAGAAACTTGTCAATTGACGGAACTTTGGTTTTAATCATTTGTCGAGGAGCCGCTTGATGTGGTTTGGATTTAGTTGCAGTTGCAGGAGAAGAATACTTAACTTTTATTTCGGTTCGGAATTCGTCTCGTTGTTGCTGACTCAGCTGAAGGGCAAAGTGGAAGTCCAGATGGGACTGCATTTCGTTTTCCGGTACATCTTTACCACATTCTGGGCAAGGTTTCTTAACAGGTTCCGAAGGACGGCTGAACTCGGCATATGTTCGACGGTAATCCAAGTTGGATGTATCACAGCTAGAAGATGGCTCTTGTCCTATCTGTAAAATATATACAATAGGTACAATAGCAGCTATCGGTGGTTCTTAACAAAAAACAATCAATAGGCGACGTTTTCTTTTCTTTTGTATTGTAATTTACAAATAGTTCTCGAATTATTAGATTTAAAAGGCTTATGCTAGCAGCAGTTTCTTATTTGTTTCTTAATACGTCGTAGAGGTGTTCCGATTACTGGCCTTAACGTAACAACGATTTGCAATCCACAGCAATGTCTTGGGTAGTATACATACAGGCGTAATACGAACCAATGACCTTTACCGGCGGCGCACATAGATTCAAATTTAGACAGTTCTGTGGCACCCAGCAAAACTGTGAACACTTTCTCGGTGGTTCTCTATTTGCCACACTTAACCAAGTATATATTTTTTCTCAGTAAAGTCAAATGCCGAGGTTCCTCAAAATATTTTTTTTTAAATCCGTCATCTCGGCATTAAATTCCTATTCACCGTAATTTGGAACAATACAACCAATTTTTTACCGTGATATCAGCATGTGTTTATCGAAATAGGGTGGACAACTACATTGGCCTAATCGCTAACTGTTGGACCATTGTGTCGAAAAAGTTAATTTTTTTTAACTCAATTGTTAATTTATAAGGCTCAAGTGCCATAGGCATAACGGAGCCGAGTTCTTTTTTCATTTTTACAACGATAATAACCTACTAACTTGGTTAGATTTGGAAAGCCAAAAAACTCGCGGCTTGGTCGAGGTTAGGGATTACAATGATTCGGGTAGGAATGGGGAAGTAGCAATCTTAACGTTGGCTTTCAACAGCAGATTGGCTATGCGATATTGTTGCTGTTGGTCTGGCGAAGATGTTGCATTGCGTTAAGCTGTAACGATACAATAGAAGCGGTATTACGGGGGAGGGGACGAGGTAGACATGTTAAATCGACAGGTAAGAGAGGATCAAACGAATATATCTATTTGTTTCAAGAACTTGTAAATTAGCCCCATATAGTCCAAGTCCAGCTTACCCAGCACGTCTCTGATATCTTCCTTCTCTGGTTTCCCTCGGGCCCGTAGGGATGCGCTAAGATCAGATCTGGCAATTTCGAAATCGAGGCAATGCCAGACAGCGTGGTTGATGTCCTGATAACCTGCACCACAGCCGCATTGATTGGTGTCTGAGAGCCCTATTCGATAGAAATGAGAGCCTAACGAGTAGTGATTGGACATTAGACGACACATAACCTTGATAAAATCCCGGCTAATATCCAACCCTCTGAACCACGATTTTTTTTATACCTGTGGGAGAATGGAATATAAACATCTGCCCAAATCCCCTGCATCCCATTTTTGTTGCCAGCTGATCAAGGCCTGTTGACGGAAAATAGCAAAATAGACGTTGAAGGCGATTTGTCGATCATAAATATCGCCTGCCATAGCGCCCACCTTGGCAAGTGAGTCCGCTTTCTCATTACCCGGAATGGAGCAATGAGAAGGGACCCAAACCAAGGTGATGGTGTAGGAATTGTTTGGTAGCGCACTCAAAAGAGATCGTATTTCGCTAACGAAAAACGGTGAGTGCTTTGCCGGCCTCATTGAACGAATAGCCCGAAGTGAGCTGAGACTATCCGTGAAAATTGATCAGAGGGAAGAGAGGCAATTCGCTCTAATGCATAGTGTATAGCCGCCAATTCGGCGACGTATACGGAGCAAGGATTTTGAAGTTTGAAGGAGGCGCTATGAATTTCGTTAAAAACAACAAATCTAGTGGAATCATTTGTTTTTGACCCGTCGGTGTAAAACTTCCTGTCACATCTGATATGGCCAAACTTACTTGCAAAAATTGATGGAATGTTCTCCGAACGGAGTGGATCTGGTGGATCAAGCTCGTGGAATCTTCTTGCTTCATGGTCAGATCAAATACTACAGTAGAACTAGAGAAGTCTTGGGAGTAATCACGATAAGTAACATTCGAAGAAGGGCTCACCTCCAGAGTCTTTTTTTTAACTTAATTGTTTTTTTTTTACTTCGTTCGTTTATTTGTAAGGCTCAGATGTGTGTGACACTTTGGGGAGCCGATATTCAATTTTGTTATTTACAATGATTTGCTTTATGGTGTTAGTAAGTGGGGCACCAATTACTCGTGGCTGGCTCGAGGTGCTAGAGAGTCCGCCTTCTCATTGCCTGGAATTGAGCAATGTGAGGGGACCCATACAAAGGTAATCCTAAATGATCTTTCGACCAACGAACACATCTGCTCCCTTATTTTTGAAAGAAAGTAAGATGAGTGTTTCACTGTTTTCATAGAACTTAGGCTTTCCGAGAAGATGAAATAATAGTATATGGATACGTCGGAAATTATCCCCAATTCGAAATTGATTGCTGCCAGCTCAGCAACATATACGGAACAAGGTTCCTGAAGTTTCCGGAAGGCAGATGAGTATTCATTGTAAACACCGAAATCAGTGGATCCATCAATGCGCGACCCATCAGCGAAATTTCTTCTATTGCAATTGACATGTTGGTACTTTTCGATAAAAATATGGGGAATTAAAATAGGTCGAAGTTGATCTGGAACTCCTTGAATAGCCTGTTTCATGGAGAGATCATAGTCAATGGAGGAACTGTGATAAGAGAAGCGTAAACTAGGAAAATTATAGCAAAGAAGGAAGACTAATATCGGATGACATATAGTTAATATAGATTCGCAAGAATCTAGACTGGGTACTCAATTCGAGCATTTCTTCGAAGTTTTCAATCACAAGGTTGTTACTGATTCCACACTTGATCAGTATTCTAGATGAGAGCTCCCAGAAGCGGTTCTGTAAGGGTTTTACTCCTGCCAGAACCTCCAGGCTCATATTGTGCGTTGAATGCATACAGCCAAGGGCAATACGTAAACAACGATATTGAATGCGTTCCAATTTAATGAGGTGGCTGTTTCTTACCGAGAGGAAACAAAAAGAGCCATAGTTGAAAGAATAGTTGTTTTATAGAGCTTAATGAGGTCTTCTGGGTGGGAACCCCCCCATGTCCCGGAAATTGATCGTAGAAAATTGATCTTTTGTTGACATTCCTGTTTCAAATACGCAAGTGCATTTTGAATCAAACATGACTCCAAGGTATTTGAAGGTCAAAGATTGGGTAATGTCTCTTCCCAACAGCTTGAGACGCAGTTGGGCAGGGAACCGCTTTCTTGTAAACACTACCAATTCGGTTTTATGCGGTGAAACCTCGATCCCCAAATTTATGGCCCAAATGGACAGATTATCTAGGGAATTTTGCAATGGACTTTGCAAGATTTCCGCACGTGGACCTCTGAAGGAGATCACTGCATCGTCTGCAAGTTGTCTTACCGTGCATCTATTTTCCAAGCAGTTATCAATATCTTTAACATAAAAATTATAAAGTAAGGGACTTAAACGTGAGCCTTGGGGTAAGCCCATGTAGCTAATTCTGGAAGTTGTCAGTTGGCATAGATTAAAGGTCATTTGTTTTTCTGACAGTAAATTATACAAAAAAATATTTAAAATTCCTGGCAAACCACTACTGTGCAGGCTATCTGCCAGTATATCTATGGAAACTGAATCAAATGCGCCCTTAATATCCAGAAATACTGAAGCCAATTGCTCCTTGTGTGCAAAGGCCAGTTGTATATCAGATGAAAGCAACGCTAAACAATCGTTTGTTGCTTTGCTCTTTCGGAAACCAAATTGCGTATTTGATATCAGGTTGTTTTATTCAACCCAACGGTCAAGTCTTGATAGGATCATCTTTTTTAACAATTTCCTTAAACATGATAGCATAGAGATCAGACGGTATGAATTGTACTCAGACGCTGGTTTCCCAGGCTTTTGAATAGCTATTACTTTAACCTGCCTCCATGCGGGTGGAACTATATTTAATTCCTAGAGAGTGTTATACAGGTTAAGTAATCGTCTTTTAGCGACATCAGGGAGATTTTTTAGAAGGTTGAATTTAATCATATCGCTTCCCGGAGCAGAGGTGTTTGATGAAAGAAGTGCCATTGAAAATTCCAACATTGTGAATGGTTTGTCCAGAGAACCGTTACTTCGGATGGTATCCCGTAAATTCGGTTGTGTTGGGACAGAGTCTGGACAAACCTTTTTAGCGAAGTCGAATATCCACTGCATGGAATATTCTTCACTCATTGAAGGATGAGCGGTTTCGCATAAAACGAGACTTTCTCCAAAGCGTTGTCATCGAGGTTTCTCTAGATAGTCCCTCTACAAACGAACGCCAGTAATTGCGTTTCTTTGCTTTGAGTAAGTTTTTAAGCTTTTTTTCAAGCTTGAGGTACTTATCAAAAAGCTCACATGTTTCATATCTACGATCATCTTTAAACGCATCGGATTTCTCAAGATACAACTTAGTGCATTCGTCATCCCATCCAGGGGTGGCAGGTCTTCTTTTGAGGGATGCACTTGGAACACGTCGTTTCTGAGCTTCTAATGCACTTGTGTACATCAGTTCGGAAAGGAAACGATACTCTTCTAATGGTGGAAGAGGATCGTTAGAATCAATACCAAGGGTTACCGCCGATGCAAAATGTTGCCAAACAATATGCCTCGTGAGGTCATAAGGAACATGGATTGACTGGTCTGTTTTGTGAAAACTATTTGTGATTGAGATAATAATTGGTAAGTGATCACTACTATGGGGATCATTGATTACCTTCCACAGATAATCTAATGATAGCGAATTAGAGCACAAAGATATGTCAAGTCGACTCTCCCTGGCAGGAGGTTTTGCTATTCGTGTCGCTTCCCCAGTGTTCAAGATGGTCAAGTTGAAATCGTCGCATAAGTCATAGAAAATACCCGCTCTGTTGTCATCGTATTGCTCGCCCCAAGCAGTACCGTGGGAGTTAAGATCGCCCAGAATAAGAACTGGAGATGGAAGTAATGTAATTGAACTCCAAAGTTGACAGCGGTTTATTGATGCCCTCGGAGGGACATAGACGGAAGCTATGCAAAGATCTTTATTCTTTACATTTATTTGGCAGGCGACGATTTCAATGCCTGAGATTATTGGGAGTGAGGTTTTATAGAAGGGGTAGCACGTTTTGATCCCCAAAAGTACGCCACCATATGAATCATCTCGATCCAGGCGAATAATGTTAAAATCGTGGAAGTTTAATTCATCTTCAGAATGAAGCCATGTTTCACAAAGAGCAAATATATCACAATCAGAATTCTGAATCAAATACTTGAACGAGTCTAATTTAGGTATTAGACTGCGACAATTCCATTGTAATACGGTGATCATATCTTGATCCTCACTCGACGAATTATTCATCGAAAGATATGAATTCACCAATAAGGGGCCATGATACAGTCAATTGCTTGAAGTAGTTTCCAACTATAGGAATAAGCAGGTCAATAAGTCCTCGGAGCGGTGAAGCATCCGAAAGGCCAAGAGCATTTAAAATGTTATCCACAATGTCCCTAAAATTAATCTTACCTCGCTTGGACGGGATATTCTTAGAATTGCGAGAAGACGTAGTTTTTGGTTTTGGCAACCTCTTACGGTTACTGTTATTAGGTAGCGGCGGGTTGGTAAAGCTACAGCTAGGAACGGATGCATCAGCTATTACCGGTTTATTCGGTTTTTTAACTTGACCCCCGCTACCTCCATATTTTTGCAAGCCTTTGAGAGTGGGTTTAATAAGTTTCCGGCGCACACCCGGGGAACTAGTTGGCTTCCTTTTACCGGGGGCGTGTACCTCCGGAAATTCACTCTCATCGGCCACGTCAGAGTCCTGTTCGTCGGAAGACAAAATCAAAAAAGGATTTCCATTTTGAGCGGCTGATACAGACGATGCAGACGCTCCGTTTTGCGACTTTAACATTTCTGCATACGTCTGCTTGGAGCGTTTTTGTATGGAACGTCTCACATTACCAATGCGCTTCTTGTACACGGGGCAGTTCTGCAAATCGTGGAGAGGCTCTTTGCCACAGTAAGCACACTTTGTTGCTTCCTGTTGGCAAGCATCTTCTAGATGCCTTTGGCCGCATTTGCCACAACGGGGCTTGTTGTCGCAAAAAGAAGCCGTATGACCCAACTGTTTGCACTTGGTACAATTAAATACCCTTGGTACAAAAAGGCGCACTGGAAAAAAAAACCTTATCAATTTCAACAAATTTTGGGAGAATTGATCCGGCGAAGGTCACTTGTAGCGAGTCCGACGGTGAATACGTCTTTTTCCATCTACCATTGATCCTGCATGCAATTGTTTGCATTCCAGAATTTCAATGGTAGACGAAGCAGAATTTGGAAGTCGCCCCTTACCTTCCATAACGTCTTCACACGTCAGGCTCGCTGCAGAAACCACACCATCTATCTCCACATCTCGAGATGGGATGTAGACGTAGTACTCGGCATTATAACCTTCGTCACTAGCAATTCCATTTGCTGTTTTATACGTAGGTGTAGTGACACGCAGTTTGTTTCGGTTGACCTGATGAAATTCGGTCCCCGGATAACGACACGTCAAATTTCTTTTTATGCCCAAAAAGTCAAGGGCAGTAGACAACTCAAGGAGAGGCAGAAGACGGCTGATAACAGAGCGCCCTATAACCATCTTTCGGAGGCAAGTCGCCCCCCTTAGAAACATTAAATTGAATTTAAAAAAAAAAATGAATAAAAAATTAAATTAAACAAAATAAAAATCAGATGATTTTTTTTGAGCCCCCCTACAGACAACGATTTTACTATATGGGAGAGAGATACACAAAACACTACCAGTGGGAAAAAAAACAACAAAAACTTGCTACTTGCCCCTTACGCTGCTGTTGTGTTTGCTATTGCCTTTGCCGCTGTAGCACTTTCTGCTGTTGCTCGAAACAGAGCACCGGCTGTGGTAGAGCGATGACCTTCCCTGCTACGATGATGATTGTGGGGTTACGCTTTCTCCCTGGATGTTTGAAGAGGGTACTGGCTGGACAGAGAATCCGTCGGACTCGGCCGGGAATGCCTGCTTCCCTTAACGAACGAAAGCCGAAAAACTTGCGGCTTGGTCGAGGTTAGGGATTACAATGATTCGGGTAGGAATGGGGAAGTAGCAGTCTTAACGTTGGCTTTCAACAGCAGATTGGCGATGCGATATTGTTGCTGTTGGTCTGGCGAAGATGTTGCATTGCGTTAAGCTGTAACGTTACAATAGAAGCGGTATTTCGGGGGAAGGGACGAGGTGGACATGCTAAAGCGACAGCTAAGAGAGGATCAAACGAATACATCTATTTGTTTCAAGAACTTGTAAATTAGCCCCATATAGTCCAAGTCCAGCTTACCCAGCACGTCTCTGATATCTTCCTTCTCTGGTTTCCCTCGGGCCCGTAGGGATGCACTAAGATCAGATCTGGCAATTTCGAAATCGAGGCAATACCAGACAACGTGGTTGATGTCCTGATAACCTGCACCACAGCCGCATTGATTGGTGTCTGAGAGCCCTATTCGATAGAAATGAGAGCCAAACGAGTAGTGATTGGACATTAGACGACACATTACCTTGATAAAATCCCGGCTAATATCCAACCCTCTGAACCACGATTTTTTTTATACCTGTGGGAGAATGGAATATAAACATCTGCCCAAATCCCCTGCATCCCATTTTTGTTGCCAGCTGATCAAGGCCTGTTGACGGAAAATAGCAAAATAGACGTTGAAGGCGATTTGTCGATCATAAATATCGCCTGCCATAGCGCCCACCTTGGCAAGTGAGTCCGCTTTCTCATTACCCGGAATTACAGAGAAGGGACCCAAACCAAGGTGATGGTGTATGAATTGTTTGATAGCGCACTCAAAAGAGATCGTATTTTGCTAACGAAAAACGGTGAGTGCTTTGCCGGCCTCATTGAACGAATAGCCCGAAGTGAGCTGAGACTATCCGTAAAAATAAAAAAATAAAATGATCAGAGGGAAGAAAGGAAATTCGCTCTAATGCATAGTGTAAAGCTGCCAATTCTGCGACGTATACGGAGCAAGGATTTTGAAGTTTGAAGGAGGCGCTATGAATTTCGTTAAAAACACAAAATCCTGTGGAATCATTTGTTTTTGACCCGTCGGTGTAAAACTTCCTGTCACATCTGATATGGCCAAACTTACTTGCAAAAATTGATGGAATGTACTCCGAACGGAGTGGATCTGGTATTCCACGAGCTTCTTGCTTCATGGTCAGATCAAAAACTACAGTAGAACTAGAGAAGTCTTGGGAGTAATCACGATTAGGAACATTCAAAGAAGGGCTCACCTCCAGAGTCATGTACCAATTGTACAGTGTCATGAACTTAGTTTGAGGATTTCGTTCGATTAGCTTTTCAAAATTTTCAATTACCAATGAATTTAGCACCTCACAGCGGATGAGGAACTGAGACGATAGCTCCGCAAAACGATCTGATAAAGGAAGAACTCCTGCATATACCTCCAAACTCATATTATGAGTTGAGTTCATGCAGCCTAAAGCGATACGAAGACATCGGTACTGCAGCCGCTGCAGCTTCAGAATATGAGTTTTCGCGGCGGATTGAAAACAGAAGCTACCGTTCTCGAGAACCTACAGAATCGTACGATACAGCTTTATCATCTTCCGGGTGGGCTCCCCACCATGTTCCGGTGATAGTACGCATGAAGTTTATTCGCTGCTGGCATTTCTGATGCAGATACTTAATGTGCTTTCCCCAGGTGCATTTAGAATCGAACCAGACCCCTAGGTATTTATAAGACAAACTTTGAGTTATTATTTTACCCATGAGTTGAAGCGGTATCTGTGCTGGATCACGCTTCCTAGAAAAAACAACTAACTCAGTTTTCTCCGGGGAGAATTCGATACCCAGCTTTACAGCCCAGGTAGACACATTGTCTAGGGTCTCCTGCAACGGTCCTTGCAGGTTGTTCGCCTCTGGTCCTACAATTGAAACAACGGCGTCATCCGCAAGCTGTCTTAGCGTGCAAGTTTCCATGAGGCAGCTATCGATGTCTGACATAAAAATGATAAAAAAGGGGGCTTAAACAAGAGCCCTGGGGGAGACCCTTGTAGCTAATTCGTGAAGTTCAAAAGCCTCCTTAATGTCCATAAAAACTGAACCCAGTTGCTCATTTTGTGCATAGGTTCCGATATGCTTTAAACGCGACTGATTTTTCACGGAAGACCTCGGTAAATTCGTCATCCCACCACGGTGTGGGCGAACGTCGGCGAATTGTTGATCCTGGTACCGGTCTGCGCTGTGCGTCGATCGCACATTTGAGGGTTAACCCGGATAAAAACCGATACTCTTCCAACGGATGAAGGACTTCGACCGATTGCTCGCCATCGATGATCGCTTCAGCGTATTTACCCCTGTCGATGCACTTCGTGAGGTCGTACGCAATGTCGATCGAGCGAGATTGACACGAACCATTGGTGATTGAAATTTTGATAGACAGGTGATCACTACCATGGGGATCTTGAATCACTTTCCACGTGCAATCCAATGATAATGAATTCGAACAGATTGAGAGGTCTAATTTGCTTCCAGGGTTTGGAGGTGGAGCCACGCGTGTTACCTCCCCAGTATTCAGAATAGTCAAGTTGAAGTAGTCCATGAGGTCTAGTATCAATGCAGAACGGTTGTCGTCGTACGGTGACCCCCAGGCTGTACCGTGAGAATTAAAATCTCCTAAGATCAACCGTGGCTCTGGCATTGCGAGGCAAATAGCCGAAAGGTCCCTGAGGGATATTGCCGTATTCGGCGGCAGGTATATGCTGGCTATACTAAAACTTTTGCCTCGAATAGTCACTTGGCATGCAACTACTTCAGGGCCTGTTATCGAGAGGAGATCAATTCTATAAAAGGAGTGGAGCTTAAGTCCCCAACAGCACCCCTTCATATGAGTCCCCTCGATCCTGCCGAATGATGTTAAAATCGTGGGAAGAGCAATTTTTATCAGAAGAGAGCCATGTTTCACAATGCGATTTGTGAACTAAAAACTTAAAAGCGTCCAAATTTTTTAGATTACTTCTACTATTCCATTGTAGTGCTTCATATCCCCGACCTCATTGGATAAATTATCCATCGAAAGATATGATTGAATCAAGAAGAGGCCATTTTGAAGATAGTTTCTTTAGAAGAGGTTTTACAAATGTAAGGATCATGTTGATGAGGTTTCTCGTTGTTATTGAGACCTCGAAAATGGTGAAGATGAATTCCACAATCCCAGAAGGAGACATTTTTTCGGATTCTTCGACTTGACACGGTGGAGATTCCGGATGTCTTGGTAGTTGGCGTTCTAGGCAAAAAACTGGAACAACTGGGGTTTTAGATGTTCCCGGAAGAGGCAGAAAGTCACCAGCCAGTGGTTTAAAACCTGGAGGAGGAACTTTTTTTGTATTGCCACCACCACCAGATGAATTGTTCAGAGGAGGGTGGGGAGCCTGTTCTACAGTCAGCGCGTTTTGAGATGCTCGCTGACGGTGCCGTTGACGTCTTGCTGTAGCGCGCATTCTCTTCGCTCCCGTCTGAACAACAGAGTACTCCTCAGCATCCTCAAAGTCTGAGCCATAATCATCAATGGGCAGGGAAGAAAAGATATTGTTGTCAGGTTGGGCTGGTGGAACAGCGGCCGGTACGATCTTTTTAAGTATTTCTGCATAAGAGCGCTTCGACCGCTGCTGCAACGAACGAATTTGATGTTTATTCCGCTCTACATACTTCGGGGATGGAGAGAGATCATGTGGGGCCCCCCCCACATATAAAACTGGGGGGGGGGGGGGGGGGGCCCCCCTTGTGTTGGTCCCCCCCTTTTGCGCCGTGTGGTTTGTTACTGCCGTGAAACGCATATCAGTCCCATATGATTTTTCGGTGGTTTTGAGTTATGATTGTTAATTGTCCTAATTATCGTTGTTCTTTACGTTTTAATGAAAAACTTGGGTAGTTTGTTCTGACGAAACATGAAAACAACATTGGGCCAGTTTGTCCCATCTTAAAAATAATCGCATATCAGTCCCACCATAAGAAGCAAGCCATAATAACGCTAATTTTAAAATGATCTACTCGAGGTATCATCCAAACTTCACATGGTATAGTTTATTCATTTGGGTTATCGTTCTTGTATGGAAATGTTTCATTAGAGAGATTACAACATAACGTAATGTGATAGTTTAAGAAGACGTTTTTTTTTTTTTTTTTATTTTTGTATTATCAACGTAAAATGAAAATGGAACAAAACAGTCTAACAGTAGGCATACCGAATTCCAAATTCATCGACGAGGGACTTGTTTTGGCTATACAATCTAGAATGGCTTCTTACCTTCGTCCACTAACGGTATAATGGTTTTAAGTAATGTTGTTTTTCTTTACCCATCAATTTCTTTTGGTTGGATTTTGCGTAATACTATAATACTCTTCAAAATAGAATCCATCCGAGCAAACTTGCTTCCCTTGTTACGCTGTCATAATTATACAGCTTTTCTGGTTTTATCCATGCACAGAGCGGCTGTAATGTAATTTGAAGGATCCTTTTTTCAACAACATCAGTCTTATCTTGTTGATATATGGTTGAGGAAAAATTTATGAATGACACTTTCCAAAATGCTGAAAAACGATACCGACGTTGTCTTTCAACAATTACTCGGTTAACTCTATCGCGTATGAAGCATTTCTGGCCAGCCGCGTCCAGGTCCCAAAGGGATTTATTCATGTCGATCCTGCCATCTTTGGATGCCAGTGTGGCACACTCCTTACTACAGCCACAATTATCCATAATTACATTGTTTGCAAGACGCCGTTTTCTTGCGGTGTCTAACTTCCGAATTTCTTTTTAGTCCTCTGCCTCGACGTTTTCCGTGTATCCTCAACATTTCTGTCAGTATCAAAAAAGCTGCCATCCGAATCAGGATCTATCGTTGGTGGTGCTGTGATCACCTCTGGATCACTTGTCCACTTGTCAAAGCTGATGAGGTGTTGAAAAAACACCGGAAGTTTTTTTTTGTCATGAAAACTGTTCAATGTTTGTTCATGTCAGTTCGAATCCGGGCCAATCTTCATCGGAACTATCATCCCAGGCGTAAGAAACCTTGATCATGTGTAACGAGGAGAAATTGAAGACAATTCGGAACAACTTTTACGGGAACTAAAAATAACATACTTCGAACAAAACAAGCAACTTTGACAGCTGAGCAAGAGGGAAAAAATAATTAAGTTGGAATTAAATTTGACCACATGAAAAGCTCCGCTCATGATAGAGGAAGCGGAACGGCAGAGGCAAAAAAGCGGAACGACAGAGACACGTCCCTAGTGGGATTTTTCGCCGGCCCTCTAAGTGTTTTTAGATGTACTTAATTGAGAGCATATGTAACAAATGGCATCGACAAGCATAGGGAACAATACCAAATCGCGTTTGATTAAAGCATCACTGAGCCAAAGCAAGCAACAACTCTCATTTATAATGCTACAATTATCATAAAGTTATATCCATCTAATTCTACTTCAAAAAAGACTGGGACTGATATGCGATTATTTTATAGTCGGACATACAAAATAATCGCATATCAGTCCCACTGCTGTTTTTTCGCTGGAAATGTTATAAATTTGTAGCTTCTTCAGACAAAAGTATTGAACACACCATAATTTACATAACAGGGTGGAAAGGTATACATACATCATACGAAACATAGTGTATTACGAAAAACATCATGACAACTTTCATTGCTGTTTTCTCCATTCGATGATTTTCCATATGGGACTGATATGCGTTTCACGGCAGTACAGCAGTAAGGTGCAGTATGACCAAACTGCTGGCACTTGTCACAGTGCATGACCGTCGGTATATATAGGCGAACAGGTAACCAAAGCTTCCCCAACACGAGGAAATTCGGGAGGGCAGCTCCAGAGAAACGAATTTGAAGGCCTTTTTTTGCCGTTGGATGACACATGGTTCATTTGCCTGACATCAAGAACCGGAACTGATGGAACGGCACGATTTTTAAACCTACCAGTTCCATGAGCCTTGATGTCAGCGCACGTCAAAAACGGTTCGGTGATAACTCCGGCTATTTCAACTTCGTGCGAGGAAAGATACACATGGTATTCTAAGGAAAAGAGCTCTGAGGCAACAATCCTGTTAGCTTACTGCGCCTGGGAGAGGTTATTTCCTGAATGCTCCGAAACGACTTTGCCAGATCTTTTTCAATTTGGAATTTATTCAACGGTTTACTCTTGGGCCGAAAAAAAAAAAAAAAAGGACCTTTAGGTGCGGGTGGGTAAGTTTTGGGGGGGGGGGGGGGGGGGGGGGGGTGTGGGGTGGGTTTTTTTTGTTTTTTGGGGTTTTGTTTTTTTTCTCTTTCAAAGAGAAAAAAGGGGGGGAAGGGGGGGAGGAAGGGGGAAATTTTTATTTTCCGATTTCTCCCTCCCCCCCCCCCCGGGGGTTTTTTTTTTTTTTTGAATTTAAGGGAAAAAAAGGGGAGAGAAAGAGAAGTGTTTTTTTTTAATATATGTATGTATGTATGTAAAAGATACCACTCATCGTTGCAGGCACAGCCATAAGACAGTGGATCGTCCTCTACGAATGATTTGATCAAGTTCGACATCAGCCTGTATTCAATTTAACACTGTCTGAAGGGCCAAAAACGGATGGGCGGACTCGTAAGCAGAGACACTTACGCGTAATCCGCGGGATAATGAGAATCTCCTTCCAATGCTAGAATCCTACAACCTAATGTCGAACAAGCCATCAAACGTGAGGACTTCCCAATGAGTGGGTAGAAGAGCTCGCCATCAATTCACGAATTGTTAATGACAGGGAGTTGGCAATTCCACTCTCCCCATCCAAATCGCTAAAAATCCGGTGCTCTGATGGTCCCTTCCCAACCCTTTTCATTTGATGTATAATATAGTGATGTTCATATAATAATGTAGAGTATTTTTCTTTATAATAATAATCTTACCTTCCCTGGTCTACCTGGTGGTAAATAATACAATATGATGAAATAACTGAAACAATGATAGAAATATGAAAATTATATGCTGCTTGGTGCCTCATTACAGCTCAATCATTGGTAGTTGAATGTAACTCCGGAATGTGAAACCTTTTTTTGCCAAACCATTTCGTAATTAAATGAAGTATAAACATGCATTATGGCATTTAAGTTTATACTAAATAATAAAAAATATGTACGTATTTATAACATATGGGTCATAATCAGCAGAATTGAAAAGCATTTATTAATTTTAATAATATCCAATGATCTAATTTAATAGAAAAGAACCTTGAGCTACAATGACAAAAAAAAGCTATACTATCTGGAACAAACTTCCTTGTACCCTTGAAGTAGATAAAATTTAATTATTATTATTATTATTTATAATAATAATTTCAATATGTTTTTAATAATATACAATGATGAAAATAATACGATGTTGCAATAAAATACTAAATAAAATGCAGCCATTTGCCTCTTCGGCAGCGGTGTTAGTTGCTTTAAACTCTGAAATAACGGAAATTTCCAATATGAAATAATGAAACATAGTTGATCTCCTGGCAGCCGTTTGGCTAGGAAAATGTAAGCAAACAATAAGGCGAAATAAATTCCCTATGAATATGATTATTGCCTAAAACGGAAGCTTAATAAATCTGAAATAAAAAGAAATAAAAATAAAAACAAGAGGAAATTTGATTTATCCGCTAACTTTTGTTTCCCACTGGGCCCATAAATGATTCTTTATGCCTGTCTAATAGAAGATGTAGGATCAATGTTAGGTTTTGTATTTTTAATTGTCTTATGATAAAGAAGGGAAAAAATTGCATTAAAAACCATCGTATCTTTTCAAATACATAGCGTGAGTTAGGTTGGCTTAGACTCACAACGATGCATAAATGCGAAGCTGAAAATAGCATTAAAAATATTGTGAATGTTTTGTGATAATATAAAAATGTAGGACACAATAAAGATTTTCGTAACTGATAGGTGGGTTAATTATTTATTTTATTGCAGCAATTATATTCACCTAAAGCATGCCCAAAAAAAATCCACATACACAGCTTCTATCACAAGGAAAAAACAAAGAATTAAAAAATAAAGAAAAATGAGATTATATCCACTTATAGGTGGATTAATTAATAATTTGAAAAAGGAAAAAGGGGAATCATAAAGAAAAAAAAAGAAAAAAAAGCAATAACAAAAATATGTATACATATACTTATATAATACCAATAAATATTAAGAAAGGTTTCCTGTTATCCAGGAGGATTTATCAACAATATTCTTCGTCGGAGAAAAATTTCAAACCAAAGAAAAAACATATTTATAAAAAAAAACAAATGAAATAAATTTTACCGGAAAAGTACTGCAAGGGGGATTATCCTCTATCTTCAGTCAGTAGTGTAGCAAAGTAGAAATCAAAAGAAATGTTACATAACTTGGTATGATGCGGCAGCTACTCGTGTCGGTCTGTAGATAGTCTATTGAAAAGCCTCCGGGTTCGTGTGGAACAAAGCCTTGACCGGCGCGATGGAATGGTGCGGTGATGATGATGATGATGATGATGATGGTGATAGCCGTCGGGGGGGAGAACGAATCTCTTCTCACTTTCGGTGTCGATGACGGGTCGTTGGATGGTCCTTTACAAGGCTCGCTTGTAAAGGCCACTTTCTTCGTTCCGAACGTCGCACTATGGCACTTCTAAACCAGCTGTTACACCAGCTTTATTGCAGAAAAAAACCACGATCGTGGAGAAAAAAAAACCAAAAACGTAATTCGATTACGGAGCTAACAAGAGTTCAACTTGCACACTCGAACGTTCGACAAAGAATGATGTTTAATTTATCTGTGATCTCAACGTTATCAATTTAACTTGGTATTTGATGTAATACTTCATGAATGTTTATCTCCTTTGTTATGAAAAACAAAAGATGCTCTCCCGCTTAATCCCTTGGTTTCTTTACTTTTATAGGCCAATTAACGACCACCAGACGTCTCTATGTGTTTTAGGCTAAGTTTGCCAAGAAGAAAGCAGCCTAAGACGTATAGAAAGATAAATAAATTAGAAAACCATCTTTATTAGTAAAATTTTATTACTGGTTAAGATGCGTTTGAGAAAACAGCAAAAAAAAAAATAAAACACATTCGTTCCGGACCGGTGACGAACAAGCTCAGGAGACTGAAAGTAACGATAATGAAAGTAAGAACTCATGCCCATTTTTCTTATGATCGATTCCAAATTTTATATTATTTTACATTCATATATTAATCTAGGTGCTCCTGCTAAGTAATTAACATTTCAACCTTATATGCTATCATTTATATCTAATTGTATTAATATTATTTTTACCTTGTCTATTCAGTATTTTTAACAGGGGTTTTTTTTTGCCTGCGTGTAAGAATAATTATTGATTTCTTAAAACTAGTTTTTATCTATAGAGAGAACTGATCATTGCAATTGAAGATTGCAATGATTTTTATCTAAAATTATGAATTATTTTGTTGGATATTTCTTCTAGAGTCTCAACGTTTGAAATTCTATGTAATTCAATAGTACTGAACCAGGGTGGCAGCTTCAAAATCATTTTCAGAACTTTGTTCTGAATCCTTTGAAGTGCTTTTTTCCTAGTAGCATAACAACTAGACCACATTGGCACAGCATAAAGCATGGCCGGTCTAAAAATTTGTTTGAATATTAGAAGTTTGTTCTTCAAACAAAGTTTGGATTTTGTGTTTATAAGAGGATATAAACATTTTATATATTTATTACATTTGGCTTGAATGCCCTCAATGTGATTTTTAAAAGTTAATTTTTGATCAAGTATCAATCCAAGATGTTTTACTTGATTTGACCAATAAATTGGAACTCCGTTCATAGTGACCATATGACTATTACTTGGTTTCAAAAATGCAGCTCTAGGCTTGTGTGGGAATATTATAAGTTGAGTTTTGGAAGCATTAGGAGAAATCTTCCATTTTTGAAAATAATCTGTAAAAATGTCCAAGCTTTTTTGTAGCCTCCTGGATATAACACGAAGACTTTTTCCTTTAGCGGAAATGCCTGTGTCATCAGCAAAGCAAAATTTTTGACAGCCCTGAGGTAAATCAGGGAGATCTGAAGTGAAAATGTTATAAAGTATTGGCCCAAGAATGCTACCTTGAGGAACACCAGCTCTGACAGGCAATTGATCAGATTTAGAATTCTGATAATTTACTTGCAAAGTTCTATCAGTTAAGTAGTTTTGAACTAATTTCATGATATAAAGCGGAAAATTGAACTTCTTCAATTTCGCAATCAAGCCTTCATGCCAAACATTGTCGAATGCTTTTTCTATGTCTAGAAGAGCAACTCCAGTGGGGCAGCCTTCAGCTTTGTTTGAACAAATTAAATTTGTAACTCTCAAAAGTTGATGCGTAGTTGAATGCCCATGGCGGAATCCAAACTGTTCATCAGCAAAAATTGAGTTTGTATTGATGTGAAGCATCATTCTATTCAAAATTATTTTTACAAAAAGCTTACTTATTGAAGAAAGCAAACTGATTGGTCGGTAGCTAGAAGCTTCAACCGGATTTTTGTCTGGCTTCAAAATAGGTACGACTTTTGCATTTTTCCATTTATCTGGAAAGTATGCCAGATGAAAACATCTGTCAAATAGTTTTACCAAGAAAGACAAAGTACTCTCATGGAGTTTTTTGATTAGGATATAGAAAATTCCATCATCACCTGGTGCTTTCATATTTTGAAATTTTTTAGTTATAGTTTTTAGTTCATCCAAATCAGTTCCCCAAGAATCATCAAAAATATTTTCTTGTGAGAAAATATTCAGATACTCCCTGGAAACCTGACCCTCAATAAGACTTGTCAGACCCAAACTGAAATTATAGGAGCTCTCAAACTGCTTAACAAGTTTTTGAGCTTTTTCCGCATTTGTGAGCAAAATTTTATCACCTTCCTTAAGCGCTGGTATAGGCTTTTGAGGTTTTTTCAATATTTTAGAGAGTTTCCAGAAAGGTTTGGAACTCGGATCTATTTTTGACACATTATTTTCAAAATGTTTGTTCCTCAGGGCAGAGAAGCGTTTTTTAATTTGTTTTTGTAAATCTCGCCATATAACTTTCATAGCGGGATCACGTGTTCTTTAATATTGACGCCTACGTACATTTTCCAGACGAATCAAGAGCTGAAGATCGTCATCAATTATAACTGCCCAGGTAACCAATAAGCATTAGCATATGCAGTAAATCAACCCTAAATCTGCATTTCAGATGCTACAAGCATTATATTAGCATCTTGACTGCTATCTGTTGTAAAGTTGAATTTCAAATGCTATTTAAATGCTTGTAGCATGTAATAAGCATTTCGAATGCAAAATAGCTTTTATGAAGCATTATCATAGCACTGCATTAAAGCAGCCGTATATTGGGCCAAAAGCGGCATTTATGTTGCATTTAAGGCGACTTAATTGCTTGATAGGCTGCCGTTAAGACGCTTTGGAACTGCTTATTGGTTACCTGGGTGAATCGAATTTAACCTCGCATTTTGGCACTGAAGCAGCTTTGGCTCTATTTATTGAGAAAGCCAGAGATTCAAGATCATTATTAATTTCATTTCTTGTTTGCAATGGAACATAAGAATAAAAATTGTATTCCATAAATGTTCGATATTGATCCCAATTAGCTCTATGGTAGTTGAAAGTAAAACTGATGGAATTAGAAACGATTTCTTGAGATATTTCAAATGTAACTGGAAGGTGATCAGAACCAAAGTAGATGGGTAATCAATGACTACAAATGAGAGAGTATGGGGAAAAAAAAAAATGGGGGGGTGGGTTGGGAAAAAGAAAGGGGGGGGGTGGGGTTGGAAAATGTTGTGCTGGGGAAAAATGAAAAAAATATTTTGGGGGGTGGGGTGGGGGGGTTTGAGGAATTGGGGGGGTTGGGGGGCGGGTTGGGGGAAAAAATTGATGTAGAAGGAGATGTCTCGCTCATCGCCATGAGGCACCAAGAGTGGACAGTAATGTTTTGCTAGAATGAAAGATATGAAGAGAAAGTTGAAAGTTCCGTCAGTGTACGGTAGGCTAGAAATAGAACAGAGGTATTGAAAATTGAGTGAAAGGGCATGGTAAAGTAGTATTCGAACCACAGACGTTTCATTTGCCTGACATCCCACTATGGGGTAGCTCGAGAAGCAGATAACCCTGCCACATCGACGAGGCAAAAGAAACGTGGCAGAACGCACTCTAATACTACCGATACCACGCACGGAGAACACAAACATAACAATTAATGTATGTAAAACCTATAAATGGTGGTATCCATTAATTCATACTGGTGGGGACCAGTATCACAACGCTTTACAGTCTTTTTTCTCCGAGGTCTCTAAGTCAGAGATGACGAGAAAATAAAAATGTGAGTGTTTATCAGACGTTGTGTATCAAAAACAAACCCAATGGGAGACAGTCTCCTCTCGCCCATGTATACATCAAAACAGAGTGTGTGCAATCTACCGCTAGAAAACTATCGCAAGCTATCGGTAGTATTAGAGTGCGTTCTGCCACGTTTCTTTTGCCTCGTCGAGGTGGCAGGGTTATCTGCTTCTCGAGCTACCCCATAGTGGGATGTCAGGCAAATGAAACGTCTGTGGTTCGAATACTACTTTACCATGCCCTTTCACTCAATTTTCAATACCTCTGTTCTATTTCTAGCCTACCGTACACTGACGGAACTTTCAACTTTCTCTTCATATCTTTCATTCTAGCAAAACATTACTGTCCACTCTTGGTGCCTCATGGCGATGAGCGAGACATCTCCTTCTACATCATAATCGTTACTCCATGCACGGAGAACACAAACATAACAATTAATGTATGTAAAAGTAAATTGGCCAAATTTCGTTTCAACTGAAACCCCCAAAGTTTCAAAAATTTTGTGTTTAAAAAGGAAGAATTTTTTTTGGATGCGCCTGGGGGGAAAGGGGGGGCCCCCCCCCCCCCCTCTTTTATTGGGTTCTTTTGGGTGGAAAAAAAATTTTGGGTTTTTTTTGTCTTTTGGGGGGGGTTGGGATAAGTTTTGTTATAACAGCAATGTGCACGTTATGAACTCTTAAAAAATTAAATAGCTCATCCTCGTTATCTCTGATGGATCGAGCATTCCAATTCAAAATATTTAATGACTTAAAATCCATTACTGAAATTCAATGTCATGACAATATTATTGGCAAATTTAATACCAGTTTGGATAGCTTCAAACATGGAATTAGTTTTTAGCATATCGGTTATCATATCGATTAACGATTGCTGTAAAAAATCTAATTTAGGACCGTATATGCTACCTAAATCAAATTCATCAGAAGTCCCGTGGGAATTTTGGTTTTGGTTTCTACCCGGATCAACGGCAGCGTAGGTAGGTCCATTTACATGTTGAGCATTGTTAACAACACGGTTGGGTAACAATATAGGGTTTGTAGGTTGAACCCTGTTGGTACCTGCAGGTATCGAAATAGTATTTACTCCTAGTTGAGCGTTTGAAGTAACATTTGCGGATGGAAAAACCTGTCCGCTGTTTCTACCGACGGTTTGGTAGGAATTAGTTCTTTGCTGATCGTTGTTAACAACTGCAGAATGGGTAGTAGGTGGTCGGGAACGTGTGTTGTTTCCTACCTGGCGTTTAGTGCGTGACTGCAAAATTGCTTTGCGAGGAATCACCACAATTCATGCATTTACCAATCATATGGCAATGCTTTGTTCCGTGACCCCATCCCTGGCACTTACGGCACTGGGTGAGGCTTTGGAAATTGGCTCCAGTCTTCCTGAAATGTTCCCACTTCACTCGGACATGGAGCAAAAGGCTTGCTTTTACTAAAGCCTTAAGGTTATTAAGTTCACTTGAATTGAAGTGAACTAAGCAGAAATCGTTTGAAATCCCTTTGCGAGAATCGCCAGGCCGGGATTTCATTTTCATCTTAATTACTTGGACTGGGCTAATCCCAAGTAATTTTATCAACTCGTTTTTTATTTCTTCCAGAGATTCACCACTGGGCAGTCCTTTCAAGACAACCTTGAAAAGACGCTCAGCTTTGGTGTCGTAAGTGAAGAAATTGTGGTTCTTCCGAGTAAGATACTCGAGAAGACGTTTGAATCCGTCCACGGTTTCTGCATTCAAACGGCATTCACCTCGTCTGGAAATTTGAAGGGAATATTTCACACCTTCAACAAATGTTAAGATTTCCTTGCGAAAAGCATGGAAATCCGAAATTGTCACCACAATAGGGGGAACTTTTTCTTTTCTCAATCGAGAAAGTTTTTTCAAATTTTGATTAGATGATGGATCACTCTCATCATCTGTGAGCATATCAAATTGATTACTCACATTAATTTGATTTGCAGGCGAATCAATAGATTGCCCTTTTCGTTTGCGCTTATTGGATGTGGAAGTCGATCGTCAATCAGTTCGGACGCGTTTTAATTTCGTTCCTAGCCACGTGCGTTTTCGCGTTTTTTTTTTAACATACCTACGTTTCTTTTTTGCTTACGCTGTCATGAGCTGTGAAATTTGCTTGCTCGGTATTGTGGACCTGCATAGGTTGTTCGCGCGCCTTTCATACCGCCTGCGTGGGAGTATCTGTCCAGCGCAACTCTCTTAGAATAAAGGAAAAAAAAATGATGTTATGTCTTATGTGCTGCCGTGCTGCAGCTCCTGCCAAACCCTCATAACGCTTAATTTCGAAGTTCAATTGCTGACAAAGCAACAGGCTGAACTAGCCGAAAAAGTGGAAAGCAACACGCAGGTTACCCATCGCGCGACGAAGCAAATTAATGCTACTGTTTTGAATGAGAGAATCTGCAGCCTTGAGGGTATGCTCAACGAAATACAAAAAGAGCTGACGGTGATCAAAAGCAGCGGTTCTGCTGGCATTAAAAATCACATAACATCGCTTTGTGATATTGCCATGAATAAATCTAAAGAAAATTTATCATCGTTAATGGAATCAATGACGTCAGGTTTAACCAATGACCTGAAATCTTTAAATGAACGTATTAAAAAGGTTAGCAGCACAACCGAATTTATAGCTTCTGGTAATGTTATGTTCAAAAATCCGATGTTTGGAACAGACATAATGGAAGAGCTGAAGTCTTTATCAGCTAATGTAAATGCAATTGAGTCGAACATTATTTCCCACTCACCGGGCTCTGCAGACTCGCTCGAAGATGAGCCGAAAGATGCCAATAATATTCACCCGGTTCAGTCAGGCTGGCGCCTTCTTGGAACGAGAAAAGTATGGAAAACTGACTGGACCGATTACGACAAACGCGAATTGCATCGCTTAAAACAACAAAAACAAGCCGAAAATGCAAGAAGCCGAAAAAATCAATCCCGTAACAATTACAATAGAAGCCAAACCAGAAGGCCCAGCAATATTCAAGACAATCGCCATCAATACTCAAGACATCCGCAAGACAACTACCAGTACACCAATAATTTCTGCAACAACGACGGAGCTCTTAATTTCATGAAGGATCACAGCGGTAACAGCTTACTACCACCGGACAGAATACTTCTTGCGGCAGCGAAGGAAAGATTTTCCAACCCACCGGGATGCTCCTCATTCGATACACCGACTACCCACCGGCCAATACAGTTCCAGAGAAGGGAAATCCTGAACCCCTACCCGGCTCATGACGAAGTTACACGATCTTCTCCTGGCGGACAACCCAACTGGACGTTCCCTGGTTGCTCTTCAAATTCTGCTACATCATGTGAAACGTGCCAGTGCCATGCTCATCATTCGTGTTTTCGACGCAACTGACGAATTTCTTAGAGGAAGGATATGACGATGCGGATAATCAGCCCGGCGATCACGGCATTTTTCAAAACAGTACAAATTCCGGACAGGTGAATATTAGTCAAAGTCCATTAAGCTCTTCACCCCACCCTCATTCCACGAATGAAATCACGGTATATTGTCAAAATTTTAATCGGATGAAAAGCGCTGCTAAGATCAGCGAAATTCAAAATAAAGTTCTTAGTAGTTCTTATACCGTGATTATAGCAAATGAAACTAGTTGGGATGAGAGTGTAAAAAGTGAAGAGGTTTTTGGTAATAATTATAATGTTTATAGAGATGACCGTAATTATCAATGGTCAGAAAAAAAGCAGGAGGTGGAGTTTTAGTTGCAATTTCAACTGAATTCAATTCCGAAATAATTACTACAACAAAATTTAAAGAATTTGAGAATGTATGGGCAAAAGTGCAGATGAGAGACGAAACTCATGTGTTTGTTTCGATTTACTTTCCTCCAAACAATGCCCGTAAGGAAATATATGATAAGTTTTTTACGAATGCCGAAGAAATTGTGTCTTGTTTACCCCCTGAAGTAAAAGTACATATATATGGTGACTTTAACCAACGCAATGTTGATTTTATTGCTGACATTGATAATGAAAGCATCCTACTTCCAATAATTGGGGAAAATTAGACGCTTAATTTCATATTTGACAAAATTGCTGATTTAGGACTTCATCAAATAAACCATGTGAAAAATCAACAGAACTGTTATTTAGACTTTCTGTTGACAAATATTTTTGATGACTTCTGTGTTAGTGCATCTTTGACTCCAATATGGAGGAATGAAGTCTTTCACACAGCAATAGAGTATTCTCTTTTTGTGCAAGGAAATGAGACGCCTGATTGCGAACTCGAGGAAGTTCTTGACTATAAATCAGCTAATTATGCTAACATAAGAAGCAAACTAAACTTAATTGATTGGCAAACAGTATTTAGGAATGAAGATAATGTTGAAAGTGCAACTGAAGTGTTCTACACTAAGTTGTTTGCAATTATTCAGGAAGAAGTACCAGTTATTAGACGTAGACGAAGAGTATTTTCAAAGGATCCAGTATGGTTCAATAAACAAATTTAAAATTTAAAAAACCGTAAGCAAAAAGCCCTCTCGTAGGTCAAATTTGTCACCTTGTCGACGGTGAGAGGGCTTATCTCATGCTATAAACATGCATGTGAGACCAAGAATTTGACCAGTAGTGAGTGTTCCGTCTCCGTCGGAAGCGTCCAATACCAACGCACGTAAACCCACGCCACATTTGAGAGAGAAAAATAAATTAAGTTTTGTTACTAGCGTAGCCGTCGCCGTTTCCATAATTTCACCGCACTCATCCCTTGGTTCGGAGCAGCGTAAACCCCCAGCTCTTTTCAGAGCTACAAGATTTTTCCATTGACGCTTGCCTCCTCCACCAACCTGCTGATACAGTCCACTGCAGAAGAGGAAAGTTCCCTCTCAGTCCGAACATCAATTTGGTCCGTCCCGGACCGGATCCCAGTGAAGTTGCCTGTGACGATCCTGCCTGGATCGAGCCACCGTACGCGTGGTGAACCCGAATAGAAGTTGAATGTGACGACCCTACCTGAGTCAAGCCGCTGACGACCCGTCAGCAAACAGTGAAACCGACACCCGTCGGAAGAAAAACCTAGTGCGCACACATTTGTGTATGTTTGAACGTGTTTGAGCGAGACGCGCTACGCTAAAAGTGAACAAAACCGAAACTGCTCCTGCTGTTGTTGATGCCAACTGAGTGCGAAGTGAATTAAGTGAATCGTGTTGTGTTTGTGTGCGTTCGCAAAAAGACAAAGTTAAAGACGAAAGTGAATCGAAAATGTCGACGAATCGTGACGCCGAGCAAGATGATGCTGTCGAACAACATCGAATAGATCCTGCGCCACCATCGGATGAATCTGGATCATTCCACGGTTTCGACGAATGGGAAGCCCAGTTGGATGAAGCAGCAGCAAAGCAGTACCGAGGACTAATTCGCCAGCGGTCGCAAGCAAGAATGAAGTTAGTGAGGATTAATCGAACGCTGATTAACTCGACGCTTGGATTAGCACAACTTAATGTGCTTTCGAAGAATCTGTTGCCTACGCTGAATACAGCCAATTCCACAGCAAATTATTAGTAATAGTACCCGAAGAAGCACTTGAAGTACAGGAGAACGAATACGATACTTTCGAGAATCTGTACTACGACGTATCCAATGCTGTGGAAGAGTTGTTATTGGAAGCAAAACAACAAGGTCCCATCACCAGCCAAGTAGCACCTCATGTGGTTATCCAGCAGCAACCGTTAAAAGCTCCAATACCAACATTCGATGGAAACTACGGCTCATGGCCCAAGTTCAAGGCTATCTTCCAGGATCTGATGGCCAACTCGGGGGATACAGATGCAATGAAGTTGTACCACCTCGACAAAGCTCTTATCGGAGATGCGGCAGGAATTCTGGATGCCAAGATCCTAAGTGAAGGCAATTACAAGCAAGCTTGGGATATTTTGACTGACCAGTATGAAAACAAGCGAGTTATAGTGGAAACTCACATCCGTGGGTTGTTGTCCCTCAAGAAGATGACATCGGAGTCTCACAAGGATCTGCGGACACTGGTAAACGAAGCCGCTCTTCACGTTGAAAGCCTCCGCTACCTCAAGCAAGAAATAACGGGTGTTTCTGAACACATGATCGTGTATCTGGTGATCTCCGCTCTTGACAAGTTCACGAGGAAGTCATGGGAAGGAACCCAGAAGAAAGGCGATCTTCCCAAGTAATTGCAGACCATCGATTTCTTGAAGTCCAGGTGCCAGATCCTAGAAAACTGCGATGCAGCTTTCCACACATCGAACCCTACCGTGAAGCCGAAGCAACTCCAACCTTTCTCCCAGAATCCAACGCAAAAAAGTCATGCAGCATCAGCCACTGAGTCGCAAGAATGTGAGATCTGTGGAGGCGCACATCGAAACCAACAGTGCACAGCATTAGAGAAATTATGTTACAGTTGTTCGTCCGAAATCGAATCGCTGTAATACAGGAACACACAAATGACTACAGATGGGAGTATGTCCAATCTTTACGGAATCCAGCAGACATCGTTTCCCGAGGCCAACTACCCGAAGCATTGAAAGACAACACCCTCTAGTGGAATGGCCCTGAATTTCTTCATAGAGTGCAGTATGAAATCAGTTCGCCAGAGCTCGTCCCCGAAGATCAACTGCCAGAGCTCAAAGTAATGATAGCCAGTCCTGCTGTAAGTATCGAACCGTTTCCTTTCTTCTCCAGGTTCAGTAGCTTTCGAACGATACAGCGTATCATGGGCTACGTGCTACGATTCGTTGTAAATTGCCGTAAACCATCCATCCAACGAGAAATAAGCCGGCATCTGACCGTCGGGGAGCTGCGCCGTTCATCCGATGCCATCATACGAGTCATCCAATACGTTCATTTTGCGGACGAGATAAAGCGAGTGACTCTCAACGAACCCTGCCAGAAGCTCGCAAACCTTCGCCCGATCTATTCCGATGGTCTACTTCCCAACTACCTTTTGAGAGCCGCCATCCCATCATTTTACCGGACAAGGATCCTGTGGTACGCCTGTTAGTTTGGCAGATGCACGTCGAACTACTTCACATCGGGCAGACCGGCTTGATTAACGCAATGCGACAACGATACTGGCTCCTGAACGCACGCTCCACTATTCGTTCGATCTCCCGTAAGTGCGTGAAATGTTTCCGAGTCAACCCGACCAATACCAGCCAGTTGATGGGAAACTTGCCTACCGCAAGAGTTGTGCCCTCACCACCATTTGCAGTCACCGGTGTGGATTATGCGGGTCCATTTCTCATCAAGCAAGGTGTTCGTCGTACAGCATTGGTCAAAGCGTACGTTTCCGTTTACGTGTGCATGACAACCAAGGCAGTGCACTTGGAGGTCGTTTCCGACTTAAGTACTGATGCCTTCTTGGCGTCTCTTAAACGTTTCATCGGTCGGAGAGGAATGGAGCAGCAGCTGCACTTTCCGAGGTGCATACCACGAACTCAACGAACTGTTTCAACAATTCCAAGATCAGCAGACGGTGAAGACAATCGAGGATTTTTGCCGCACCCGTGAAATTGAGTGGCATTTTATTCCACCTGACGCACCCGAGTTTGGCGGCCTTTGGGAGGCCGCAGTCAAGTCGGCGAAGACACACCTCAAGCGCATCGTCGGCAACGTCAAGCTAACCTTCGAAGGACTAACCACAGTCATGATGGAAATCGAAGCTGTGTTAAACTCTCGACCATTGTTCGCTATTTCCAACGACCCTGCAGATCCGCTGGTGATCACACCGGCCCACTAACTTATCGGCCGCCCGCTCACTGCCATGACCGAGCCTTCCTTAGAAGACGTGAAAGCAACCCGCCTGACTCGTTGGCAACATCTCCAGCTCATCCGTGAACATTTCTGGCGCGCATGGAGCCGGGAATACCTCAACACACTACAACCCAGGAAGAAGAATCTCCGCACTATGCCAAACATCCGGAAGGGAATGATCGTCCTTCTTCACGATCGAAATCAGCCTCCACTCAACTGGAAGATGGGTCGCATTATGGCGGTCTATCCTGGCGACGATGGTTTGGTCCGAACTGTCGATGTTCGTATAAGTGGATCCATCTTTCGTCGTGCCATCAACAAGATTTCGGTGCTACCAATCGAAGATAATGTGCCTATCCGAGATCCATCGAATTGAGAAGATTGTTGAGTACCCTCAACCGGGGGATTATGTTCCGTCTCGGGGAAGGCAAAAAAGCAGAAACCCACGCCAATTTGGGAAAAAAAAAAATAAAGTTTGTTTGTGGGGGGCGCGGTTTTCCTTTGTGGGGGGGGGCCCCTTTTGGGAGTTTTTTGGCCCGGGGAGCGGGGGGCGAGTGAAAGTATCACATATTCTACACATTTATTTCACTGCCACGTCGTAGAACGTTTATATTAAGGCACTAACATCAGGTGTGATACTAGCGGGCTATGCCGCAATTCACTCTTAGACTTCTTACTATCAATCTAAGGGAAACGACTAAAAGTACACTTTTCATTTTATTGACAACTTATGTTGTTACTCATCCATTTTTTTATGGAATGAATAACCGAAATACCTGTTTGCTCATGGTATAATAACTAAATGTAATTGCAACATTTTCGAAAGAGGTGAATGTTTTGATCAGGGTAATTATCTGACTGTTCGAAATGAAGCACATAGTCATAGAAAAGTGTTACTTGAGACTGACGATGACAAGCATGTATATTAGAGATAGGACGCGGAGGGCCCGCTTAGGGAACACCATTGGAAACAATAGAATAAACCTTTCCATGTATGAATCCTGGAAAGTGTGAGCTTTTCAGTGGAATACCTGTAACTGGAAAATTGAAGGAGGAATTGGTAGTTTCCGTTTGATCTCAGCTACATTTGTTGCTTGTCTTGGCGGATACGCGTGTTTCGTCTACGGTGTGCGGACTTCTTCAGTGTCGTGTACTAATATGGACTCTCGAGTATTAGTGCACGACGCGTGTCTGTCGCGTGTCTGTTGGGATAGGCGATGGAGGTGGTTGGGGTTGGATGAGAGTTGCTAGTCCTTCTTCTTATTTTATCGTTACCTTTCCATGTAGTTTATAGCATGTATCCTCCATACCAGACAATAAATAAAAAGAAAAAAAAACTAGATATGAAATAGAACTGTTCTTTTCCAAGTGTCAGATTAGTAAGTCAGTGATTTGAAATATTGTTAAATTTGGGATGGGGATGGTAACTAGATCCAAAGCTAGAGAGTAGGCTACAATTTAAAATGTTGTTGTCTAAATTTAATCCAGTATTTTTTTTTAATCCTTTTTGATTCAAACATCATTACTTTTGGTTCATGCTGTTCAAGTTTTGTTAGGTTAGGAATTCGGAATTCTTAGTCAGAGAAACGAAAATATCGTCGTGAAAATATCACCAATAATCTCTCACCTACGCCCTGCATACCATGAAACACTAACACCCTCTTCTCTCTTATTTTCTTATTGATTTCATGATCGAGAACGGCTGTGAAATGGATCGATTGAAGTGCGAAGGACCTGCTCAGCCCTAGGCTACATGCGGTTTTGACAAGGAAGTGATCATATCTATTTCAAGAAAAAGTACCTGTGAAGCATCCTCGAAAAAATCAAAGACAGCACAAAGATAAGTATATGCGAAATCAAAACTGTCAAACTATCAAAACCATTCATCTTACTTAAGATCAAAAAGTTATATTACAGTCACTACTAGTTTCAAATCACAAACAAATTAAACATTTCAGGTCATTTTGTAGCAACGCGGCCATCTCAATAAAAAAAAAAACACTACAAACCCCTTACCCCAACCTAATCCTTATCACCTCCCATGGCGTTCAAGTAGTCCGCATAGACCAGTTCGCCATTACCCCTCCCTAACCCTCGGCTTTGGATTGACTTGCGCTCTCATTGCCCCACCAAACGCTGCAAAATGAAAATGAAATGAAAATGAAAAAACCGTAAGCAAAAAGCGCATAAAATTTACAAAAAAAAAAACATTTCTTTTTTTTTAAAAAAATTTTTGAATATGTGTGGGAATTTTCGTGGGGTTGTGTATTTTGTTTTTGGGGGATAATAAAAAAAAATAAGAATAAATAAATAATTTTTTTAAAAAAATTTTTTTTAATTTGGTAAAAAAAAAAATAAAAAAAAAACTCTCTCCCCTCCGGTTTTTTTTTTGAAAAAAAAAAAAAAAAAAAAAGAAAAAATGCAATTTATTTGCCAAGTTTTTTCAAGAAACATACACAACATACTCAGAAGCAGATCGTGATCGGCAATACTTTGGGTTGTATCCTGAATATTCCAGTGACATAAGCGTGAATCAAATCTATGTGCATGAAATCCTAGACGGGCTAAAACATTTAGATGCATCCAAAGGCTCGGGACCTGATAGAGTCCCTCCTTTGTTAATGAAGACTTTAGCAGCTGAGCTTACTTCTCCATTGTTTTGGCTTTTTAATATGTCACTGGAATCCGGAGACTTTCCAAAATTATGGAAGAGCTCATTTCTAGTGCCTATTTTTAAGTCTGGTAAAAAAGCTGATATTCGTAATTATCGGGGTAAAGCCCTGATCTCTTGCATTCCAAAACTTGTTGAGGCAATTGTGAATGAAAAATTATTTAACCAAATCAAAAATAGAATAACTACTAATCAGCATGGATTTTTTAAAGGTCGTTCGACAACCACAAATTTACTAGAATTCGTTAATTATTCTCTGGAAGCAATGGATAATGGAAACCATGTAGAGGTTTTGTACACAGATTTTAGTAAAGCATTTGACCGTGTCGATATACCTATGCTTATATTTGAATTGCAAAAAATGGGAATTCAGCCCAAACTCCTCAAATGGCTTAATTCATACCTAACCAACCGTGATCAAGTTGTAAGATTTAAAGGAAACCAATCAACACCTATTCATGCCACTTCGGGAGTCCCACAAGGCTCTCGAAAACGAAACATACCTAATATACAAATAACTTCAGGCAATCAGAATGTAGAGAAGCGTGATAAAGTTAGGGATTTAGGTGTTGTCTTAGACTCTAAACTTACGTTCATTGATCATTATAACACAATTATAAACAGAGCTAAAAACATGCTAGGATTTATTAAACGTTTCTGCTATAATTTTCATGTCCCGTATACGATAAAAACATTATACATTGCTTATGTCAGATCAATATTAGAATATTGTAGCATAGTTTGGTCTCCATTCACAATAACACATGAAGAAAAAATAGAGTCAGTACAAAAGCAATTTTTGTTATACGCACTAAGAAAGCTAGGATGGACTGTATTTCCTTTACCATCTTATAAGGCTCGATGTATGCTTATCAATATTCAAACATTAAAAGAGCGTCGGGAATTTGCTATGGCGTCATTTATAAATAATATAGTCTCACACAGAATTGATTCAATGGAAATTCTATGAAAATTAAACTTTTACACATCAACAAGGCATTTAAGACATCGACAGTTATTTGCAACAAATAATTATCGCACGAACTATGCAAACAAAATATGGACCGATTAATCAAATGATGGCTAATTACAATAACCATTGCTATAGTATAGATTTTACGATGTCGAAAGAAAAATTAAAAAAATACTTCCGCGCGTGCTAGGTTTAAGTTAAGTTAAGAACTTATTGTAATTAAAATGGTCTACAACTGATTGACGACGACAAATAAATAAATTTGCCATAGTGGCAGAGTAATTTGCTCCAAATCGACGACCAAGCAGATAACTATAAGAATCCGAGGGTCCGAAGAGGAATTTTCCAATGCGATATCCAAGCCGGGTTAGCAGAGAGAAAACATCCAAAAATAGACTATAGAAACTAGGCGGTTGTGGAACTTAACGAGCGAGAACTTTTCACTAAGAAGAACACTTATGACCGTTTTAGATTTTGTAATTGGGAAAATTAAGAAAATTTAAAGTAACACTTCGCTTGTTCAATCTTAAAAAAGAATAAGAATAAAACTAAGTTTTTTTTTCAATTTCTCTTTAGTAAACGCTAGCAAATATTTTTAAATTCCACTAGAAAAAGCAATTTTTTTGATATTTTAGCATATTTCGTCTGCGACTTACAGACTTCTTCAGTATCGGGAGCTTGACTTAGCTAGAACCTGTTTTTAAAAATCTTACCAAATTTTGCTATTTTAATTTTGCTAATTTAACTGGCCTAACCAAAATTTCCAGCTGAAATATAAATATAAGCACCTCGTTTAGGCTGTATATGTGCAAGACGTTTCCTCGCATACTTTTGTTGTAGGAAGTTGTTAAAACTTTTACTCGGCACAGTAATAAATAATAGCCGGAAAAGGAAAATTTTGTTGTTTATGGTTATTGGGGTTATTGTAAGTCCGTAATCTGTATTGTAACTGGATCCGACATCCAAAACTTTACCAATGTTTATGCACTAGAACTGTTTTTAATCATCAGTTCGATTTCTGCTTTTGCGCCGAAAATTTTACAGTAATTGCAGCGCCATTCTTCGCACCACTTCGATAGTTTGTTAAATCTTGTTTGTGTGTACGGCGTACACTTCTTTATGATCTAAGGAATTGTACGCCGAAAACGCGAACCAGATTAAACAAACCAAAGAAGTGGCGCGAAGAATGGCGCTGAGATAACAGTAAAATTTTTGACGCAAAGGGCAATATTTTTTGTTCGTTCGTGCGATACCCTTCTTCTTTACGGCATTGTTCATGTTTTATCAGTCCGGCGCTTTTGTTGTAGCAGCAATGTGCGAGTTGAGAAACAGTGCGATTTACCTTCGGCAATGACGCGGATAAATCAGCCATGGGTGAAGTGGCTAATTTCCTCAAGGGCTCAGATGCGGAGCTTGATGAAATTGCATATAGGATAGCAAAGTAAAAGTCCCACCTCGTCAAGTTCAAATCAGAGCGGTCGATGTTGCACGCGTTGACCGCCAACTCAGACGAACTGATATCCTATTATGGGAGTGGAAAAAGGGTAAAAGTGCACAAGTCGGATTAGGTAGGTGGAGATGGTGGCTTGCGACGACTGCAGTGAGTGGCTGCATTTAAGTTGTGCCGGAGTTAGTCCCGGAGTGCATAATCAGGAGTTTAGATGCGAAAATTGCACCGCGAAACGGGAAAAGAAACGGAAGAGTAAGACAATCACTGAAAATCTACCACCGAGGTCCGGTTCAAAGAAACCCACTACGCAAAATCTCACCGTGTCACGGATCTCCAGAACTGCATCTGCTGAGGGTGCAGAAACCAGCGAAAAAGGTAGTAGTGTTGCTGGTGATAATCTGATTGACGGAAAATTGTCGATCAATGACATCGTAACTACAGAAACGTAAGTGCAGATCGAATTTCACCGCATGGCGCAACATCTTCTCAAAATGGAAAGAAAACTTGAGAAAGAAAAAGCTATCCGCGAAAGGCAACTAGAAGTAGAGAATATTCTTGCTAACGACTGAAAACGGTTTAAAACGACTGTTGATGGAGCGGGAGCTGCAGGATAAACAACTCGCACAGGTGAAGATTGGACTGAAAAAGCGGTTAGCTGAGGAGGTAGCATTCCTGCAGAAGCAGCGTTTGCTTCGAGCAAAGTTCGAGCAGTTTCGTGAACACTACAGAAGCTTGTGGGTTCACAGAAGTCGAGAATCTCGTTAGACTTCAGGAATGCCTTAAGGGTCCGGCTTTAGACGCTGTGCGAAGTCGACTTCTCCTGCCACGAGGAGTAACCCGGGTCATAAATACTATCCGTATGCTTTACGGTCGCCATGAGCATTTGGTTCACACGGTTTTGAGTAAAATTCGGAAAACTGATCCCCCCAGGGCCACCATCTCGAAACTTTCATCCCCTTTGAAATGGCCGTTCAGGAATTATGTGATCATCTTGAAGCAGTTGATCTTTGTGACCACCTCCTAAACCCTATTCTAATCCAGAGGCTATTTGACACTAGCTGCACTAGCTAAGCGAGAGTGGCTACAGTTCAAAAGAACATATATACACGCTACTTTTCGTACGTTTGCCAATTTTATCTCTCGCGTTGTCGTCGATGCAAGCAAAGTTATGTTGGGCACCAAAATACCATCCAACGCCAGAATCGATAAGCCAAAGCAAAAAGAAAGAGGAAACATCCACGCACATATCGGGGAGACCGCTGCAGTTCCAGGACCAAGCAAACCGTACCTCATTTGGCAGAAACAAGGCCATCGAATTCGAAACTGTGTGGATTTCCGTGCTCTTAGTTTATCTGATCGCGTCAAAGTGATACGACAACGAAAGTTGTGTGAACGATGCATGAACGAACAAGAAGGGTGGTTTAAATTTAAAATCACCTGTAACTTTGGTTATTGTCGTCAGCGGCATCATCCCTTGGTTCACTATGGTGGATCACCAGTCAGGGTAGGACCTCCACGAACACCAACTACGACACAATACAAAACCCGTAATTGCACCACGCCCATGTTTCATCAAAGATGTCGCTAATTTTTCGGATTCGGTTCTTCGATGACTTTGATCGAGGACAGTCTCGTTGCTGCTCTAAATGCAAAAGGATTCCCGCAGCCACTAACGCTACAATGGACCGGTAATATCGTTCGCCAAGAGCCGCGAAGAAAATGCATCTCCCCAAACAAGGAGATAATTTTCAGAATGCTAGTTGTCAGTATAGTGATTTGAACGAAGAACCGAAGGTGTTGATCGGTCTAAACAACGTTTATTTGCTGGCACCCATCGAGTCCCGGATAGGCAGACCTAACGAGCTGATCGCTGTTCGATCACTGCTAGGCTGGATGATTTATGGCCCTCTGGAGGTTGCTTCATCAGGGGTGTTTACTGTAGAGTTAGATTAGGCTAAAATTTATGTAACTACAAAATTATAACAGTTATACACCAACAGAACACAAATTGAACACCTCTACTATTGGTTATACAAACACTGATAGTACGATACTGATAATAGTGATAACAGACATATCCAATCAATAGAAGCAAACACGAAGTCAGGTATGAGGGCAAACAGAGGAGAAAAATAAACTACCGGCCAGTAACCAACTGATCACGATCGAATAAAGATCTTTTTTACGCTCGCCGCGTGTGCAAATAAAGTGTGTATAGTTGGAGCAATAAATCATCTTGTTTGCATTGTAGTGAAGTTGATGTTTTCTTTGCCTAGGAGTTTAGGCATTCTACTTAAAACGGATTACTAAGCGTTTCCCAACCCACGAACCATGGAGAGGTCAACATTGGTGCCGTGACCAGGATACGCGGTTGGAAACAATACGTCCATTCTTCACCCGGAAGAATTGTATGGATTTAAAATGGTTTTGCAAGACATGTTTAGTGGCTGAGGAGTTTATTCGAGATTGCGCTCTCACCATCAGCATCCATCCATCCATCCAGCGTTGCATCGACTATTGTATCACCCGTTCGTGCGACATTCGAAAGACATTCCTACGTGACAACCAAGGTCGTGTAGCTGTGGCAGCTTAAATATCTAATACAAGGCCTAGCTTCATTAGGCCACAGTCATTTGTCACCGTTTTTACCTGGCACGACGTGCAACGATATTTGGAGATAAGTACAACTGCATTCACGGAAAGAGCTATACACTGCACAGCTAATCGCTCGGAAAGCACGGAGTTAACACTACTCGTGGGATATCGTACCACAACAAGAGGAGATTGTATCACGATTGGTGAATTACATTCTTATTCAAGGCCTATTGTTGACAGGCCTCAGCTTGGCATTGGATACGTTGCGGCTCGATTATATCAAGCGGCAAAAAGTGGAACGATTTTGGACACTACAGATTACGATCTTAAGGAAGACTAGTTACTGCTGGCAGGCGTGACATGGTATGTTACGTGCAGTGCTACTACAACGTAAGAAGGTCGATAATGAGGGGGTATTAAGGATCTGATAGTATTCAGCTACACATTCACGGAAGGTTGTTGATATCGAACCATTGATGGGATCTTGGTTGGAGTTGGAGGCGTACAATATATAAAAACAAAGGCCTGTTGTTGACAAGTACAAGGTTAGTACCTGTCAAACCATTCTCATTTGTTAAGCAAGTGCTATTTTGGATTTTTTCGTTCCTTTTTTGAATTTGCTGGGCTGTTCGGAGATTTGCATCACTGCCCATTCTACACTCCATTCGTGTGAAATTATCAACAGCCACAATTCGGAGTACGCAGACGATACTTTCCAGGCTTGGTAGACTAAGGGGCTCGGTGATAGCAAACACTTTTAAAACAAGGCCTAGATTTGGAAGGCCTCAGGTGAGTGCCTGTCCAAGATTCTCACTCTGTTATTGGCGGTACTTCTTGGTTGTTTTTTTTTATTTATTTCTCGGTCGTCTATTGCCGTACTTCGTCTTGCTGAGTTCGTTGTGGTTGTGGGAATGGCTGGTCAAATTAGAGACAGTTCGCATTGTCGCGTCAGTAAGTCGACATGTGCAATTCCTGGATGAATTTAATCCAGATGTCCATGCGGGTCAAGTGCAAACGCGGTTATATAAAATCGATGCAAAGTTCGATGAGTTTGAGGAAGTACAAGATGCAATCGCCGCTCTGGATACTGAAGAAAAACTCGACGAAGATTGTAGTAAGGCATGTGTGTAATTCGAGCAGATTTACTATGCGTTGCGTGCAGCATTGTTAGCAAAGTTGACACCGCAGGCTTCAGGACAGGATCTGGATAACACATTGGCAAGAAACGTTAGCACATTTGGGATTCATACTGGAGTTCGTTTGCCGCAGATTTCACTGCCGGAGTTCGACGGTGACTACAAGAGCTGGTTGTCATTCAAGTCAACATATGTTCCATTGATTCATGAGTCCGCGGAGCTTAGTGAAGTTCCACTTCCTCAAGTCAGCGCTCAAAGGTGAAGCGGCTAAACTAATTGAATCGTTGACACTCACTAGTGAAAACTACATCATTGCGTGGGAAACGATTTCCAAACGGTATCCAAATGAGTATCTTCTTAAGAAAAGGCATTTGCAGGCATTAATGGAGTATCCAAAGGTGGAGAAGAAATCAGCATCGGCCGTTCATGTTTTAGTGGATGAATTTGAGTAGAGATTGGAAATCCTGAAGCAGTTGGGAGAAAAGACGGACCAATGGGGCGCAATGATCGTGCATTGGATGTGCTCGAAATTGGACATTAAAACCTTGCAGCTTTGGGAAGATCACGCTTCTTCAACTAAGGATCCAACTTTTACATTCTTGGTTGAATTTTTGGAGAAGAGAACGAGGGTGCTAGATGCGGTTTCATCGAATGCTGTTGAATCAAGGAGTAGTTCACATAAGATTGACGTCAGACGTCAGAAGGTGGTCATTCATGCTGCTACGGAGAGCGAAAAAGCTGTACCAAGTTGTTATTGCTGTGGAGATAATCACTTACTTGGTCGGTGTGGTAAATTTACATCAATGAGCTTGAAGGAGAAGCTGCAGTTCGTTAACAATAAGCGATTGTGCAGCAACTGTCTAAGGTCAGGACATTGGGTACGTGAGTGTATTTCGAAATTCACCTGTCGAGACTGTGGAAAGAAACACAATTCGTTGATTCATCCTGGATTGGCTCCAAACAATACTGGTGGCGGAACCAACTTTCAAACGGCTGGAAAATCAAGCAAGAAAGGTGAAGGAACATCGGTATCAACACATTTGGCTACAAACGAGGAGGAATCTGAACATGAGGAAGCGGATAATCAGGGAGCGGTAGAAGCATTCAACGTAGCGACCAAAGGCGGAACAACATCGAACGGGACGGAAGCATCTAGAGCGAGCCTTGCTCGATAACGGATCGCAGGTGAGCATCGTGAGTGAACACTTGTGCCAGATACTTAGCTTAAAGCGACGTGTAGTTAACGTTCCCATTTGTGGCATTGGACAAGCCGAAACACGGGCAAATTTCCTTGTGAAAACTACAGTCAGCTCAAGAGTAAAGGACTTCTCAATTGGAGTGGAGTTTCTGGTCCTCCAGAAGGTGACGTCAGAATTTCCATTAGCATTCGTGCCGGTAGCACATTGGAAGATTCCAAGCGATGTTCAGCTGGCAGATCCGGAGTTCAACACCAGCAATCGGATCGATCTTTTGCTCGGGGCTGAACATTTTTATCGATTCTTGTTTGAGCGAGAAGTCAAGCGCATTTCCTTGGGATCAGGTCTTCCAGTGTTGATCGATACAGTGTTTGGATGGATTGTAACGGGCAAGGTATCGGAAACATATAACAAACCAGTCAGCTGTTGTACTTTGGTAACTCCCGACAATCTGGAGATTCTACAACAGCGGTTTTGGGAGGTGGAGAGCAACGAGGATCAACCGCCATGGTCTAAAGATCAACGGGACTGTGAAGAGCATTTCGTGAAGACAGTTAGCCGATCAGAGGAAGGGCGATACATTGTTCGCTTGCCAAAACAAGTAAACTTCATGCAGATGTTGGGCAATTCCAGATCAATGGCACTTACCAGATTCACCAGACTGGAGAAGCAACTAGAACGGAATCCAGAGTTGCGTATCCGGAATTTCGCCACGCTATTGGTGCAGATCACCGCTGCACTGAAATCAAGACCATTGTCTGCACTATCAGACGACCCCACAGAATTTGAAGCGCTTGAAGAATACCAAAGAAAGGGCTATTCCCACAAAGCGTCACCTGCTGAGTTTGCCAAGGCAGACCCACGGAAGGTTTGGTATTTGCCTCTAAACTAAGTGCTTCACCCGAAGAAACCGAACAAGATCCGGATTGTCTGGGATGCTGCTGCCATAGTAGATGGTGTCTCAAATGTTGATGTTCGATGTTACTCACTGGTCCCGATTTCTTAACATCCCTTCCAGCGGTCATTCAACGGTTTTGTGAGCGACTGGTAGCTTTCGGAGACGATATATGTGAGATGCTCCGTCAAACAAGGATGAGGAAAGCTGACAATTATGCCTTGCGCTTCCTGTTCCGAACCGATCCACTAGCTAAAGATCCAGACGTATTTTTGATGGACGTGATGACGTTTGGCGCCTTCTTAATTCCGTTTTGGCTAACCAGGATGTACCAGTGACAAAACCGATTGAACAGATTGAAGTACCAGATAGACTGCACCGGATTTCCTTACGTGTGCCAGCCTCAACGATCGTTCCTCTGAAACAGGAAGAATATGAAAAAGCTGAGTGCGTGCTGGGAGATTGACACAACGTGAATGCCTTCCCCATGAGATGTAGTTCTTTCTAGAAAGCGAGTACAGTCCAAGAAGAAATGGTCAACAGTAGAAATAACTTGCGTGCTCTACCGTTTAGGACCGTTTTTGGACAAGTCCAAGTTCTACGAATGACGCTTGCGCTGAACTGGCCGGTTTGACGTGCCGCAAGGGCTCAGTAGAGATTGTCTGTCAATACCCGAAGCTAAGAGTGAGTTCCATTGTGGTTATATCACATTAAGGTGAATTGCTGCTCCGTGTATTTTTTCCTATCTTTTATCTCTGTCTCGCAAATTTACCTCGCTTTTTCAAATTGATAAATCCACATGGAGTTTCGCAAACGTAAACAATGGCTTCTTCCGCAAATTTCTCTAAAATGCTTACTTAATCATAGTGAATTACCACGATGATTGTACTGAAGAGGAGTACTCCTTTACAATAGGAGTGGTAGTTTACTTGAGCGAGTTTGCATTTTCAAGAAATTTGCGGAAGAAGTCATTGTTTACGTTTGCGACATTGGCCCTTATGAAAACTCCATGTCGAAATCTCGATTGTAAGTGAATGAACATCGAATCGAACTACATCAGATTGCTCACAGCATGCAAGCATACAAACTGATGTGATTTAATATCCAATATCCAGTACAGATTCTGAGTTATATCAATTCTAATCAATTTGAGGTAATGGCTGCCGTCAAGAATGCTTCAGCGTAACCCCTTAATTAGTTTTTGTACCGTAGCTGTATGTATGTATGGTATGTATGGTAGCCACCATCCCTTCTAGCGCTTGGCTTGGATGCAGCTCCACTTAATAGCAAGATCAAATTGAGTCACCGATCTGAATTCACAATATCGTTGTATGAAGGGCCAAAAACGGAGGGGTGGACCCGTAAGCAGAGACACTTACGCGAAATCCACGGGAAATTAAGAATCTCCTTCCAACGATACGATCCAACAAATCGAATAACCCAAATCGCAATACTTATTAAGCTTTCTACAGGATGGCTTGTTAAGAAGGGCGCGTCACCCTCACTGAAACTGTAGGAGTAGAATTCCCAGCATCACAATCGAATCGGTAGGATAAGGAAAATGATGCTGTCCATTCCCTCCTAGACTCAGGCAGTCAATCAAACCATCGTCCAGTTTCAGCTTGAATGATACCCTGATGCTCCCTCCCAACCCAGTATTTATTATATATAATGTAAATAATATGTCATAATGTGCAATAAATGTAGTATGTAATACAGCAATGAAATATACAAGAATATTTACTGAAAATATGTCGTAGTTGAAATTCGTCATCCTGTTATTTTAATATGGTTATAAATAGAGTAATATGATGAAATAATTAGAATATGCAATAAAAAGATAATAATATGCCGCTTGGTGCTTCTTTACAGCTGAATCAGTGTCCGATGACTGTAATTCTGGAATGTGAAGGTCGTATTGCAATTAAACAAGACATAACACATTTAATTATTCATAAAACAATAAAAATATGTATATATTTATGACATAGGTACGTATAATCTGCAAAACGAAGATCATTTATAAATTTTAAAAATGGAATAATATAATATCCAATGGTGTGAATATATAGAAAAATACCTTAATTAATACAATGTAATAAATTATCTACATAACCTGGGATCACCTTCCTTATTAACCTTGAAGCAGATTAAATTTCATAATTATTATTATGATTTTCCTAATGAATATAATAATGATATGCAATGATAATGATAATTAGATGCAGCTATATGATGAATGTATACTGTGTAATCTTATCGATGAAATGAATGGTATGTATGTATGTATGTAAGAAGCCACCATCCTAGCGTGGGCCTTGCCCTGCATGCGGTTCCACTTAACAGAAAGATCATGTTTTGTTACCGTGCTAAATTCAACATATTGCTGTATGAAGGGCCAAAAAGGGATGGGCAGACCCGTAAGCAGAGACACTTACGTGAAACCTGCGGAAATAAAAGAATCTCCTTCCAGCAATATGATCCGATAAAACGAATAACAAAATACGCAATTCAGTTAAGCTTTCCACTAGATGGTTTGTTAGAGAAAGGCGCCTCAAATTCATTACAACTGTTGGAGTGGAATGTACCAATCATAAATGATAGACACATCCCCTCCTAGACTCCGGTTGGCCGTCCACTCCATTGTCCAATTGCAACTTCAATGATGCCCTGATGCACCCTCCCATCCCAGTATTTAAATGTTTTAAATCAATGAAATAAAATAAGTCCATGCAATATGTGTCATTTATATATAATATATAAGGAAATAAATATCTATCGAGTGTGTGTAATTTGATGCGGTAAAAGGGGTAGATTGAACAGTATAATGTCGTCGATGCTGTACTCCTTGAAAAATAACGACATTTCTTAAATGATGATTTCAGATTGAACGCTGTAAATCCTTTCTGTTGGTTTTATGATATTATGCGCTAGTTGATTTTAAACCCTATTATCAAAATATTATCAGACGTATTCTTATGTAGTGATTAATATTAAAATGTTGGTCACTAGCTGTCAAGATCGTAAAGATTAGCAACTTTATCTGTTAAGCCTGTAAACAGATGTAATAAAACAACAACAAAATAACAAGACCTAATGCGTACGAATGTCTGCTGGCGATTCAGTTAATGTCTCATGTGGACCCACTATGAAAGGATAATAGGACATAATAAATAGTAATAATAACAAGCAAACAAAATAATAACAACCGCAACGATTAAGTAATGACATTCATAAATCCGTACAAACCACAACTAGCAATCCCAAGTTAATTTCATCCAGTTAAATTGCATGATTCAGATCAGCACAGATCCGGTAAAACGTCCACCCGGATAGAAGAAAATTAATCTACAGCCAGTAACAAATGCACATGTCTACCGCAGCTACAGTTGCAGCTTATTGTATTCATCAGAGGGAAAAGCATCAGTTTACTATGTTCATTTGACATTTAAAACCTAATAGTAGTATATAGAATCTATGAAATCACAATACCAATTTAAGTTTATGTTAACCTATAAATCCTGAAAACCTGTAATGAAGTAATGAAAACAATGGTAGTGATATTGATAAAAACATTATGTCATATAGAATAGTTTATAATATATAGTGATGGTACCATATCATATGGAATTCTAATAACAATTCCATTTGCATTTTTTAATAACACACGTATCCACATTGACCCCACAAATCTCAGCAATGCATCACAGCCACAATAAATAAATAAAAAAAAAAAAAAAATAAAAGAATTCAAAACTCTTATACAAAACCCTTAAAATCCACCGATGATCCGCAACAATATAGCATACAAAGAATAGAATTACTTTAACTTCAATGTGCCGCTTCGATTCCTTGTTTTGATTCTCATTGGTATTGACAAAATAATATCATTAAAAAAAATAATATGTGCACGAAAATCAATGCCAATAGAATGACATCCGTGGCACAGCGGACCACCCTCTCATCGACAATCATCAGCTGTCTCATGTATTGTAGTATTGAGACCATAAAAATTAGGATGATTTGTTTTAGTATTCACTATAATAGTCATTGAGTACAATATATGAATACACAACATATTTATGACATCCACTGATTTTCTCCTGAAAATAAAAACTTAGATATGCATTTATTTATGTCCTGCAAAAGCTGTAAAACAGGGTAGATTGTTCCAGTCATCCAAGACAAATCTTCACTTAAGATATATATCCTATTCATTCGAAATAACAGTAACAGAACCCAGCCCAGTGTTTTGTAGATGACCTAGTCGCTGGTAAAAGGTTAGTTGTGTATCCAAAATCGATCCTAACATTTTCTGATCCTCCGCAAGACTTTTCCGACTTACTATCGTCTACGTATCCTAACTACTCCTTATACCATTGTATTTGTCGAAGAAACGCAGTTTAAAAAAGACTTTGGTGTGTAAGTGATAATGCGCTCTGATTTGCGAATCGACAAGTTTTCTTAATAAAGGGATGTTCTCAATTCTCATCCTGAAACTCATACTGTAAACTCCGGTATATACCACTCTACCAATTTCCAAACTGCTACAGCTCTCGTACCTTGCAGATATCTTTCCATTTATGCTTCATTCCCCCTCTCCCGGGTGAGTTAATCTCTTAAAACTTACTTTATTCATTGATTATTATTTAAAACCTAAGCACTTCTAACCTTAGTCCATGACATCTTTCTACTACCTTTACTCAAACCAATACTTAATTTATTCATAAGTCAGGGTGCAAATAAAATTCAATATATATATATATATATATATATATATATATATATATATATATATATATATATATATATATATATATATATATATATATATATATATATATATATATATATATTTTTCTCCTTCACATTTATTGCCATTCAATGACTTCACAGCCATACCGATTCTATTTGATTTTTCTTATTTTAATTTTCACTTCTTCCTAACAATTTTACGTGAGATATGCGTTATGCTCTTATCTATTTCTTTCTTATTTTTAATCATTTTTTTAATTCATTCGATTGACATTAGAGTTTTATGTTCTCATCCTTATTTAACTTATTCTACAATTCATCAAAGCTATCTTCTCCTTCCGAAATCTCACTGTTCTCATTCTTATATATTTCTTCTGCTTTCTTTTTAATTTTATCCCTATCTTGTGCTAACTCTCTCCAATCTTCTTCGTTCATTTCCTCGTATCTATTGAAATCTTGTTCCAATGATTTTATCCATGTATAACTAGGGCGACCATGCTTTTTCTTATTCATTTCTAATTTCATCGCCATTTTGATTGGATGTCCATCTGCTCTTCTTTGAATATGTCCGAAATAACTAATCCTATTGACCCTTACTCTCCGGTTTATCGTTTTACCTTTGAGCTCTATACGAACATTGAATTTACAATTGCCCTCCTTTCTACACTGGTTCCAAATATCCTTTAATATCTGCTTCTCGTATCTTCCTAACTGATCTCTGCTTCGCTTTGTCAGGGTTGATGTTTTTGTCCCGTACAGTATTGATGGTGCTATGACTGTATTATATATTAGTTTACCTATATCCCACGCCGGTTTAAATTTCTTGCAAAACTCTACTAATTGCATTGCTGTTGAATAATCTGTAACATCTCTTCTCTTCTTCATTTGGTGGTTCTGTCAATGGGCACGTATCCTGCTCATCCATTAGTGTAATCTCCGGTCCCTCACTTTCCTTCACCGCTTTCTCCCACTGGCTCATGGATATATATCTGTTTCTATCTTTCTTCCTATTTAAGAAACCCTTCAGAAACTGATAGGATTTTTGATTCTAACCGCTACATCGAAGTCGTTAAGGTTTTTATAGAAGTTTTTTATTTCCCTTTCATTGTGCTCCCTCTCTGCTGTTTGAAATTCTACTCTCCTGTCTCTTAATTTCCATTTGTATGGTTGTATGTATGGGTGTTTTTTAACTAGATCAACTGCTCTTTTAAGTCTGTTTATTGCATTTTTTCTGACAGGTGTTAGCGGTGCTCTTGATGATCGTAGAACTTCGCCAGCAGCCTGTCTCATTTTCCTTGTAGTTGATTCGAATTCTTCATCAATACTTAATCCTTTGTTCTTAGGTTTGTTATATTTAATCAACGCTGCTTGATATTTCTTCTTTAAACAATCATATTTCAAGGCCGAAGCATCTATCCTAGTTTTCTTATCTTTTTGTACATTTCCTCTGATTCTTGTTCTTATTCCTGTAATGATCATTTTGTGATCCGTTTCTATTGTCGTCCAATATCCTTTAATGAATCTTATTTTAATATTCCCTTCATTTGGTTTCAATACGTGGTCAATTTGGCTTTCTCTTGTGCCACATTTCCACGTTGTTTCTGTGTTTACTCCCAATATCGATGACATGTTCTTTAGCCTGTGAATGGTTAGGAACATTTTAAATTCCTCTACAGTATCGTTACTCTTACTATATCCCAGTTTACTTCCTACACATTCTTGGTCTTCTTCTGTGACTGAATTTTTTCCAATTTGTGCGTTCCAATCTCCTACAAGTATCATGTTTTGTCTCAAATGTTCCTGGTTGACTATTTTCCCTAATTTCGAGAAAAATATGTATCCTTTCTTATTCGGTCCATGAACATTTATCAAAATAATTTTCATTCCTTTAACTAGTAATGTCACTGCTATCCCTTGATTGCCTATCTCATTCCATTCCATACTTTCTGCTTCTAAATCCTTTTTTATCAAAATTGCAAGCCCTCTTGATTTATTTTGTCCTTGTTTCCCTATCTTCCATTCGTAGTTCCTTGTTCATCTCAGCTTTTACATTTACTTCTTGGAGTGCCGCTACACTTATCTCATAAGAATGCAACATACTGTCAATGTCTTGTTGCTTTTCTGGTTTTGAGCAACCTCTTACATTCAGTGTTGCTAATAAAATCAATCAGCCTTCTTTGTTTTCATCTTGGTGTTATGTACTTGATCTGGTAACTTCCCGGTTTCCCAAAATTTTCTGCTGCATTTCTATTATTTGATTCTTATCTGTCCCATCTCTCTGTACCCTCTGTACTTTATCGATGTTTACCGTATTTTCCTGTTCGTATAAATCTCCAATGTTACTTAGTTCTTCTTCTGGTTCATTATTTTTCAAATCCTTTTTATCATAGTCCTGCACACTCCCGCTATTTTCTTTTCCTTCATTTCTCCTTCCTTCTCCTATATTTTGTATGCTGTCAAAATGGTTCTTTGTTCCATTGTCCCCTGTAAACAAGATTCGTAGAATGTCCTCTTCATTTTCCTTATCCTCCCCGATCGTTATAGTTGTACTGTCTGATTGGTACACTATAATACATTTGTCGAACATTTCCGACACAGCCACCATACTTTCATGTCCAAGGTATACTCCTGGTTTCTTAACCTGCTCAATGAATTCTAAAAAACCACCTTCCTGTAAACTTTCTGTTAAGAACATTTCGAATCTTTCGTCCAAAAACTACCAAACATCTTCAGCAAAAAATAAAAAAAGAGCTCGCAAATATTAAAACATTAAGTTTTGCGGCGTCCATGAGCAAAGTGCCTGCCAACTGCCGCAAGGCTGAGCGAATTGGTGTAAATTTTTTTCTGCATTAACTTACTTGTTTATATGAACAACTAAAATAAAGAGTGATTGCCTTTGTTTACAAATAAAAAATATATGGCCTTTTTACTTTTGTGCAGATTTCACTATCCATACGTTAGTGCATTAAATTTGTTATGAAGACCTTCTACTGTGAGGAAAGTTCGTTTAGCACAGGGCCGGTTCATAAACCACGTAGACTTATTTTTGAAAATCTCAGACCCTCCTTCCCCCTCGTAGACTTTTCTCCATACATGTTTTTGAAATTTTGTATGGAGCGTAGACTTTGGTCAAACCCCATCTCCCCCAAAAAAAGTCTACGTTATTTATAAATAGCCCCACAGACCCCCACTATTTTTTTAAAGTAGTTTCTCATTTTACATTCTTGGAATAACAATTAATGCAAATAGGAAAGATGTACCTATATTAATCTCATCACTTTTCAATTCTTCCTACTTGAAATAAAACGATATACACGTGACAGGATTAGTAAGTAATGTTTGTTGTAGTTATTTAACGTAAGCAAACATTATTAGAAAACGAAACCGTCCTTACGCCCATGGTTGGTTTGGAGGTGAATATAGGTCATGCCGGACTATTCGGGGTGCGGTGCAACTGGCTTTCGATGTTCTGTTGCTTGTTGGAGGGGTCCCATTGTGGAAGATAGTGCTAGTTACATACTTTCAGCGTATTGTTAAACAAAACAAACCCTGCTGCTGACCTGTTCCCAACTATCCAACATCATAGTGATTTCTCGTGGAATTGCAGAGGATTTCTCGGCTTCGTTCGAAGCGAGTATCACGTCAACACGTTCCTTCCCATTCCCTACTTGACCAGCATTCGGGCACGGCCGGCGCCGGCATTGCTTCATAATGGGTCACCAGTTTTTACACATTGAAGATGTATGTTAGTCCCAAACGTCATCTGTTGGTTCTTTGTGTAAATACAGCGGATCTGGCAATAACGGAATAGCATCCGTGGGCGGTCAACCATGCTCATAGATTCTTTCTATGCTGTTCCAACTATTGAGAACAGAAATTAAGTTTGATGATGGGCAATTCGTTTAAACGCACAGTGACTTGATTATATAAATCGATCAATCAATCAATCAGTCAATAAATCAACAACGGTAAGTATTTGGTTTGCTTTCCGTTTTTCAGAATAGTTTAAAAAGTCTGTTTGGCATGGAGTCCACGAGGTTCTATGGAGTTTTAGACGGAATTTAGTGCCACGCTTCTCTAGCGGCAGTTTCTACTTCGCAAACTGTTCCAAACAGTCTTCCACCTTTTTAAAAAGGGATACCGGTCCCTGGACAACTTTCCAATGGGGTAAAGATCCAAACTACGGGCTGCCAGTTCAGAACCTCGATGCCTCGAAAACAATTGCAAAGATCTCTTGCTGACATAAAATGCCGTATTATTCTACTAAAGCACGAAGACTTATGGCAGGATGTCTTGAGTAAAGGAAATAAATACGGCGTCTAGTAACTCTATGTAGCTTTCCGAATTCATCCTGGTTCTTATGGGACAAATAAGAGTCTTCCGTGTCTTAGAAAGCGGCCCAAACCATAAGCGCCCTCGAAGTTTCGGCTAACCTTTACCTGTGGATGCTTCTTCAAATCATACCAATAATATGCGCAACAGTAAGGGCTGACTTAGTTGATTTTTTTCGTCAGTAAAAATTACATGATCCCATTCTTACATCCAGAAATCCATAAGTGTCCCACCTTGGGAATTTCGCTCAAACGTTACCTGCGGACTCTTCCCCAAATCGAGTCCATTGAGGCTATTAGAGAGCATGCGAAGATGGAGCTGAAGGTAAACCCTCTGGCGGCCAATGAAATGTGTAAGGATGACTGGGTCAAGTGCATCGCGTATTAAATGGGTGTTGAACCAGACAAAATAAATTCACAAAAACATTGAGAAAAATTTGTTTCATTTTCATATTGCCGGTAAATTTTTATCATAGAATTAAGCGAAACACTCTCGAATAAAAATAATGTCTGCATGTAATCTTCGTTAAAGCTAAATCGCAACATTAAAAATTTATCATTGGTTTTAGAATAGTTATAACTATATTTCACTATTTTTTCCAGGGTTTTTTTAAAAAAAAAAAATAATATGATTTTGGAAAAAAGAAAAAAGGGAAAGGGGGTTTTTTTTTTTTTTTTTTTTTTTTGACGTAGGACTTACTTCTCTCTTTTCTATTCCTGTATAGGGGCGCAGTTCTAAAATTTCTGAAATCGCAAGCGTTACGCGGGTTTGGAGACTTTGAACGATAATATCTCCTCTCTGGCTCACAGAAATTTTACGATAAGTATTTCATTCGCAAAGTAGAACATCAAAGCTGAATCCATGTTGCAAACTTAACTCATAACGTTTGTTTAAACTAATCAAAATGTACTTAAAAGAAAAATGTCTAAACGCACAAAGCTATTGGTCGAAAATGACATTATGTTTGCGCCTCGCTCTGATTGGGTCATACTGCCACAGTTACCGTGCCAGCGATTATCAACCGACCGACCGACCAATCATCAGTTCTCGCTGTGCATCCGCATGCGACAGACGTGTTTGCAGAGCACGTTGGTAGAAAACGCTGCCCGTGAACACAAGAAGACCAGACCAAGAAGAATCATCCACGTCACCTGCAGCTAGCCATCCGCAACGACGAGGAGCTGAACAAACTTTTCTCCGGTGTGACCATTTCACAGAGTGGTGTCCTGCAGCCCAAGAAGACTGAAGAAAATTTCAATCGCGAACCATGTTATCAACTAAAATCCGTCCTTTTCAGGACGATCAAATCAAGTTGCCAACTAAAGAGTATGTTTGATAGAAATTTCTCTTGAGCTCATCGAAATTTTCATTACCACGCACCGGCTCAATATGGCGTTGAAAAAGCCGCGTCCCGGAGAAAATGGCCAAATCAATCGCCCACATCATCTTCGTGGTCAAGTGGTTAGCGGCGTCACCCGTCGTTCATTGCCATGAAGTGAGGGTTCGATTCCCGCTCCAGCCTGTGGAACTTTTTGCAACACGAAAATGTCCAAACTGGTCCACTTGGTGTTAGGTTAAGTTATTCGTTGTAATTCGTTCTATGTTCAATGTTCAGTCTGTACAAATTCGAGATGAAGACGGTGTAAATGTTAATTTTTATCGTAGTATTACGTGCTGCCAAACACTCAGGCCGTCCTGCAGCCCAAGAAGACCGAGAAGAAAATTTCAATCACGAACCATGTTCCCTCCGTAAACAACTAAAATCCGTTCTTTTCAGGACGACCAAATCAATTTGCCAACTAGGAAGAGTTGTTTGATTGAAATTTCTTTTGAGCTCATTGAAATTTTCATTACCACGCACCGGCTCAACATGGCGTTGCTTAAAAGCCGCGTCCCGGAGAAAATAGCCAACATTTTTTAATAGTTTTTTTTTTTTAAAAAATGAATATTGTTTTTTTTAAGAATGGGAAAATCAATCTGAGACCGAGATTCTAATCGTGGTTGTCAACATGGCGGCCCTTGATGGCAACCATTCAGCCACTTTGACAAACTAAAAACATTGTAATAGAAACCTTACATGTGGTTCGCTTGGCGAGGAATTCAGGGTACAGCATTGAAGCAAATGGATATATTTTACACCAAGCTGTGTGCAACCTGTCGCTATCACACACTTGCATGGCTTTGTTTATTTCATAAAACGCTTTGTCGATGATCAGTGAGAACAAAAATAGAACACTTGACGGCGGCATTACAACAGTGGCCAATAGCGTTGCACCATTTTGTGCTATCGACTCATCCATATTGTATATTGATATGTTGATGATGATTGAATAAGGACACTACAGCGATAAATTTGTTTCGAGCTATTTGTGCCTGCGAGTCGCTTGCACACACGTGCATAGCTTCATTTGTACCATAAAACGCTTTGTGGATCAAAATGGGCAAAATTGCCTTTTCTGAATCATGCGGATTTCTCAAGATATGATAGCAAAAACTGCAATTGCATTTTTTTTGCCACCTTCTCAACTTTTGGGTGTATGTTCATTGTTCAGTCTGTACAATCTACAGTTGAAGATGGTGTAAATGCCTATTTTTATCGTAATATTACGTGCTGCCAAACACTCAGGCCGTCCTGCAGCTCAAGAAGACTGATAAGAACATTTTAATCGCGAACCATGTTCCCTCCGTAAACACAGGACCCATTTAACACTAGCAAGCACGTTGGACATTCAACAAACAAACTATTATTAACAGTTATTCGACGAACTGCAGTTTCTTTAAATTTTCGTGGAGAACCAATAGCGGAAGAAGAACCGGAGCCTCACACACCAATAGCATAGGGTTTCATGGTTCTTTAGACTGAATAAAATATAGTAGAAATTTATCAATTCGATGACATCAATTTCTTCACATCAACAAGCAGTCCTACGTCAACTTTGCAGTTATGTCACTGACATAACTCACCCTTTCGTTTTTTTCGTTTTCATTTTCGGGAACGCTTTTTTGTTGTGCACAAGGAGAGGTATTTGAGTGACTACGACGGGAGATGAATTGACCCCGAGGCTGAAAATCTCGATAATCCAGACAAAAAAAAAAAAAAAAAAATTCAGAGACGCTTTTTTTTTTTTTTGCACGGAGGGGTGTCCCTGTGTAGAAAAAAGCTACAACTAAGAGTTTGGTTATTGGTTAGCTTATTTTAAATATTGCGGTTGGATTGCAGTTTTTACTTCATTCTTTTTAAAAAAAAAAATCCTTTGCAATAAGTCACGAGTTACTTCATTCACAATCAATCAAATTAGATCTGTATTGAGCAATGCTTTTTCCCACACAATATTCCATACTTTTTTTTGGCATCTAAGCTATATACGACTCAGTGATTGAATGCTAAAATCATCATTTTAAGGAATGTATGCAATCTTCAGAATACTCCGTTGCCAAAATAAAACCATTGCATGCCCGTCTTTACTAATATAACATTTTTTCTATAGAAAACTGATAACAGACCAAAATTCAACCCTGCTATGATGGTCACAGCGAATTTATGAATGAACAAATGTTCGAATTAATCAGATGCGGGTCATGGCGCTTATCAGCGTTAGCGGTGGGATTTTGTTTTTCCTTTCTTTAGTCAGTTTTATTTAACATGTGAAAGGGATTCAGTTTTATATTGGTTAGCTCGTTAGGCAGATGCAAAGTGATTTACAATGCGCTTGGAAGAGTTTTATTTGGTGGCGGTTTTAGTTCTCTGCGTAGATCAATATCGTAAGTTTAGCTATTATTTTGCCGTAAAGAATGCTGTAGAGTTTAGAAATGTGGTTCTATTTCAGCAAATTGTGTTCGAGGGGAAAATGAAACATTGATTGATGATAATGATTCAGAAGAATTGGTAGAAACTTCAAGTGTGCCGGTCTTCGTACGCAGTAGATTCAATCCGAGAACATGGTCCATTACGGAAAATGCCAATGAAACTGAACATGTTGAGGGAAAATCAAATTCTCCGTTTGATACAGTAGTGCCGACGAAGAACCCAAAATCCAATCGCTTCAGAGTAAAACCCACACGAAAAGTAAGCTCAACTACCACTGAAGTGACGTACGATGTAACAACGGAAGTAACGTCTACGACAATCCAGGTTCCGATTTTCACTACGACTGAAAATGTTGAACAATCAACGACGCCCAAATCGGTGCCTGGTAAGTTATCCTCACTCGAATGTGGAGAACTGAACGGTGATGATGTGCCTTGGATAGCAATTTTAGAGCACACAAACCCAAATGGCGGAGCCAGGAAGAAAACGTTAAGCAAAGGAGTATTGATCGACGATCGTCATGTATTAACGACAATTTCAAGCATTCACAATTCTTATCCATTCTGGGTGGTGACCGGAGTACGTCTGGGTGACACACCAACATGGGCAGCATCGAAGAGTAACAAAGAGATGAATAACAGAAAACGAGATGTGTTGTCCATACCTGTGAAGAATGTGTTTTTACACGAGAAGAGAGACATTGCGGTGATAAGATTGGCCGAACGGGTTAATATTACCGAGAAAGTTCGACCGATCTGCTTACCAAAAAACGATCGCGTCAACTACACGGTTATGCATTTCCATATTTGCAAAAAGGACAAGTCTGACTTGGGTAGATTGAACACGAGCAGTAAACTGATTGCGGTAACTTATCTAAGCCAAAAGGATTGCCAAATTTTGTTTCGAAGACACAAAGCCGAACTTGGGTTGAAAGAATTTTGTGTTTGGGACGAAACGGGAGACAATTGCACGGGTGATTTAGGAGGTCCTCTGATGGTAAAAATCGACGGTCGATATCACGTCATTGGATTGAATTCTTATGCATTGGCGAAGGTTGGTTATATTCGATCGGAAACATGGTTAATGCTGATATAATTTTGTGATTTTTTTCTATTCAGTCAAAAATTGATAGTGAGGGCCTGCCTGGAGTTTACGTTCGGGTTGGTTCTTTCTCGAAATGGATTCAAGCGGTACTCAAAACGGAATTCGATGATTTGCCTGCAGAAGTTTGAACGATTCATCCACATACGTACGAAGGAGAAATAAGCAAAACTAGACCAGTAGTGCTCTCTATATGGTGATTAGAGCTGCAGTTCATGACCAAGAAGTGTGCGCAACGTCTCGGGCAGCACGCGAATGTATTTATTTTTATTACTTTGGATTCTATAGCATTACAAACGGACTACCTCCTGATAAGGGATGGCAAATAACGTTGACATTACAGCCAGTTCATAACGATGTCGAATGATAATTTCACTGTCCGGGTAATTTAACACCAGCCCTAGTGTGGGGTGTAGTAGTTTGGCTAAGCGTTTCGACAATATCAATATGACACTAAAAGTCGATACAGTGCCATTCCTTACATACGTATTCTTAAGTTGAATCTGAATTATAAGTCAAACATTGTGAAATCTACTTCTTAATTTTAGTTTACTTACGTACTAGCTCAATCTAGTTTGTGTTACTAGATGTTAATTAAAAATACTTTTGTTCTAAACTGTTTAGGTTAGGGTTTTTTGCAATATTAGGGTACAGATAATTATCCAGGCCCATTTACTAGATTCCTTGCAGTTACATTTCTGCAGCTCGGAAATAAGTGAGCTTAAATAAAGCTGTGAGCGAAGTTGGTAAAACTAGTGATCGGCATCATACTAAGGCTAACTACTGATGCGATTCGCAAGTAGTACCGTCATGGATACATTCGAAACCGCATAAAAGTTAGTCAAGAATTAACCAACAAGTTGAACTGGAGATATATCCCAACAGACCAAAATCTAGCAGACATCATTTCCCGAGGATTCTCGGTGAGAAAATTACTGGCCACAAAGACGAAACTCTGGCTACATGCCACTCAGTAGGTACTACAAAAGTACAACCGAAAAGTTCAGAAAACACAAACTAATGCAGCAATTGCCAGTGCACCGATGGAAGCTTGAGACTAGAAGAGACTAACTCTGGCTCGACCAAGACTCCCGGATAACTAGCTCAGTAGCATGAGACGTCTGAGCTGAGTCACTGGACCGGCATGCTACTGGGTAATTCGGAGGGGCGCGCGGAACAAAGGGTGCAGAAACTTTGGAGTTATTGTGATCTAGACTATGGAAAGAATGGAAGCAAAAGTGTGCGGGTGCAAAAGTCTACACAGAAAAATATCTTGTAGTAAAAACTAACATTTTACCCGACTATGCCTATCTTTAAAACTGCCATGAAATTTCAGCCAAATTTACTACGTTTGTGGTAAAACCTTCAGCATTTGTGGTATATTTGACAGACCTCATATTGATATCAACCGCTCCACGGTTGATCTAATCGCAGGCATGGTAAAACCAATCGCATTTATAGTCAGGTGAAAATTGTTGGTGTTTGCGTTTAATTTAACCCTCGAAATGGTAGTTTCTACTTCGGTTTTTTTTGCGTGTAGGCATTTTTGAATGAACTATTGCACAGAACTACATAGAAAAAAATAATGAATTTTAACAGACGCTTAAAATTTCCCCTCGTTCAATTTCAATCCAAAGGAACCGTAAACAACGAAATTGTTTGCAATTTTGCATGCGCCATACAACAATGTTAACAATCTTTCATAGAAAAGACTAGATTCAGGCATAAAGGGTGTCCCACACCAAATTGCATCACGGAAAAAAACGCTGTAGAAAATTACCCATTTTTTGTTGTATTTTTATCGCTGTCAGTTTTTTGAAAATTGGAGAGAATGGCGTATCATGCAGTCAACGGTGAGTCGTGTGATTAAACGTTACTACGAAACTCTGAGCATCGAACGGCAGGAAAAATGCGGTCAGAATGGATGTTGTATTAGTCATCAGGAACACAAGCGCGTCATGAAAGCGTTAAGGCGGAATCTCAATGCTTCGGTCAGAAATGTGGCCGAAAAGTTGAATCTGTCCAAGTCTTTCGTCCCCCGAGCCAAGGACGGGAGGGACTTCATGCGTACATAGTGCAGAAGGCTCCAAATCGTGATGAACGGCAAAATACGGCAAGTCACGGGCCCGGAAACTGTACACCCAGATGCTGACGAAGCCTCATTTTCTCATCATGGATGAAGAGTCTAACGTTAAGGCGGACTTCCGGGCTACTGTTCTTCACCGCCCAACACAAGTTTGATGTTAGGAAGGAAGTAAGGAAGCAGAAACTTTCAAAGTTTGCCATGAAATACATGATTTATTCGGACTGTGGTTCTGGAATTGCGTCCCTTCACCATTATGGCAGTATCGCCAGCAAAAAGAGACGGATAACATCCAGGTACATCTGATGTGTAGATAGTGTAGAGAATTGGACCGAGTAGACTTCCCTGGGGAACCCCAGCTGTAATCAATAAGCTGTTCGACAGTTCACCACCAAGGGCCACTTAAATAATTTGGCAAATTATAACGGTATAGCTTTAAAACAAGCCGATCATACCAAACGTTGTCAATGACAGTTGATTTAGCGACAGATTTATTTCTGTTGATGATATTCGTAACGCGGTACAGTTGATGAGAAGTCAAGTGACCATTGCGTAATCCAAACTGTTCTTGCAGAAGGATATTGTTAATGTTAACATGATCTAGAACACGATTCAAAATTTAATTTTCCAACCAATTTGCGGAGGGCCGCAGCGGACTAATCGTTCTGTGGCTCTTGGGGGTCGTGGGGTCTTTTCCCTTTTTCCATATCGGAACCAACCTTGCCTACTTCCAACAAAAAGGGAAAGAAATTAAATTCCAACCCCCATTGAAAATTTTGGCAATATGGGGGGGGGGGAGACGCCTTTATTTTTGTGCGCCCGGCTAAAGAAAGAGTAAAACCACCGGGCGTTCTTTTTTTCTCCACATTTTGTGGAGCGCAGAGGATTTTTTGTTGTTCGGGGAGAAACAGTGGGGGGTGTTGTAGAGAGTGTATAGTGTATCGCATGGCTCGTGCGACAAACCAGATTTTATGCTGTCATGTCTTTTGTCAATCACGATAAAACGGGGCATTAGTTTTTTCTTCTGGGGGGGGGAGTAGTAAATCGTTATTGCATTTTAGGGGAGGAACCTCCTGGGGCTTCGATTTTAGAATCTTCGCAATTTTCCAAAACGGCCTCGAAAAAGGATTCATTCTACTAACATCTCTTGCGTACCTGTCATTTTTCATTTCGTGCACACGTGAAGCAATATTTTTTGTCAAGTAACTGGCCTTAAGTTTGTCAAGTAACTGGCCTTAAGTTCTAGCGCGCATTATTCTTAGTAGTTCTGGGTCGAAATGAAGTTGATTACTTACTATTTCCACTAGTGGGACCCATTCGCTTTCAGTTGTAGCGATGGCTGCTTGCAGGTTTTCCACTGCCCGATCGATGTCTTCTACGGTTTCCAGCTGCACCTCTGCGACGTTCCTAGAATTGACTTTTTGTTGAAACACTACCCAATTTACTCGGTGGTAGTCCTTCCTAGTGCGGCGTAGGCCACGTTCGACGTCGCTACCAACCCTAAGTAGTACGGGTAAATGGTCGGAGCTTAGTTCATTGATGGTTGACGGTAGTGAGACCACCATGTTGGTCAGGAAAATGTTGCTCACCGGCGACAGGAATGTCGGATCCTTTGGAGCATGCACCATAAAGTAACCCAATTGTGATTCGTCGAACAGGAGATTATCATTTTTGTTGCGGAGATGATTTCCCCATGCCTCGTGCTTCGCATTTAGGTCGCATGCCATAATAAACTTTTTACGGTGTGTGGTCAGCCTAACCAGATCATTTTTAAACTGTCGTGCCTTACTACGCCCTTCGTAGCACTGATTGGTTGTTTGATGGCTATTGCGACTCCTCCTCCTAGAGCGGATGTCCGATTCAATCTCACCGTAGTGTATCCGGGAAGACAAAAATTGATTCCAGGTTTCAGATGTCTTGGTTGGTTTCGGCTTGCCGCCTCTTTTCGGATGCGTTAGAATTCCTCGCGTTTCTCACAGGAGCGATCGGTGGCACGGTGACTGCCATTTGTAATCGACTACCTCATCGATGAGGCAATTCCTGGTTTCGAGCTGATGGGTTCAGACAACTCACCGTGGCTTCACATTGCAATTTCTTGCGCCGTGGCCAAAGTGCAGGCATCGCATGCTTTGTGTAACGTCTCTGTAAATTCCACGATACCCCTCCCACTCGATGAAGGTATCGTTAAGACAACGAGCCGCTTTCAGTGCGCTGAGGGTCACAGAACCCTCCTTAAAATGTACCAAGTAGAGGCAGTCCCGGTACGTCTTCATTTTATCATGACGGATCATTGGGAATACCGCCAGAGGCTTGAGCTTGTAGTGGTGTTCCAATTCTTCCTTGATTGGCTTTCAAATTGCTCAGGCTGGCTGATTTTACCATCAACGAAGGAATTTTCACCACCGTTGCGCTGTTGAAATTGGCCTTCTGGATCGTCGCCGAACCCGTCCATATCACTATCGTTGAGTTCTGTACCACCGGTGCTGTAGCGGTTTCGCGACAGGATGGTCTCTTGGAGAGACGATTCGTCATCTTGCCTTTTCTCTTTCGCGTCGTCTTGCCACTTACTTTTCGCGTTATACAGCTCAGGCCGTGACGTCGATAGGTTTTTCCGTTTCGAACTTTACGCTTGCGCCCCATGACGGGTTGTAAGCCACGAGTTTACACGAATTTAAACGATTTAGTATTACCACAAACGAGGAACGTTTTATCCACACGATCGATGAACTCACACTGATGAATTCTTTTAGGTTCGTCTCGTCCAAGAAAGGAGAGAGTCACGAAAATGCAGTAAATAGCCAAATTGATTTCCACACATATAAAATCAGACACCGACAACAGAGCAACACTATTTTGCAGCTGAAGGGTGTGGCTAGAATCAATAATGGAAAGGAATTTAATTCAATAAAAAGAAGAATACAGTTTGAAACATTTGCTATCCGTTTTTGAGGACCCGGAAAGGAAAAAAAAATTATCTTGTGCACATTTGTATGGGTACAAATGTAGGTCATTTAAAAAAAATTAAACAACATCTACTATAGCACTTATTTTAAATTTAATGTAAGAAAATTGAAAGTTTTTCTGATTGAAGAGCTATAAGCGTTCAAAAATCTTCCACTTTAGCGTAACGCTCTCATTTCTTGAAACAATTTAATGACTCCCGTTATAGAAAAGAGAAACGTAGTCCTACGTTAAAACAGTCATTTAACTTCATGATGAT